>CM066043.1:243775713-244144618 GCA_033557465.1 Ichthyophis bannanicus
GAAGTGCCACATGTGCCAGCGTCACCTGAACGTCTCCTGTGGAGATTGAGGGGAACTCCCCTTCTTTTTTTTTTGTTTGGATTGGCACGAGGTCTATGCATGTCTAACCTTCCTGTAGAGTCTGGTGTTATGAAACCAAATTCACCCGTACGGGGATCAGGGCCAGGGATCTTGGTGTGAGGCTGAAGAGTAGACTGATCACGGAGAGGCCATCGCCTGCAGTCATCCGGACATAAACATAGTATAAGATGGCATATTTTCTGTCCAGCAAGGAAGGAACAAGCTGCACAAGGACAGTGCCTGACCCATTCTAGCAGCCCCACGTCTGAGGCTTCATTAGGAGGTGATGAAGAGCAGGGTAACTGGAGAGGGAGGCTTGCATGAAGCAATGACGGCCTGTTGAAGAAAGGTCGGCTGACTTCAGGGAGCCAATTGTGTCTGTAACCTTTAGGCTACTCCCCAGAAGTCTGCACAGTGGAGCCGCAGAGGCTATGCCTTGCGTCAGAGTGTCCAGAGAGGCTGTCGGTCCCGTACTCCGCGCCGACACAGCAACTGGAGGGCACACGAAAGAAGACCCAGGAGCCAGAAGCTGATGTCAGCAGCCGCAGACACCGGCGCAGACACTCCCACCATCGGGGCCGACGATCGGGGGATGGAGGCTTTGCTTTGCATCACAGCACTGCTCTGGTGGGCGGAGTTTGTCTTCGGCCAATGGCGCCGTGGGGCAGGGTTTGGCTTCAGCCAATGGTGCCGTGGGGGCGGAGTTAGATTTCAGCCAATGGCGCCGTGGGGGCGGAGTTAGATTTCAGCCAATGGCACCGTGGGGGCGGAGCTGACTACCGCTGATGGCGCCGTATTCACCTCACCGCCAGAATATGGCAGGGCAGGGTTGTGAAGAAGAGGAGGACGTGTCCAACAATATGGCGTCCAGGGTTGTGAAGAAGAGGAGGACGTGTCCAACAAGATGGCGTCCAGGTGTAGTCGATGCTGTTGCTGTCGCACTGCTGAGGCTGAGCAGGGCAGGACACCATCGCGCTGCTGAGAGTGCTTGCTTTGGTGAAGCGATCGCCGCCTCGATCCCATTCAGTGCTGGCATGTGCCTTTCAAGGGGATCCGCTGCAAGCAGGTATGTGTGGTGGGATACGGCAGCATCAGAGTTTCTGCGGCCGGCATGTGGTGGGGTGCAGCGGCATCGGAGTTTCCGCGGCCGGGATGGAGGCCCGGGGGCGCATCCCATGCCGTGTGAGTATTGTCTACTCGTGGCCAGACTCCTCATGGTCAGCTGAGGCAGATCCAGGGTCGAATTTCCACGGCCGGGGATGGAGGCCCAGAGGCGCATCCCGTGCTGTGCAAGACATTGTCAGCCTCCTCGTAGTCAGCCTAGGCTCCAGGGTCGAAGGCCTTGGGTGGCGACGATCTAGGCTTGCGACTGGGGATGGAGGCCTTAGAGGCACATTCCCAGCGGCTGCAGCAGCAGCGGCAGCATCCGCAGGCTGCGAGCGCATGGCCAGCAGGCACAGGGAATCCAGCCATCTCCAGCGCATGGCCGTCAGGCTCAGGAAATCCAGCCATCTCCCCTTGAACAGCATTGGAACAGATCTGAAAAAGGGGAAGAATCAGAGACAACGTTAGAGACATTTTAACGTAGTAAGGGAATTCCTCTTCAGAATAAGTGTAGTATTTGTGTAATTTCAGTTGGAGAGTAGAGGGGTCCGTCTTGCTGGCAAGGCGGAAGAACTGAAACTGGCTAGCTAGGGGCGGGCCGGGGGGTGGGGCCAGTTGGCTCATGCTCAGAAGGGCGAAAGCCCTTCTGAGCTATGAAGAGTACTTCCGTCTCGGTGCCGTCGAATGACGTCACCCACGTGTGGCTGACTCATCCTGCTTGTCCTAGGAGAACTACAGTTCCCTTTTCAAATAAACATATATTTCTACCAGGAGGCATATATGTACAAGGCAACAGGAGGAGCAGAGGGTATTACCAATACACCTAGGATGGTCAGCTCTCCAGTGCTTGACCAGACTACATTTAGAGGTGGAGGTGCTACTCCTCCCCCTCCCATGCAGTTCACTGTTCTTCTATTAGAACTCAACAGGACTCTGTAAGTATTTATTTAATGGGTCTTTTATACCACTTTATCATTTTAGTCAAAGCGGTTTACATTGTAACTTAAACTTGGTAATGAACATTAAACAGGTCCATTGATAACTTGGATTCTTCTGAGATAATGGAGGGTTAAGTGACTTGTACAAGGCCACAAGGAGTGCTAGTGGGAATTGAACCCTGGTCTCTTGGTTTCCAAGTCAGTGCTCTAGCCATTAGGCTACTCTTTCACTGTGAGCACACTGAAGTCCAGACAGAAGATCAGCGAGGAGGGAAAGGAGAGGCAAAGAGTGAAGCAGACAGTGAAACACAGAAAGGGGAGATGAGGGGGGAAAGGCACAAACTCCAGAAGATGGAGGAGGGGGAGGGGGGATGTGGGCATGGGATTTTATATATTGGGAAGGGGGTGCCTGACAGGAGAGGCGTGTTTGATGGCTGAGTTACCTGATAGAGAAGGGGGTATATGGATGTCTAACAGGGAAGGAGGAGGAAAAGAAGAAGATGCTTGGTGAGGGAAAGAGAGGAGAGATGCCTAATATGAAGGTGAGGTGCCTGATGACAAAGAGGAACTTGATGGGGAGAAGAGTGCCTGACAGAGATGGAGATGAGAGGAGAAGGAGGAGTCTGATGAGGAAAGAGGATAACATGGATGCTTGATGGGAAAGAGGGATACCTGATGAGAAGAGTGGATCAGATGGAGAGGAGGGTACTGGACGGAGAATGAGAGGAAGGAGAGAGTAATAGTGCCTGATAGAGGGGAAGGACAGGGGGCGACGAGGGTGAAAAAATTTGCCCGATGGGGCTGCTGCAGATCAGACAAACAGTGGGAGGAAGGTAAAGTGAGCATAGACAGCCAGGTGAAGGAGAAAGAGAGGGCAACTGCAGAGAAATAAAGAAAACCAGCAGACACAGGAGGTTAAGGTAGACCCTTGCTATGATGGATATGATATGGGCTCTATATTTACTCCATACTACTTTATATTTATTTGCTACAGAATTTTCACTCACTGCAACAAAAGATTTTTTTATTCTTGTGTTGCAGTGATAGTATTTTTACAGAACTGTTTTCAGAGGGAGAGGGATTTATCATGATTGTTGAGCAATTATCAAAATCTCAGAGAGGGCCTATATGGGCCCGAGTTATTTAAGTACTGAATGCCTCTGTAGAGAGGAAATGAAGAAAGAAGAGGCTTCAGAAAAGATTAAGAGGTGATTCAGTAGTGTTTGCTCATTAAAATACTATATCACATTTCTAACGGTAATTTGATAGTATGTGCCCCTCATCATCATTAGGTTAAGAGGGGATATCGAGGTTACTTACCTGTAACGGGAGTTCTCCGTGGACAGCAGGATAAGTCAGCCACACCTGGTGACGTCAACCGACGGCGCCGTGGATGGAAGTACTCTCTCTAGTCCAGAAGGGGTTTTCCCTTCTGGGCGGGACCACTCTCCCCCTGGCCCTACCCCTGGGACTGCCCCTAGCCGGCCACTATGTCCCAAGCTGAGCCAGCATGTGCTAGGGGTGTAGGTAGGTCAGGAGATGGGCCCCTGAAGGGGAGGAAGGGTGGGAGTGTGTAGCTGATTTATCCTGCAGTCCATGGAGAACTCCCGTTACAGGTAAGTAACCTCGATTTCTCCTAGGACAAGCAGGATGAAGTCAGCCACACATGGTGCCTCCCTAGCTGCGAAGGGCTGAGGTGGAAGGGGCCCTCTCTGAACATAGGAGGACATGTGGTGTAGAACAGGATTTTATTACGTTCTTAAATTGGCGTGGTGCGACATCACAGTGGCATGCATGTAACGTGCAACAGTACAATATCAGTAGCAAGAACATGTGCAAAACAAGAGTGTGCAATCAATCAACATGTGCAAAGCAACGATGATATGCGTCAATGACATCATGTGCAAAACAATAACGATATGCAGCAACAACAACTATAATCATATGTGCAAGAAGGCAGTATTCGCCCTAGGGGCAAGTTACAAGAGTCTTACGCAGCTTGGCTGCCGTGCCGTCACAGTCAAAACTTAGGTGCTGGTCCATGGGCCGCCGCTAGGACTGCTTGGCTGAAGGCCTGGCTAGACTGCAGGTCGAGGCAATAGTGTTTTTGAAATGTCTGCAGGGAGGACCAAGTAGCTGCCTTACAGATGTCGGCTATCGGGACCAAGAGCAGGTTGGCAATGGTGGTGGCCAGCGCCCTCAGCTGGTGGGCGTTGACTGCCGGTGCGTTCTCTGTGCCAGCTTGGTCCAGGCAGAAAGCGATGCATGAGGAGATCCAGAGGGACAAGGTGCGCTTGGTGACAGGGCACCCGGGTTTGTTCTGGTCATAGGAGATGAAGAGTTGCGTGCCGCGCCTCTGGTCTGCAGTCCTGAGGAGGTAAAGGCGTAGCGCCCTGATGCAATCCAGTGTGTGGAGCCGCTCCTCTTCTGATGAGGAGTGGGGCTCCGGGCAGAAGGTAGGGAGCTCAATGGTCTGATTGATATGGAAAGCCGAGGCTACCTTCGGAACAAACTTCTGATGAGTCCAGAGGGAGGCGCGGTCATTGGAAAGCTGCATGTATGGTGGGTGTGTCACCAGGGCTTGGAGCTCGCTGATGCGCCTGGCCGAGGTGATGGCTATAAGGAACAAAGTCTTCCAGGAGACGAACTTCGCGTCCGCCAACTGCATGGGTTCAAAAGGAGGCAATGTAAGCTGATTGAGGACAGCGTTGAGGTCCCAGTGTGGCACAGGCTCTCTGACTGGGGGGTGTAGGTTCGCCAAGCCCTTCATAAAATGGGCTACTATGGACAGTTGTGCGATCGAGCTGTTCCCGAGGCAGTCGTGGAGGGCCGCGATAGCCGCCAGGTGTACCCGGATGGACTGAGGCTGCAGGCCCTGTTGGGACAGGGAGGTCAGGTATTGAAGAATTCTGGGTACTGGGGACAAGAAGGGATCCAGACCCTGAGAGGAGCACCAGGAAGTGAAGCGGCGCCACTTAAGGCCATACGATTTTCTTGTTGCGGGACGGCGTGCAGCGAGGACCACTTCCTCCACCTCCTGTGGCAGGCAGAAGGGGGACAAGGCTACCCGCTCAGCCGCCAAGCTGTTAAAGCCAGGGCCTGCAGGTTGGGGTGGAGAGTGTGCCCTTCTCCCTGGGTGAGCAGGTCGGGCACCAGCGGGAGCCGCCGGGGTGGGTGGAGCGCTAGTCGCTTTAGTAGCGGGAACCACCCTTGGCATGACCAGTGGGGAACCACCAGTATTGCATGTGCTCTGTCGGAGATGATGTGCTGGATTGTCATGGAGATCAGAGGGATGGGGGGAAAGGCATATACTAGTGACCACCCCCCCCCCCCAAGACGCGTCGAATGCATCCGCTGTGTGGCTGAGTGAGGAGGGGCGCTTGGAGCAGAAGGTTTTGCATTTTGTGTTCTGTTCCATTGCAAAGAGGTCGACCTCCGGGTGGCCCCATTTCTTGAAGAGTGAACGAGCAATTTTTGGCTTGAGGGACCATTCCTGGGGGTTGAGCTGTCGGCTGAGCTTGTCCGCTAGCTCGTTCTGCACTCCTGGCAGGTAAGAGGCCCGGAGGAGGCAGCGTTTGGAGATTGCGAAGGCCCAAATCTGGAGTACCTCCCTGCAGAGAATGCGGGATCCCGTCCCACCCTGTTTGTTCACGTAGAACATGGCCACCTGGCTGTCCGTCCGGATTAGGGTGATCTTCCCGCTGAGCAGATTCTGGAAGGCCTCCATGGCATAGCGAATGGCCCTGAGCTCCAGTAGGTTGATGTGACATTGCTGTTCCTGTTCTGCCCAGGCACCTTGTGTCCGGAGATGTAGGCAATGCGCCCCCCAGCCCACCGGGGAGGAGTCGGTGGTGATGGTTAGTTGGTGCGCTGGTTGGGAAAGGGGTCTCCCTTGCGAGAGGTTTTCTTCGTAGACCCACCACCGGATGGAAGTGATGACAGCGTCGGTCACGGGATGGCCGTGTTCAAGGGCTGATCGTGTTGGGACCAATGCGCTCGCAGGTGCCACTGAAGATGGTGCATATGGAGTTTTGCCAGAGGGATCGTCTGTGTGGCGGCTGCCATGTGACCCAGGAGGCGGAGGAGCCTCCGGGCGATGGAGGTTTCTCTTGTTTGTATGTGGTGCACCAGCTCCCTAATGGATTTCTTCCGCTGCTGGGGAAGGAGGGCCTTCGAGTTGGTGGTGTCTATGAGTGCCCCTATGAACTCCAGCCATTGTGAGGGGCGCAGGCGTGGCTTTTGGTAGTTCACTAGGAAACCCAGAGCCGACAGCAGGGCGATAGTTGCGCGGGTCACTCTCATGGCTTCCTTGAAGGAGGGGGCTGAGATGAGCCAATCGTCTATGTAGAGGAAGAGGCAGATTTCCTGTTTGCGCAGGTGGGCTGCTGCAGTGGCTACGCACTTTGTGAATACTCGTGGAGCTGGGGACAAGCCAAACGGGAGGACCTTGTACTGAAAGTGTTTTCCTATGGCCTGAAAACGCAGGTACTGCCTGTAGTCCGGGTGTATCGGAACATGCGTGTATGCCTCCAGTAGATCTAGGGATGTCAGCCATTCGTTGGATTGGATAAGAGGAAGGATGGATCCAAGGGAGTGCATCCTGAATTTCTCTTTGGCAATGAATTTGTTGAGCGCCCAGAGGTCGAGGATGGGGCGCATGCCTCCCGATTTTTTGGGGACTAGGAAGTATCTGGAGTAGAAGCCAGCGTTTTATTCCGCCGCCGGAACGGGCGCGATAGCATTGGAAGATAGAAGTGATTGGATTTCCTTTGCAAGGGCAGGAAGGGAATTCCCCAAAGACTTGTAGGGGGGGTTTCCTATTGCACTGGAGGCGAGAGGAACTTTATACGGTATCCATCCTTGATGATCACTAGCACCCACTTGTCCTTAGTGATGGACTGCCAGGCTGGTAGGAACATGGCCAGACGTCCCCCCGTGGGGGGGTTGGCCAAGGGTTGGTTGTCAAAAGGCTTGGCTGGCTTTCCCTGTTCCGGGCTGGGAGGGTTTTTGCTGCTTTCTATCCCTTTGGCGAGGTTTTTGCCGGTAGGAGTGTTGCGGTGGCTGCGTCTTGTAACGAGGTTCCCATTTCTGGTAGGAGCTGTATTGACGTCTGGAGCCGGAGAAGGAGTAGGGCCTTTGATGGTAAGTGCTCCTGCGACTGGGGCGCTCCAGGCCCTCTTCCGCTAGGGTTTCAGCGTTGAGCAGTGGTCTTTTAGTGCGTTGACGGTGTCGTTGACTTTGTCCCTGAAGAGGGATTCCCCTGTGCAGGGGGCAGCGGCAATGCGGTCATGAGTGTCTTCTCGTAGTCCTGAGGCCTTGAACCATGCCAGGCGGCGGGTGGAGATGGAGGATGCGGCCGTGCGGGCCGCACGTCAAAGGCTTCGAAGGCTGCCCGCACCTGATGCTTCGTACATTCCTACAGATCTAGGATGGTGGTGAAAGGGGCCATCTGCGACTCCTGGTTGGGGGCCGGGGTAGCTGCTTTTAGTTTCTCCAGGAGGACATCTTGGTAAAGGGCCTGTTGCAGCTGGTGGGCAGAGATCCTGGCGCACAGCATGGCCCCTTGAAAAACCTTTCTGCCCATGTCATCAAGCAATTTCAGTTCTTTCCCTGGGGGAAAGTTGGCGTGGGTACGTGTGGACTTTGACCGTTTCAGAGCCGACTCCACCACAATGGAGTGGTGGGGAAGCTGGGATTTGTCAAACCCTGGGGAGGCTTGAACTTGGTACTTGGCATCAAGCTTCCGAGACATCGGGGGCCCAGAGGTGGGATTTTTCCAAAGAGCGATGAGGTTCTCGCGCAGTAGGGGGTAAACTGGGATGGTTGTCACAGCTCTAGGTGCTTCAAAAAACTTGCGTGCTGCTTGTGTCTCCGGGTGCTGGTCAGGAGTGTCGCCAGAGTTAGGCAAGTTCAGTGTGCTGGCAACCTTCTGGAGGAACTTAGGGTAGGTGAGATCCTCCGGGCTGGAAGACGGTGGTTCTGTTCCCGGGGCTAAGGTTTCCAGGTCCGCTGTTGGGGTAGATGTTTCAGGGGAAACAGGATGGGGAAATTCCCCAGAGTCCAAAGATTTGGGCGCTGCCACCTCCTCCCCGTTGTCATCAATTCCGCTGGGGGCGGGTATGAAATCAGTTAAGGTGCCCCTGGGGTCATCTGGAGATGGAAGATGCGCGCAGGTCTGAGGAAAAGGGCTGTGGGTGATTGTCTCTGGAGCAGATGCGGAAGAGGCTTGGGTCCATTGCTGGAAGAGGGTGGAGAGGAAGGAGATAAAGTCGTGGTTGTTCTTATTCCCCTCAGCCCGTGGGCCCGGGAGGGCATCGTGCCCCTGGTGTCCCGTCTGCCCTTGGGGGTCAGTGGGTGTCCCAGGAGGAGAGGGCTCGAGATTGAGGAGGTGCTGAATCGCCGTGGGGGAGGCATACCTGTCAGACGTCCCGCTGGAGGCAGAAGAGGAGCTGGTACATCTGCGACGATGGTGCCGGCTTCTGGTGGAGCAGCGGCAGCGTTTGCGGCTGCTTCCGTTGCTGCTGTTGCTACGGGGTCTTCTACCGCATTTGGAATGACGGCGCGGGCTGGTTCTGCATCTCGGCGCCGAGCGGGATCTATGTCTGCGCTGGTTCTGTCGGTGCGGTGAGCTGCTCCTGCTCCGGTGGTGACGTTCATGCTGGCGTTGATCCTCGGCGCCACGGTGGGAGGAGCCTGGGCCGGAAGTGACCTCATCCAAAATGGTCGCCCCCATGCTCTCCACGTGTGAGGGAGCTCCCGATGGACGCAGAGGTAGCAGGAGCACTCCAGAGGGGTCCAAAGCAGGAGAGGACGGCTCCGGAGCACCGCGGTTGAGGGCGGAGGCCATTGCAGGCACGCCCAGGGCCGGAGGGAGCACCAGATTTGCGGCGGTCACCAGAGTAGAAGCGGGGCCCACGGTAGAATCAGTGGAGCAGGAGAGGACCGGAGCAGGAGGAAAAAGCTTGCTGAGCAAGTTTCTTTGGCTTTTCCTCGCTCTCGGGGACATCTTAGCGCAATGGATGCAGTCTTCTACCTTATGAGAGATGCCCAGGCAGCGGATGCAGCAGGAATGGGAGTTCATTTTGCACGAGCATCGTGGGCACTTCTTAAACCCAGGTGTGGGCATGGCGTTCTGAATAAATGTTTGTGAGAATCTAATCTTGAAAAAAAAATGAGAGAGTAGAGATCCGTCTTGTTGGCAAGGCGGAAGAAGTGAGAAGTGTCTGGCTAGGGGCGGTCCCAGGGGTAGGGCCAGGGGGAGGGTGGTCCCGCCCAGAAGGGAAAACCCCTTCTGGGCTAGAGAGAGTACTTCCGTCCACGGCGCCATCGGTTGACATCACCAGGTGTGGCTGACTTCATCCTGCTTGTCCTAGAAGAACTCCCTGCCACACAGCCTGCATCCCTCCCTTCCAGCTGGTTGTCCAGTTATGGTCTGTAGAAAAGTTAGCAACACTTAACACACCTTAATGAGCTTTGGGAGGATAATAAAAGCAGGGTCCAGGGCTCGGGGACAGAGCCTCCAGGTTTTCGAGCATAGTGCTTGAAGCAACCAATAAGGAACTTAGAAAGGAATCTGAAAAGCAGGAGAGGAGGAGAAAGTTAAACTCCTTGATCTGCTGAGAAATCTTCTTTCCAGTGCTTGCGAGAAAAGGACATAAGGGGCAGGGAGTTTTCAGTGTGTCTGAGGCTATGGGAATTCAGAGACTCAGGAAAATATACAGCAGGAGCTTCTCAGGCAATATTTACTACCAATGGAAACAGAACAGGATTAACGTTTGCTGGATCCTAGGCAAACAAGTCCATTGGGTCCCTCTTCCTCTGGCATAATCACCTTCTCTGCCCCATCTCTGTGGTATAATCACTTTTCCTCTACTTAGCATACCAGGCAAAATGATTATGCCAGGGGTGTAAAGAGGGAGAGGAGGTAATTATGCCATAATCACCTCCCCTCCCTCCTCAAATAATCAATAACAGGCACTCTCTCCCCCACCCTCTTCTGTTCCCAGCAGTTGCTCAATCTCATATCAGCAGACACATTGCATGCAGGTATCCTATGCACGCTTCTGATAGCTCCGGCAGATATTCAGGAACAAAGTCCTGTACTAGGCCAGCAGCTGAAATCCAGTGACAGTGGGGCTTCCATAAATGCATGCATACCCTAGAGCAATGTTCCAGCTGCACCTGTTATGTTATTCTGTAAAACAGGCCACATACCCCCAGCTAACATGGGAAGGACCTACAGAAGTGAGGATCAACTGCTCTCTCATGATTTGCAGCAGACAGAGAGAGCCGTTGAGCAAGGACTGGGGGGGGGGGGGGGGTAAGCGATTAGGCTCTAAGAAGGAAAGTCGGGATAGAGGTGATATGATTGAGATGTTTAAATACCTCCATGGCATAAATGCACAGGAGGAGAGCCTCTTTCGACTGAAATCAAACTCTGCTACGAGGGGACATAGGATGAGGGTGAAAGGAGATAGACTCATGAGTAATATGCAGAAGTATTTTTTTACGGAAAGAGTGGTAGATCCGTGGAATAGTCTCCCAGTGGAGGTGGTAGATATGAGGACTGTGTCTGAATCCAAAAAGTCATGGGATAAACACAGAGGGCCTCTAAAGGAAAAAAGGGGACTGTTGTAGTGGTTGATATGGAAGGGAAGACTAGATAGGCCATGTGGTCCTTTCTGCCGTCATGTTTCTATCTTTCTAAGAAAACAACAATGAGGGACTGGAGCAGAGTGGTCCTCCCTAATGGGCTGAGGAGAAACACAGAGACATTAGCGTGGGGGAGCAGGGCGAGGCGTCAGGAATGATGGTGCCATGTTCCAGAGCAGGTAGCTCAGCGGGTGGGACTGAGAAGGAACACTGATACATAGATGCTGGGGGGGGGGGGGGGGGGAGCCGATCGGGAGTGATGGCACTATGATCTGTTCCGCATCCTTCTCTTCCAGAGAGGGTGGCTCAGCACCAAAAAGATTTTTCCCCCATTAGTACTCCATACTGAAAAAGGAGTTTCCCCTATCGGCCATGCAAAGGGTGCTCTCCACTGTTCCCTCTAAGCTGTGCGCATGTGCGCGCGTACACCCCTCGCCGAGCGAGCGCACATACTTTACAACAGAGCGCACAAAAATTACGGCTCTGATTCTGATAGAAAACAACACAGACGTCTTAAAATGTAAAAGTTATGATTGTAATTACTATAAATTTCCCGCTTCATTTAGTAATCGTCTATTTTCATTTAATTTGATTAAAATCAATGTGGTGTACATACTGTATTCTGACGTGTAGTCAAATTTTAAAGTATATAACTCCGAGTGTCGTTATGTGGCGCACAAAAATTTAACCTTCCTTCAAAAGCCGCACACAGCTGATATTTTATGCGCACACAGCCTACAGAAAATTAGAGGGAACATTGGTGCTCTCTGTCAGATTTCCAGCACCAGGTCCCAAAGACACTGATCATCAGAGGTACCAAGGCTCCTATGGAGCAGCTCCATAATGCTATTGGTGTTGCTGCATCCTTGTGTGCTGTCCGCTGGCCACCAAGTGCACATAGGGATCGCAATGAGCTGGGTCTTTAAAGGCAGTCAGGCAACGTTCAGGCCTGCCCCAAGCTGTTGATACACTCCTCCCCTCTGCTCCTCCTGCACGAGTTGGTCCAATCTTCTATAAAATGAGCATGGCAGGACTGTAGTGGCAGGCCATCAAGTGGCTGCTGGACAGATGGCCAGCAGAACAGCAATCTTTGGGGGATCATGCTGTGCTGAGGGGCACCATGCTGTGTTCAGGAGAAGAACTCAGTATTACACAGATAAGCTGGTCAGGTCCACTGTTCCCTCTAAGCTGTGTGCGTGTGCGCGCGCACACACCTCGCCGAGTGAGCACACATACTTTACAACAGAACGCACAAAAATTACAGTTCTGATTCTGATAGAAAACAACACAGACGTCTTAAAATTTAAAAGTTGTTGTGTATTTACGGTTTTCACAAGTTCTACAATATTTTCTAGTGCAATGTGGTGTACATACTGTATTCTGACGTGTAGTCAAATTTTAAAGTATATAACTCAGAGTGTCATTATGTGGCGCACAAAAATTTAACCTTCCTTCAAAAGCTGCACAGCTGATATTTTATGCGCACACAGCCTACAGAAAATTAGAGGGAACATTGGTCAGGCCACCGTTTTCCTGAGCTTGGCAAAGGAAAGATCTGTGGTGCAAGGATCATGTCCTCTCTCAGAGCCCTGAGGCAGCACATTAGGGGAGATAGCTGCTGGATTTCTGCCATCCCTTCTGGCTGAGGGTCCCAAAGAGACCAAATTGTGAATTCAATGCAGATGGGCACGGCAAAGATAGAACTAAAATAATAAAAATGGTAATTTTGGGATACGGAAAAACAAAAGTAAATGGACAGCAAGAGGATCCGTCCATATGGCCAGGCAGAAAAAGCAGACTGGAGAGGAAGTGGGCAGGCACAGTGGTGGGGAGTGTCTGGCACATGCTCAGAAAGGCCTCTCTATGAGAGCTATTCTGTGTATGGCACCACTGGATGATGTCACCCATGTGTGGCTGACTCATCCTGCTTGTCCATGGCGAAAAATCTTGACCAGGGTTTCTTACCTGTTCATTCTCAGCAACTAAGGTGAAAAAGAGGAGACAAGTCATATTGAAGGAGTGGCCTAGTGGTTGGGGCAGGGTACTTCAGGCCGGAAGGTCGGGGGTTCAAATCCCACTAGAGGACAGCAACCTTGGACCGGAAGGACTGGGGTTTCTAGTCCCACAGGTGCTCCTTGTGGTCTTGGGCAAGCCACTTAACCCTCCATAGCCCATGTTCCCTGTAAAATAGTTATCTCCAAGTTATAATGCCCTGTTCAATGTAATTTCAGTTTGTTCAATGTAAACCGCACTGATGCAGAATAGCACAGTATATAAGAGAATATAAATAAATAAATATTGAGAGGAATCCAGGAGAATCAGGTACAAAGAGGAGTCTAAGAGAAACAAAGGAGTACTACTACTACTGCTATTCAGCACTTGTAAAGCGCCACGCACGCAGCGCTGCACAGCTAACCTACAAGAGGTAGACAACATACAAGAGACAGTCCCTGCCCATCAGAATCATGCTCATTGGAGCTCACAATCTAGTTAGAACAAAACATAAGTTAGAACAGTATAGAGCATTAGTCAGTTCTGCGCAAGGTACGGTTTGGTCAGTAGTTTGGTCATAAATGATGACAGGGGTTAGGGTAAGATGAGGAAGGAGTCAGGATCTGAATGCAACAGTGAAGAGGTGGGTCTTCAATCTGGATTTGAAGAGGGCCAAGGAGGATGCCAGGCGCACAGACGCAGGTAGGCTGTTCCAGGTGTAAGGTGCAGCAAGGTGAAAGGAGCGCAGTCGGGAGTTCGCAGTGTGTGTGAAAGGCATTGATAGAAGTAATTTGTTAGCGGAGCGCAGATTTCGAGAGGGGATGTAGGGAGAGATAAGAGGTAGTTAGGGGCCGTAGAGTGGATGCACTTATAGGTTAGCAGGAGTAGCTTGAATTGGATGCGGGATTGGACAGGGAGCCAGTGAAGCGACCTAAGAAGAGGAGTAACGTGGGCATGGCGAGGTTGGCAGAAGATTAGTCGAGTGGTGTGATTTTGTATAGATTGGAGGGGAAGGAGGTGGCTAGCGGGAAGACCAGCGAGGAGTAGGTTGCAGTAATCAAGGCGAGAGGAGATTAAGGAGTGGATAAGCGTTTTGGTAGTGTGTTCAGAGAGGAAGGGGCGGATTTTGCTGATGTTGTAGAGAAAGAAGCGGCAGGTCTTAGCTACAAGCTGGATATGAGCAGAAAAGGAGAGAGAAGTGTCAAGGATAACCCCCAGATTGCGGGCCGAGGGAACAGGAAAGATAGTAGATCCATCCACATGGATTGAGAGAGGGGGACGTGGGGGGGGAGGAGTTAGGTGGAAAGACAAGGAGTTCAGTCTTGGCCATGTTCAATTTTAATCGGCGATGAGACATCCAGGCAGCAATGTCTGAAAGACAGGCAGAAATCTTGGACAGGGTTGCCGGGGAAATATCAGGTGTAGAGAGGTAGATTTGGGAGTCATCGGCATAGAGATGGTAATGAAAGCCATGGGAGGAGATGAGTGTGTCAAGGCCTTGGGTACAGAGAGAGGAGGGGGCCCAAGACAGATCCCTGGGGTACTCCTACATAGAGTGGGGTAGGGGAGGAGGAGCCACCAGAGCATACACTGAATGAGCGATGGGAGAGGTAGGAGGAGAACCAGGATAGTACGGAATCCTTGAAGCCAAGCGAGGAGAGGATGATGAGGAGAAGGTCATGGTCAATGGTGTCAAAGGCAGCAGAAAGGTCAAGAAGGATGAGGATAGAGTAGAGGCCCTTGGATTTAGCCAGGAACAGGTCGTTTGTGACTTTAGTGAGTGCCGTTTCAGTGGAATGTAGGGGACGGAAGCCGGATTGAAGTGGGTCCAGGAGGGCCTGGGAGATGAGGAAGTCAAGGCAATGATGGTGGACTGCTCGTTCTAATAGTTTGGATATGGAGGAAAGGAGGGAGATGGGTCGATAGCTAGAAGGGCATGTGGGATCAAGTGAGGGTTTCTTGAGGAGGGGTGTGACAACAGCGTGTTTGAAGTCAGCGGGGACAGTTGCAGTGGAGAGTGAAACGTTGTGGATATGAGTGATGGAGGGGACAATGGTGAGGGGGATGGAGCGTAGGAGATGGGTGGGGATAGGGTCTGAAGAACAGGTGGTGGGTTTGGAGGAGGAAAGAAGGAGTGTGGTTTCTTCGTCAGAGATCAAAGGGAAGGAGGAGAGGGTGGAGTATGGATAGGGGAGGAGAAATGGGGGGGAGGGGAGGTAGATTAGGGGGTAGGGAATTGGAGGGTAATTTTGAGGATTTTGTCGTGGAAGTAGTCGGCTAGGGTTTGGGCAGAAAGGGAGGGCGGGGGGACCTTGAGGAGAGAATTGAGGGTGTTAAAGAGATGGCGAGGATCAGAGGCAAGGGAATTAGTCAGATGAATGTCGTAGTCTTGTTTGACAAGTGCTAAGGCTGACTGGAAGGAGCCAAGCATGAATTTGAAGTATAGAAGGTTGTCTGGGGAGCGGGAGTTGGACCAGGCTCGTTCGGCAGAAAAGGCGCAGATGCGTAAGTAACGGATTGTGGGTGAAAGCCAGGGTTGGGGAGTAGATCGTTTAACAGGACGTGGGGTGGAAGGGGCAGGAGTGTCAAGGGCTGAGGATAGTGTAGCATTGTATAAAGATAATGCCTCATCGACGGACTCGGATGATAAAATGGAGGAAAGAGATGGAGAAATGTTGGAGGAGAGAGGCAGGGGATCAGTACCCTGAAAGAGGTGCCAAGAATCAAGAAATGTCTCTGCATGTATTTGAATTAAGTGACTGTAAAACAAATTAAAACAATCACCAGAAGACAAAGGATAAATGTTCCATATCTGATAATTTACTTTCGTTATATCCTGCTAAACCAGTCTAGACAAGTGGGATATGCCCAGGTGGAGGCAGACTGGAGCAACTTTCAGTGATGTCATCACTTGTGATATCCTTTGGTGTACTGAGAGAAGCCAGTATGAAACTTCCTAAGCAGTAAGCAAGTCTGAAAAACTCAGAAAAAAACCACTAACAACTTTGCAACACATAGCATGAGCAATTATTTGGCTCTCTGACCGTAATGAAATTGGTGTCAGACCAAAGAACTGACTAGGCCTTTTAAAAACTGCTGAACCATACTTGCAGAAAAGAGTTTTCCAGGGTGGATCTGGACTAGTCCAGAAGGAGTCAAGGAAAGTAAATTATCAGGTATGTAAAATGTATCCTTCCTTATTATCCTGTTAGACCAGTCCAGACAAGTGGGACATACCCACGCAGTGAGGACCCAGAGTGGGAAGAAGATGGTGCTCAGGACAGACTAGCCTGCCAAAGGTGCCCTGTAAATCCCCACCAGCAACCTTTAGGGCTTCACAAAGGTATTTAATGACAACCAGGAAGTATTCTTACAGCAGTTCTCTGGAGACACTAAAGCGCACTCTGCCTAGAAGGCCAGCACCCAGAGGAGTGAGCTCTGACCCACTCTGGCACACGCTTAACCAGCCAGAATTTGCATTGACCAATAGCATCAAGTAGTGGACCACAGAGGATTCAACATCTGCCAGTCCTTTCGTTGGATAGTTGAAGAGAACAGGAGAAAATCTGACCAGCGGAAAGAAGTAGCATTTGTCATGGGTCTGAACAGCACCCTCTACATGTCCAACAGACGCAGCGAGTAGTCCTTTCAAAGAGCCTTTTCTGAGAAGGAAAGCAGAACAACAGTCTGGTCAAATTGCAAAAAGGGGAGGTGGGGGGGCAGCACCATTAAAAGGATAGAATAGATCTACAAGCAAAATAATTCCTCAAAGGATCTCTGCAAGGCAAGATTTAAGCACACATTTCACCTGTCAGACACTAGAATCCCCAGAAAGCTACGTAATGAGCCAACTCTATAGGGAGGCCATAAGCATGGGTTCAAGGAAGGACCCTTTCAGTACCCTCAATGAGTCACTCAGATACCAGGGCACACAAGCACACAGAACTGCTTCACACTTAAGGAAGCGACAATGCCAATGTACTCCACTGAGGAATGCCCTTGTAGGTGATTCCTATAGTACACAGGAGTGGACCATTTCCCGATCCTTGAGAGTTCAAGGTCAAGCCCCAGTCCAGGTCAGCCTGCTCAAGGGGTTCTAACTTTAGCTAAGGACATAGAGGCCCACCAAGCCATAAGCAGGGAGATTACTACTGTTTCTGAGCATCCCTTAATGGGAGCCCAAGCCCACGAGGCCATAAGCAAGAAGGGACCATCATTACCAGGGGTCCTTGCCATGTTTATTTTTTATTTTTATTGGCCCATCTCTTGAGATCGCAAGAGAGAGGCGACACCCCTTGGATCAAGAATCTGTGAACCACGGTCTGTGAGGGCAATTTGGGGCCTCTAGGAACACTAGACCCAAATGGGCCTGAAAACTGTGCAAAGAACGACTGACTGAGGGCCAGGGATGAAGACATACAGCATCCTTTCCCGAAGACATTCTTAAAGTAGAGCATGCCCGGTCATGCTGAATCTCTTTCTCCACCCCCAGCTAAACACAAGCACCCCTCAATCTAAAACAAATAAGGCTGTGGTCTGATCACAGGACTGGATGCACATCCAAATTATCCACACTCAAACCATCCACTAAACTATTAAGAAAAGTAAAATCTAAAATATTACCAGCAATATGTGTGAGACTCGTCACTACCTGTGTGAAGCCCAACTCAAGAGCTGAACAAAATAAAAATACCCACCTTGCCCATCCTCATCCAAGACATTAAAATCCCCGAGTACTACCCATTGTGGGGCTGGTAAAGCAGTCAGCCATCAAATCAAGCACCTGACTCAAAGATCCTACACTTCCTGAAGGTGCCTGATAAACTAAATATTTCAGATTTTCTAAAATCTATGTTAAAAAACAGTATCACTACTTTTCATTACTTTTCTTTTGTAGAAAAAAACACAAGTTTAATATAAATTCACAATCATCTTCACTATAAATGATAGTATAGAATTTGCCTGATAAACTATCAGAATTCCTAAATCCACTTCTCCCCAAATATGAGAGCACAACACTCAATCCCACCCAATCCTTATGATATAATAACAATTAATAACAATACCGCTCCTTCTCTACCAGCTTTTTGAAAACCATAATATCCTTGGTTTTATTCTCTATTACAGTGTTTCTCAAACCTTTAATATTTATTTTTATTTTATTTGAGCCCATTTCATCAGCTGAAAGCCCATGTGACCCCAGATGATAATGGAAATGAAATATCCCAAATAGCAAAACAAAAGCTAAACAGATAACATGCCATAGAGCATTTTCCTTATACGCTCCATCTCTTTGGGACTTCAGGAAATCAATAAAAACATTACTCTTCACAGAGCATTATGGATCCAACATAGGAACAACATTGCGCGCTCTTACCCCTTGTGCAGCTTGTTTCATGTGTTCCCCTATTCTATGTGCTCCCTAGCACCTTACCCCAACTATTATCATATCTTCCCCATAGCTTGTACTTGCTTGGCACAGAGTCCCCCCTCCCCCGACATGTAAGTCTCTTTGATATTGGAATTTCTATATTTCCCTTAATCGTGTTTGCCTGTGGCTCCCCCTGATATATAAGCTTCCAAAAGGCAGCAGCAGCATGGTGGCAACAGTCAGCATAGGGCCTTATTGTGTATGCTCACAGATCCCAGTCTCTTGTATGGGTTTCCAATGTAAAAGGAAGCGATAGGGTCTGCGAATGTTCATTCATGCTGACTGCCACTACAAGGCATATGTCATAGTGAAAGTCCAGAGTGAAGAGGAGGGGCCATGTTTTTGTGACCACATCCACTGATGGCATGACCCCATTTGGGGTCCCAACCCACAGTTTGGGAACCACTATTCTATTCCTTATAATTCCTATTTGCTCTCTTGGCTGCCACTGCACACTTTGCAGAGGCTTTCAACCTATTATCCATGATGACTCCTAGATTCTTTTCCTGGGTGGTGATTCTTAATGTGGAACTTTGCATCCTGTAATTATAATTTGAGATGTTCTTCCCTAAGTGCATCACTTGTCCATCTTAAATTTCATCTGCCCAGTCTCCCAATTTCTCCAGATCCTCTTGTAATTTTTCACAATCTGCAAATTTGATCATCTCAGGCATTTTCCAGGTAGTTTATGAATATGTTAAGCAGTGGGCACAGCACAGATCCCTGGAGTACTCCACTATTTACTTTTCTTCATTGAGGAAATCGCCCATTTAGCCCTACTCCGTTTCATATCTTTTAACCTCCCAATTGCCAGAATTATGGTACATTATCAACTTTCAGAACATTATCTCTTAACTAGAGTCATCACTTTTGTTCAATGATGCACTATATCCACTGGCAATCGCTATTAGAAAAAATAGTAATATATACGATGCTTCCACTTGTTCCATCAACTGCAAATTATTTATTCATACAGATGATATTTTGACTTATATTACAATAGATTCTCTTCCACCACTATTACAGATTATTGATGATTTCTCCGTGATATCTAGCTATAAAGTGAACTGCCCTGTCCCCCCATTTCTATACAACAGATCACTACATACTAAATACTAGACAAATGCTACAGGACCTGCACACGGTTCCACCCGCCAGCGACTTCGGTTGCTAAGGAAACTGCCCGCAAGTGAAGGCGTGAGCAGCCGGAAGTACCCTTCCTGATTCTGTTCAAACACATTGTTTACGATTGCCCATCCATGTGATCGGAGATGCCCTCCGATTGGCCAGGTCCCCACGGGCAGCCTCGCCGCTGACCAATGAAGGTGCTGTTCACGTGCGAAGGTCGGCTGCCGATTGGTCCGTCGTGACCGATCACTTCGGCTCTCACACGAAGCGGGCGTGGAGTTTCAGGCAGAAGCAACTCTCGAGCTGGCTTCGCGGCTCCACCAATCAGAAAGCGGAGACGGCAGGAGTCAGCGACGTACGCCTCGGCTAGCGGCGATTCAACCAATCGGAGCGCAGCTTGGTGTGGCACGTCGCCGCCCGCGATGTCACAATAATTCTTTTTTTTTTTTGTTCCAGTAGCCGCGGAGGAGGTACGTTATCTTTCCTGCCTGTGGCGGGTGAACTCGTGACAGGAATTGAAAGAAAAACAAGCCGGCAGGACCGAAGAGGTTTGTGCCTCTCCGATGCTCCTTCACAGAAAGCGAGTGAAGGTGTACGAAGGAGGCGGCGGGACCAGGCCTTCCTCCCCGGCGGCACTGACTGGGTTGCGTTGAGCCGGCAGCGCGGCCATGGCGGTGAAGACGCTGCGTATCGCTTTGGAGGTCGGGGAGGAAAGTGGCGGCTACAGCGCCGGCCAGGCACTGAAGGGGCAGGTGCTGCTGAATCTGGCCGGGGCGCTGCGGGTCGAGGCCGTGCAGCTGCAGGCGCGGGGCGCTGCCCGGCTGCGCTGCGGAGGAGGAAACCAGAATCCGTCCGTGGAGACCGAGTACCTGAACGTGCGGCACACGCTGCGCCAGGCCCCGGCAGGTGAGTGTCCCTCTGCCCCGTGGGGTAATCGCACCGAGGGGCAGGCGGGAGGTAGAAGATCGACACGGGCGAGTGGCTGCTGGCGAGACTTCACACTAATAGATCGCTTAGCGCTTTCGTCGCTCCCCGCGTGGATGAGCGACTCGCCCTTTTAGTAGGGGAGAGTTGCTGCTTAGTATTCGATTACTTCTTATTTAGCTCACACCGTTTTCATTGGTAGATCAAAGCGAGTTACGTTCAGCTACAGTGTATATTTTCCAGTCCTGGAGAGGTTTTAGTCTCAAGTTTGGACCTGAGACAACGGAGGGTGACGTGATTTGGTTGAAATCATAAGGAGTGTCCGTGGTTTTTGGTCATGAGAAATCCTTGATGTTTTATTTCGATTCAAGCTGCATCTTAAAAACTACCCAAATACAGGACGCTGTCACCTAATAGTACCACTTTGTCTGAAATCCTGGTGATGGAGGGCAACGTATATAAATGTTTTATTTAATTGGCAAGGATGTATATTCTCTCTATGATGGTAATTCGAGTTGGTCATAATTAGCTTTTGATTTTGGGAATTCTAGGCTTTAGTCGGGATGGACTGTGTGGGCCCTACAGCAGTAAAGGTAGTTTTTATGTGAGTTCATTTGAATGTACAGAAATAAGTCAACAAATATTAGCCCTCTAGAAAGGGATCTGTTTAATACATTTGTGACTACATTTTGCACTGACTTGATAAAGGTAGTACTCTAGAAGCAGTCACCTATACAGTATATTAATTTAATAAAACAGTATCACCTTCTTGGCAGTTATTTCTAAGTATCCCATGGGGTAAAAAGTATTTTTAGTGAATCTTAGAGCCTCATCTACAAAACATTTTTCTCATAGACCAAATGGGAGAAAATCTGTAGTACATTGGCCTAGTCTCAAGTAGAGATGTACAATTTTGTGGATACCTTCATATTTCTAGAATTTTCATACAGGGCATGAGGCAACACTCCCCCAAACCATGGAGAAAAGGCTAACATTTGAAGAAGAGATCGCTGAAGGGAGATATGATAAAATCTTGGAATGATGGGCATGGTTAAATGCAAATAAATTGTTTGCTATTTCAAAAAGTGCAAGGACTAGAGGGCATGCCATAAGGTTATTAAGTAATACAATATTTAAAACAAATAGAACTATTTTTTTCACTCAAATGCAAAGTTAAACTCTGGAATGTGTTGCCACAGGGTGTGATAAAAGCAGTTAGTACAGCTGGGTTTTAAAACATTTGGAAAAGTTCCTGGAAGAGTCCATATAAATTGTTAAGGCAAATTTGGGGGAAAACACAGGGGATCAGCGGCATGGAATCTTGCAACTTTCTGGGGTCCTTTGAGGTACTAGTGACCTGAGTTGACACCATTGGTATGACTCGGTAAAGTAATTCCTATGTTACATTTTTTTTATGGTTTTTCTTTAGACCCACTTCTAACCTTCTAGTAGTAAAATATACTGTGCAATTTACAGTTTAGCTTTTGCTTTTTTATATTTACAGTATGGGGTAGATTTTATATTTCAGGATGCCTTTGTGAAAAATGAACAACTGCTCTTGTTTTCTAAAGAGAATATAGATATCTATTTACCCTTGTAAAAAAAAAAGTAGGATCATATGTGTGTTTGCTCTGTTTCCATGTCTATCTTGTAAAATATGCACATAGATCAGAAATCCAAGCTGTGATCCCAGAGATGCCTACAAAACACCATGTACTTAAGTGTGTGTATTCATCTATATGATTGTTGTAAAAATGTTTTGCACAAAGTTGTTGTTGTTTTTTTTTTTTTAATTTAAATTAGCGCCTGATATTACCACGTTTTCTTAAATAACATCACTGGGGATGGGAAGAGAAAATGTTTTCGGTAAGGGAAGGAAAGCAAAAACATATCTGATAGGGTAACATTTGGAGATGGTTATGGTGCAGTGATTCCCAAACCTGCCCTGGGGGCTCGCCAGCCAGTGAGATTTTTTTTTATATCCATTAATAATACTCAGAGATTTGCATACACAACATGCAAATATACCTCCTGCATATTCGTTGTGAATATCCTGAAAACCCAACCAACTGGTTAGCCTGAGGACAGGTTTGGGAACCATGTATATAGTGCAGAAATGAAGGCTTGGGTGGAGAGGGGGAATTTTCCTTTGTTAATTAAGGGTTTTGGTCCCGCTAGTATAGTTGCTAAGCTCATTTCAAGTATTGTTGATGTGGGGTTGCACCCATTAGTATCAAGAACATTTCTCAAACATACTAATGGGCGCAACCCACAACAATACTTGAAATGAACTTTGCCAACTGTACAAAACCGTTAATTTCAGAGGAGAATCCCTTCTCTTTATCCAAGCCTTCATTTCTGCACTATAGAAGTGGTTCCCAAACCTGTCCTCTGGCTCCCAGTTGGTTAAATTCCATGTGTTGAGTACAGAAAGATGAAATGAGTATTGGAGGTAGAATTTAAACCCGAGTAGCATCCAGGGTCTACATTATATATGTTCACAGGCAATACCTGATTTAAAAATGAGAGCGAGACTATCGTCATTTGATTTGATTTTAAAGTAATTTTGATACAGCAGTTAGTGTGGTGTTTTATTTTATGAAGTGAATTGTGGCCTTCTCTACATACTGATTGCCATCCCACCTTTTATCTCTACTAGACAAACGTGGGAGACTTGGGTTTCTTATGGCAAGCTTAGCCATGTCTTATTCATGAATGTTTGTATTATAGACTATCTAGGTCCAAGGTCAGCATGAGTAAGATTTGCAAAGACAATAATATTAGAGTTCAGTAATGCTGTGGAAGAGAAGTGGCAGCGTTACATGAAATGAGTAAGATCTTATAGGCATGCCCTAGATGTTATTTACTTGTAGAGGATTCATGCAGGCTCATTTCTCTTACTAAGCAGAGCAGGGATTAACAGAAAACTGTTTTTAGAAACTGGAGTGGTTGCCTTCAAAGGCAACAAAATGAACCTTCTCAAATGTAAGGGAAAGCTATCTATTATGTACAATGATTGCTTCAAAAATACTTTACAGATTAAAATGATGATTTCCTCTGAAGTGAAGTGCAGTGCCGAGTTCTGTAGATTTGTTCCCAAAACATTTTATCCTTCTTCTCTTAGATATCCTTTGTAGTTTCTTCACTGTCTCTTTGGGGCATGTTTACTAAAGCGTGATAAGTGTTTACACTTACCATAGTTAAACCACAGAAGTTAAGGTGTGGTAAATGCAAATCCTATCTGGTAAATGCAGGGGGCATTCCCAGCATTTACCAGCCAGGGCAAACACCTATCACAAGGGCTTGTGGTCCCTGCCTCAGCAGGTAGCACAGCAGCACCCACGCTACCAGCCCCAGCAGAGAAGCTGTAGTCATCAGGGCAGGAGCAGTCCCCCTCCATTCCTGTCCTGGCAGTGACAACTGTCAAAAGGCACTAGTACCCCTTGCAGTACTACCAGTAGGGTAAAACCCTAATGGTAGTACTGCAAGGTTTTCAAGTCACCCCAGCTGGGGCAAGAGTGGAGGGGTGCCACTTCTGCCCTAATCGACCCATGGTGGGAAAGGGGTGCTAAAAGAGGGATTGTGCTGGGGGAATGGGTTGCCACCAGATAACCACAGTCCTTTTGAGATAAGACAGAAGCTGGTGTGCAGTCATGACAGCTATTCTGAGGCAACATCCTGCCCGCTAGCTGTCATCAGCCAGAATGCTCACTCTGCTCTGTTGCATTTAGAGCAGTTAGCACAGAATCTTTAGAGGTTGCCATGGCCCCACACTAACGGTTAGTATGCTGTGAAATGTACGTTAACCATTGGCACACTTGGGGGCATGTTTACTATATCATGCCACCAGATAGCATGGGGATTCATTGTGTGCCAATGGACTGTGGTAAAATTTACCACACACTAATCCAGTAATGCAGGTTGGAGTGGGAGACTGGGCAGTTCAGGGATGAAGCATGCACATTGCAATTAGCATAGGCATTTTTGGTATGCACTCACCAGTAGTGTTGCCCTTAGTATGGGTGCACTTGCTGCCTCCTCAGTGGATAGCATGTGAACCTGTATTGATCACACCAAACAGAATGAGCCCTGGTACGAAACCCTCCTTAAGTTACATGGGGACATGATGAGTACGGGGTCCAGTGCCATACCCGTGCTCATCTTTCTGAGCTAAACACATGGTAGGTACCCGTGGTTTAGTAAACATGCCCTTAATGAACATGGTCCTTTGTGCTGCCTTGTATACCTGTTCTAAACATATATGCAGAATATGTTTGTCTAATAATTTGCTTGTTTTTCTTATTCTCTTTTTTTGTTATAATTCATTTATAAAAGATGTAATATATTTTGTTGTACTATTTTAAGAATTTCGCAAGTATGATGAAGTAAATGAACTTATGAGGCTACATAGGTTCAATAACATTTCAAATGTGACCTTTATTTGCACCTGAAGAAGAGGCCTTTTGTTACTACCTATAGTTCAAGTTTCTCCAGAATGAATATGGTCATTGGAACACTACACCTCAGAATATATGGTTCCTATGGCACTAAAACACTGAGTCGTCTTTACCAAGCTGCATTAGCTGCTTAACATGGGAATTGCCATGCTCTGTTAACGCATTCCCTTTGTCACATGGTAAGTCCCACATTAAACAGCTAATGCAGAAGAGACTGGGGACTGCACCTTATAGTTAGCTACACCTCTTTGGGTGGGATAAACTACTGTGTTAAATGCTGTTAACTGCATAGTGGATAACAGGTTAATGTATATAATTGGTTTGGGGGTTTTTTTTTTTTTTAATCTCTGCATTAACTGAATGTAAAAATGTTGGGAGCATCCCAAACAATTAACAGAGGTTTTGCCGTTACTTTGCCTTAATTTTGGCAGTCAACTGTACAGTAATGCAAAACCTTACTCCCTTTAATAAATAGGGACCAGTATAATTTTCCATTTTTGACACTGGGAGTAGAGGGGTGTTTCGTGTCTTATTTTGAATGTTGCTCAATACAGAGACTGCCACTTCACTGAAAATCATTTGCAATAATGTATAATTTTTTTTGTTTCTCAAATCATTTCCCCTTTTCTCTTGGGTTTTGGTATGTTATTGTTAGGGACCAACCATATTCATGGGAAAAAATGTGCTATTTCACGGGAGGTCTTTGAAAATTCAACATATTTCACGGAAAATTCACGGGCCTTTATTTCAACGTTTTATGTGAACCTTAACTAGCACTTATAGTGTCTATTTCAAGTAATTGCTCTCAACTGTCAGAATGGAGGACAAAAACCACCGCCAACACAAGGAATATCCAAAAAGAACTTTATTGAAGAAGACACAATTAACAAATACTCAGGCATTCACAGTTTTGTCAAATTGCTCGTCAACAGTCTCTGGCGCTGCGGTGCACTGACAGTCGTGTATTGGCTAACACTTCTTTCAGCATCAACACTGTTTGTGGGTACAGATAAGTATCGTAGTGCCAACCGGCTCAACAGCGGGAATTTGCCAGTGCTTGCAAACCACAATGATGTGACTGATGTTTCTGCAGGAACATCTACAGCCACTGCTTTGTAAGCTGCAAATTCAGCCAAGAGATGACGGTCATCCATTCCAGGTATGTTCTGTATCATCTCATCACATTGCAAAAGCAAGACCTGCATAAAGTCAAACACTCTGACCAACTTCAAGAAGTTCAGCCCTGGCTGGGAGAATCGTTGACGACCTGTAGGTTTGTAGTATTGACTAAGCTTGTCAGCAGTATCTTCAAAGGCCTTTTTGTACTTGGCGACAATGGCAATACTTGCTTCGTATTCTGTCCAAGCTAGAACGTCTATCACTTTGTTGTTCGCATACATCTGGCGAACATCAGTGGACTCAAACCATGTGAGCAAGTCTACAAGCTTCACTGCATTAGCAGCGATGAAGTTCACATCTTCTGTGACGACAGCAAGATCATCAAGAAGCTCATACAATTCAATCAGTGCATTTGTTGCATCTCTCAATTGCAATTCTTCAGCAATGAAATCTTTGTAGAACTGGATGAATTTGGCATGGTGCATAACAGTTTTAAACCAGCTGTTCCACCTGGTAACTACTGGGATAGGAGGCAGCGACACTTCTGTTTCAGTTTTCATAGCCAAGAACTCCTTCTATCTGCGCTTCCTAGCGGAGCAGTAACTAAAAACGGACTTGAACAATGCCACCATTCGATCAACATTTTTGAAGTTTTTTCGCCAGGTCTCGCCAACCAGGCTAGCAATGTGCGCGTTGCATGTACAGTAAACAGCGTTCGGTAGCACTACTGCTATTTTCTCAAATGCTTTGGACATGTATGCTTTGGACAAACCACCCAAACCACATGCTTTGGACAAACCACCCAAATCACCACTGTCTAAAACCATACAAACACATGATCAGCCTACAAATTGTATATATTGTGGTTGTACATAGTTACCCTGTTAGCCAAGTTGAAT
The DNA here is from genome assembly GCA_033557465.1 of Ichthyophis bannanicus. Classification (NCBI taxonomy): domain Eukaryota; kingdom Metazoa; phylum Chordata; class Amphibia; order Gymnophiona; family Ichthyophiidae; genus Ichthyophis; species Ichthyophis bannanicus. The sequence continues at coordinate 243,802,418 of CM066043.1, forward strand.
ATCCTGTTCATATGTAAACACAAAGTACTATTGGAAATGTGTATGTTCACTGTTTATTGTAAACCGCACTGATGCTGAATAGCGCGGTATAAAAGAGACTTTAAATAAATAAATAAATAAAATGTATGACACATTATCAGTTACGAAAGCACTAACGTTATTGTAAGAAATTCCCATGTTAGCCACACAGGCAAGTACAGCTTGGCTAACAGCAACTGCATTTACCTTTTCAAGATAAATGACGTCGGCTAAATAAGCAGTCGGACGAACTGCAGACGCTTTAACTTCAGTAACAAACAAAATATGCAAACAAAACCTGTCCTGAGAATCGCTGGCTTCGTCAGTAACAATCGCAATGGATGGCGCAGCTGACAAAAGTTCCTTCAATTGTTTGTGGTTGGAAAAAACTTTCTGTTGGAAGTCTATTCGCAGGTGTTGTGAAGCAGGCAACAGCCTGAGGTTCGTGATGTAGTTTTGTAGGTAGGAGCGCAAGGTGGGATGATCTAGCTTTTCCAAAGGAATGTTAGCTTCAGTAAATGCTTCAACCAATTCAAATACAGCCATATTGAGCACGTCCCTCGCTTCTGTGCTTCGTGAAAACATTCCCGTAACCGTCGCCTGCTTTTTTTTTTGCCTTTCTATCCATTGCTTCTTCTGCTGCTTTTCTTTTGGAAGCATGAACTGACGATTCCAAGTGCCTGTCAATACTTCCTTTCCTGGTGTGATCAACAGTAACGTTACAGTACAAACAAAATAATTTTCCAGAATCGGCATGTAAAGTTCCATTTGGACACTGCTTAGCTCGTTCTGCACAAGAGACATGTTCAGCTTTCTTCATTATCGACATCATTGATGCACTTTGACATAATTCAATTTTTAATTCAGACTAAATGCTCCCAAATTGAAGCACCCTGCCTTCAAATTATGTTGGTGGCAAAGAATACTGTGTATACTGTGGACTACCTGAATCGGGCTGTAAGTAAACGCTCCCAATTGAAGCACCCTGCATAGTTCTTTTTATCGGGGCCAAGAGATGACGTCAGAAGGGCTGCTCCCGAACCGGCTCTCACCCCTCCGTGGGAATCAGGCTGTAAGTAAACACTCCCAAATTGAAGCACCATGTGCAGTTCTTTTATCGGGGCCTAGAGATGATGTCAGAAGGGCTGCCACACACAGGTCAGCAGCTCCTGAACCGGGGCTCTCACCCCTTTGTGGGAATTTCACATTTTTCACGGAAGACGGCCAAATTCACGGAAAATGCCACGGCCGTGAAATCATGAATTAGGTTGGTCCCTAGTTATTGTATATAGAAAGCCAAATAGTATGAAGGCATCTAGTTGAACAAAGTGGTGAGTTTGGTTGTTCTTGGGAGTAGTAGGGATATATATCGCACATCCCTGTAGTAAGCCAAGTTTTAGTTGGACTGTATTGGAAGATCTTGACAAATTTTCTGGGAATCGAGGAGTTGGCTGCCAAAACCTAGATCACACTGCATGCCCCCACTCCCCAAAGAGGTATGGCAGTTACCTTTCTAGGTTTTGGGTCCTGATTTACTAAGACTGATTTATAATTACGCCTTTTCCCATAGAAAATGGGAAGACAATCTCTTAGCGGGCCTCTGCACAGTGGAAACAGAAGGCAGTGGCCCCATTCCTCTTCCTTCCTCTGCTTTCACCCCCACTGACCCTTTAAGCTATACCTGTGTGGAGCCATGTGTATTTTTTTTCTGCTTTTACTTCCCAAGAATTATCTCTTTACCGCCCCCCCCCCCAAACCCCTTGTGCTCTCCCATTCCACACCATTCCCTCTCTTGCTGTGTCTCTTCCACCCCCCCCCCCCCCAAATCTGTTTCCCTTCCCATTCTCCCTTCCTCCTTGCACTCACCCTCTGCCCTCCATTCACCCCACCAAGTACTGCAGGACCAGCACTGGTTGCCTGTGGGGATCCCATTTCCTTGGACAAAAGTGCTGCAATCGTGGCCTTTGCAGTGCCTCTGTCTCTAGGCAGCCACCAGACGATCTGAGTCCCAGGCCTGACAGGTCTGATTTATAGCTGCCATGGTGACCTTGGCACCTGGGGGTTTGTCTGCTTTTCTAGTTTGTAAATCAGGTGTAAAATATTTTGCTCTGTCTTACAGGTGAAGATTTTTTCACCTTGCCAGCTGGAAAACATGAATTCCCATTCAGTTTACAACTTCCCCAAGGGTAAGTAGGAAAATGTAACATAACAAAAGTTTGACATTGTAGAAGCCCAGTGTTTACTAACACTTCTAATACAACTTGTATATTGGGGGAGAGGGGGTATTTTTATTTAATTTTTTTCCAGAAAAGTTTGACTGGGGTAGGTCAAACAATTTTGTGGGGCTCAAGTGACAGATGCACTAGTGCTAGCACCAATTTGTTTTTGCCATGTACTTGGTTTAGGTCTGCTGTATTTGATTAGTCACCTGAACCCTGTGGTGATGCTTTTGATTTTGTACATGAGTCCTTTGAAAATGTCGACTTGCTTGTACTAGGTGCATCATTGGACAAGACCAGTTGTAGACATGCATCTGCTATTAAAGCTGTCAGCTAATTTTATGCTCTATTTTAATAGCAGATAGAGAGTAGGCTGTATTTGTTTAGCAGGAGTTTTTTATTTTATTTATTTATTTACATTCTCTTATATACCGCGCTATTCTGCATCAGTGCGGTTTACATTGAACAAACTGAAATTACATTGAACAGGGCATTATAACTTGGAGATAACTATTTTACAGGGAACATGGGCTATGGAGGGTTAAGTGGCTTGCCCAAGACCACAAGGAGCACCTGTGGGACTAGAAACCTCAGTCCTTCCGGCCCAAGGTTAGCTTTAAATTGTCCATGCTATATTTTAACAGACATTTAGGCACATAAGGCTATATTAGGTGTATCTATAAAAAGAGGAATTGTGCAGATCTAGCAGTGTCTGAGATTTTCTAGTGTTGCATCTTCAGCTAGACATTTTGAATGATAGTATGTAATCTAAACAGTCTTCTCTGTATTACAAGGAAAAGCTCCGTATAAGGCATAAGTCAACTACAGTATGTTCTTCATGGACGAACAGACTGTCTGATCCAAATGTGGGTGATTATCATCAGTGTTGCCCTGGATATAGAACATGCCCAGCTTTTGCATAAAAAGCCTAGAAAACATTCCTTATCGTTCCTCCAGCTCAGTCCTCTACCTCTGGGTTGTCAGTCTCCTCCTGCAGCTTGGAGACTGGTATGTCAGAATGATGACATCACTGGATTTAGCCTGCTGTACACTCACTCCCCTTCCAGTGTGACCAGTCTCCATGCAGCAGGAGGACTTGGCGAGCCTTAGTTAGGGGCTCGCTGGAGGAACTAATAAGGAGCTAGGTGTTTTTCATGTATTGGGGTTACCTGATTTACGTTTCATTTATTGGGAGGTTATCTCTTTAAAAAAAAAAAAAAAAAAAAAGAATAGTTGCGGGTGGCTGGTGCGGCTCTAGGCATTCTTGCTCCCTATCTCTGCCCATGCTCTGGGGGTCCCTGCGGGGGTTCCTTTTCAGAGGGGCGAGTTGGTATTAGTCTGGTGCCACGAAGCTCTCTCCCCCCAGACGCTACGGGGGAGAGCCCTTCGCTATTGATCGGCTTGCTGCCTGCCTGTAGCTGCGGATCGTTTCAGGGACGGCAGCTCGTTATCTTTCCTGAGTTCGGGGTGAACAGCGTTTTTGCTGTCAGCGTTTTCTCTCCGGCACCAGAGCAGCCATTTATCCGGTTGGATTTCACTGGTTTAGGCTGCTGATTACACGGCAATTACGGGGTGTTTCCAGTTCAGGTAAGACACTGCGTTCATTTGGCGTCCTTTTCCTTTCCCGCTGAGATTGCGGTGGCCATTTTGAGACCGCTGTGTTGACCGCGTGTGCCCAGCCCGCTCTGCATTTGCGGCCGTGGCTTCCTTATTTCTTTGTTTCTTTATTTATTGCTTATTTTGTTTTGGTTATTTCACTTTAGTTCAGGGGTTATTTTGGTCCCTTTTCTCCGTTCCTCTGAGTAGGGGCGAGGGCTGTGCGGCGTGCTTTCCCTCTTGCAGAAGAGGTGGGGATAGCCGGTTCTTCAGCCTATATGATACGGTAGTGTTTAAAAAAAAAAAAAAAAAGTTTTACAGCCGGTAAGCTTCGGTGGCTGACTGCCTTGCCTTATGGCTGCCAGATCTCAGTGCGTGGTTTGTGGCAATAGGAGAGGTTCAGTCACGGAGACTGGCGTGTGCCGGGCCTGTGCCTCTCTCTCTTCAGCAGTGGAACAGCAGATGGAGTCTAAGGACTCTACGTAGGCGCCGGGTCCTTCCTCCGGAGTGGGGGAGGTATCCCCCCAGCCTCAGGGGCTAGACCCTGTGTTAGAAGAGCTAGCGGGACTCTCTGGTTCCGCGCTACCCGTGCAGGCGTCGGATCTCGGGGTGTTTAGTCCTGAATTTGTTTTGCTCATGCATCAGGCATTTTGTCTCAGGCGCTCGGATAGGGCAGAGGCTGGCGCGCGGAGGACTTCGACGCAGCAGCATGCGGTCTCTGGGTCTGGTGTCTATCCTCCGGCACCTAAGCGGGTCCGGACTTCGGATCGGCCTTTGACGTAGAGTGAGTGGCCGGATGCACAGGATCCATATTGGGATCCGGAGCTGGATTCGCAGGATCTGGAGGAAGGCGAAATTCTCGAACCCGAGGATCAGGCCAAGATCATTAGGATCTTTCCCAGAGAGGAGCTACCAGCTTTAATCGCTGAGACTTTGCAGATGCTAAATCTTACTCCGCAAGTTACCGCTGAAGAAGAGGTGGAGGATCCGGTCATTCAGGCGGTGAGGCAGTCACAGGTGGTGTTTCCGCTGCACTGAGTGGTGAGCCAGATGATTCAAGAAGAATGGGATAAGCCGGAAATAGGTCTGAGGGGCGTCCAGACGCTCTCCAGGCTGTATCCCCTGGCCGATAAGGATAAAGAGAGGTTCCGGGTGCCGCGGGTGGATGCGGTGGTCTCGGCGGTTACTAAAAAGACTACCATTCCTGTGGAAGGTAGTGCTGCCTTAAAGGACTCCCAGGACCGCAAGGTGGACGGCTTACTGAAGCAGACCTTTGAGGCAGATTCTCTTTCCCTCCAGGCCTCTATCTGTGGGGCTTGGGTGGCCCGTGCGTGCCTGCGATGGGTCCAATGGCTACGTCAGTCTTCGCAGTTGGGTAGCAAGGAGGTGAAGGATCTGGATCGTTTGGAGTCCGGCACGGCTTACTTGGCAGACGTGCATTACGATTTGATAAGGGCGCTGGCGAATAGTATGGCATCGGTGGTAGCCGCCCGGCGTTCGGTGTGGTTGAGGAATTGGGTGGCAGATGGTTCATCCAAATCCCGTCTTGGTAAGCTGCCCTTTAAAGGGGGTTTACTGTTTGGAAAGGATTTAGATAAGTTGGTAAAGGACCTGGGGGAGTCAAAGACGGGCAGGCTCCCAGAGGATAAACCGAAATCGGGGAAGTCCACTTCAGGTTTTCGGGGTCAGTTTCGGGATTTTCGCAGGTTTCATTCGCTCCGTTCCTCTGGTTTCCAGAGGGGCCGGTACCAGGCGCGAGCCCAGGGATTTCTGGGGTTTCGGGGACCCTCCAGGGGCTTTTCCTCCAACCCGACCCCTGTGTCTCGTAAGCCACAATGAAGTGAGGCGGGTCCCGGCGGAAGGGCCTCCCATAGGAGGAAGGTTGCGGGGGTTTCTTTCCGCTTGGACCCACATCACGTCGGACCAGTGGGTGTTAGAGATAATTCAACACGGCTATGCTCTGGAGTTCGCTTGTCCAGTGAGGGATTCCTTTGTCATGTCCCCATGTCGAGGACCAAAGAAATCGGAGGTGGTTCGCGCAACTTTGGACAATCTGCTTCGCTTAGGGGTGGTGGCACTGTTCCCTCTAAGCTGTGCGCGTGCACACACCTCGCCGAGCGAGCGCACATACTTTAAAACAGAGCGCACAAAAATTACGGCTCTGATTCTGATAGAAAACAACACAGACGTCTTCAAATTTAAAAGTTATGATTGTAATTACTAGAAATTTCCCACTTCATTTAGTAATCATCTATTTTCATTTAATTTGATTAAAATCAATGTGGTGTACATACTGTATTCTGACGTTAGTCAAATTTTAAAGTATATAACTCAGAGTGTCGTTATGTGGCGCACAAAAATTTAACCTTCCTTCAAAAGCTGCACACAGCTGATATTTTATGCGCACACAGCCTACAGAAAATTAGAGGGAACATTGGGTGGTGGTACAGGTTCCCAAGGACGAATGCGGCATGGGTCGGTACTCGATATACTTTGTGGTTCCGAAGAAAGGTGGTACCATGCGTCCCATCTTGGACCTAAAGGCCGTGAACCGGTGTTTACGGGTTCCGCATTTTCGAATCGTCGCGGAGAATTCTTGACTTCTCTAGATCTTACGGAGACGTATTTGCACATTCCCATCCGGGAGGCGCATCAGAGGTTCCTGAGGTTCGCTCTTCCATGGGGACATTATCAATTTCAGGCTTTGCCCTTCGGTCTAGCGACAGCGCCATGGACCTTTACCAAGATCATGGTGGTAGTGGCAGCGGCCCTGCGCAAAGAGGGGATCTTGGTTCATCCTTACTTGGATGATTGGCTCATTCGTGCAAAGTCCAAGGACGAGAGTGTGTGAGTGACAGAGTGGTCAAGTTCTTGCAAAGTTTGGGTTGGGTAGTAAACCCGACAAAGAGTCACCTGGAGCCCACCCAGGACCTCGAGTACCTCGGAGTCTGGTTCGACACGTGCGCAGGTCAGATCTTCCTTCCCTGCCGGCGAGCCAAGGCCTTGTGGGCCTTAGTCCGGAACTTCCAGTCGGACCCCGCTCCATCAGCCTGGGACTATCTCCAGGTGCTGGGCACTATTGCGGCGACGTTGTAAGCAGTGCCTTGGGCCAAGGTGCATATGCGTCCGCTGCAGCGGGTGCTGTCGCGCCGGTGGTCGCATCAGTTCAATTCTCTCAGCAAACGTCTGCCTTGTCCTCTCGCAGTTTGGCAGTCGCTACACTGGTGGCTCCTACGGGCATCCCTGGCAGCGGGGATGCCGCTGGAGCAGCCAGAATGGATTCCGTTGTTAATGGATGCCAGTCTGGTGGGCTGGGGAGCCCACTGTGAAGCTTAGTTTGCGCAGGGCCGGTGGTCGTCCCAGGAAGCCACCTGGTCGATAAATCGGCTGGAGCTCCTGGCGGTGTTCCGGGCCCTCCAGGTTTTCAAGGAGGTGGTGAGGGGACGGCCCGTGCGTATCCTCTCCGACAATTCAGCGACCGTGGCGTACATCAACTGTCAGGGCGGCACAGGGAGTGCCGCACTGGAAGAAGAGGCGGATGCTTTGTTCGCTTGGGTGGAAGTTCGGTTGAGTGCCATTTCGGCGGCGCACATTGCGGGAAAGGACAATGTGACGGCCGACTTTCTCAGCAGGGTGCGGGTGGATGCAGGAGAATGGGAGTTGCACCCTGACGTCTTCCAGCAGCTGGTAGCCCGTTGGGGTTCTCCAGTAATGGATCTGATGGCGACATTTCGGTCGTCAAAGGTCGATCGGTTCTTCAGCAGAAGAAGAGAACGGATGTCGGAGGGCATAGACGCACTGTTACAGCGATGGCCAGTCGACGGCCTTCTCTACATCTTTCCTCCGTGGGCATTGATAGGCCGGGTGGTCCAGAGGATCGGGGCGCATCCGGGTCTGGTGCTCTTGGTGGCGCCCGACTGGCCGAGGCGGCCCTGGTATGCGGATCTGGTGCGTCTGCTGGATGGGCGGCTCTGGCGGCTTCCGGAGCGGGCGGATCTTCTGCTCCAGGGGCCCCTGCTCATGCCTCAGGTGGATCGATTCTCACTTATGATATGGCCCTTGAGAGGGCTAAACTAAGGAAGAAAGGTTACTCGTCGGCGGTAGTGTCCACCTTACTTAAAGCGCGTAAACAGTCCACTTCGTTGGCGTATGTGCGTATCTGGCGAATTTTCGAAGATTGGTGTTCGCAGCGTCAGGCCCGGGCGGCCACGGTTTCGGTTCCGTTAGTGCTGGAGTTTTTGCAGGATGGCGTTGGAAAAGGACTTGCTGCGAGTTCCTTGCGCGTGCAGTTGGTGGCGCTTTCCTGCTATCGCGGCAAGATCAACGGTGTGTCGCTGGGGACTCATCTGGATGTGGTGTGCTTTCTGAAGGCGGTTTCGAGGTTGCAGCCGGTACAGCGTAAGTGGATTCCGCCTTGGGAACTTAACCTTGTTTTGGTGGCCTTGTCCCAGTCGCCCTTCGAGCCGTTGCGGCAGGCTTCGCTCAAGGATTTGACTTTGAAGGTGGTGTTCTTGGTGGCGATTTGTTCGGCGCGGCGCATTTCGGAGTTGCAAGCCTTGTGTAGAGAGCCCTTCTTGTCCTTTACAAACGAAAAAGTGGTGGTGCGTACGGTGTTTTTGCCTAAAGTGGTGCCTCACTTTCATGTGAACCAGGCGGTTTCCTTGCCTGTTCTGGGGGCGTTAGAGGGCTGTGCTTCGGATCGTAGCCTTCGTTGCTTGGATGTCAAGAGGGTGTTGCGCCGCTATCTGATGGTGACGGAGCCATTCCGTAAGTCGGATCGGTTGTTCGTATTCAGAGGCATGCGCAAAGGGGAAGCGGCAGTTAAGGCTTCCATTGCACGGTGGATTCGAGAGGCAATTGCCTCAGCTTACTTGCTTCAAGGTCGGGCGATACCGGTGGGTTTGCGGGCGCATTCCACCAGGGCGCAAGCGTGTTCTTGGGCGGAATACGGTCTGGTTCCGCCAGCGGACATTTGTAGGGCGGTGACTTGGGCGTCGTTGCATACATTTAGTAAGCATTACCGGCTGGACGTGGCGGCCGCCGCTGATGCCTGTTTCGAGTCGGCGGTGCTGGCGGCTGGCTGGCAGGGTCCCTCCCAATGATTACTGCTCTGGTACATCCCAGAGGTAGAGGACTGAGCTGGAGGAACGATAATGAAATGATAATTACACTTACCTGGTAATTGTAGTTCCTTGAGTGATGACAGCTCAGTCCTCCTTCCTGCCCGGTTTTCAGGAGAGATCTCGTATGGCTAGCACAGAAGACGAATGTAACAGGTAGGTCTCTGTTCTTTATACTTAGTTGACCTCACTCCCTTTCTTTAGGCGGAGCAGGAGGTAAGAATGCCTTGCCGGAGGGGGTCTGTGGATTGGAATCTTTGTGTCTATGTATATAGTTTAATACTTACTTATTTGTTGCTCCTTTGAGTCTGCTTTGTTAGTAGTTCACACTGGAAGGGGAGTGAGTGTACAGCAGGCTATATCCAGTGATGTTGTCATTCTGACATACCAGTCTCCAAGCTGCAGAGGAGATTGACAACCCAGAGGTAGAGGACTGAGCTGTCGTCACTCAAGGAACTACAATTACCAGGTAAGTGTAATTATCATTTTATATTCGTGCAGGTCCGACACAGCATAGGCATGCACATTGCAAGACCCCTTCAGTTTCTCTTCATCTAGTTTGTACATGTCCCACAGTACTCTTGCTTTATTTCAGTTGGGTTGCAAGGCTCCCTAGCTGCTTTTTTCCTGCTAGAAGTGATCAGAGCTTTCTTTCCTTAAAATCTGTAGGGTTGTGGGGTTTTGGTGGTTCTTTTTCCTTTTGATTTGGCAAATACTATTTGTCCCCATACTGGCTGACAGAAAAAAGTCACGGGGTTCAGATGGTTCCCCTGTTCCTTAATAGGAAAATTTCTTTTGTTCACCATCCCAAAGAGCATAATCAGTGTTTAGGCATTGAACTTGATTAAAAATTTATTTATATTCACACATTTCCTCAGATCATAAAATTATGCAGATTGAATCTTCTTGAGATCATCCAGACTTTTTTGACCCTGACATACATTTCAGAATCAACATCAAAGCCGTCAAAACATTCGGCATCAAAATCTTAGACATCTAAGACCTCCTCCTGAGTCAAATTTGAGTCAGGATAATCTGAAAGCCAAGGATAGTCTCTCTTATCTTATTCCTGTAGGAGGACATGGTGTCAGGTATGACGAGAGTGAGTGTGTTTTGATGCTGAGCATCAGGCTTTGGCATTGACACGTCAAGATGAACCTAGCAGAGAGTAGGTCCCCCTTTTTCCAATTACATTGATATTGATGCTAAGCAGATTAGTACCATCTGTGCTACCTACAAACTTGCCTATTCCTTGTCTGTCCAAGGCCATTGTTGGCTCTAGTAATGTAGAAGGTTAAAGCATTCTCATTATGGTGGATGTTAGCACAGCATTCAGTACAGTTAATCCAGGCCTTGACAGATTTTGTGTGGATCTAGGAGCCAGGCCAAAATCATAGGAGCCAGTGTTTGTTACCTCCTGGGGTCCCCTCTTCCTTCCCCCCCCCCCCCCCCCGGTTGTCTCTTGTGCTGACCTCATGTTCTCAAGGCTTATAAGACCAGTACCAGAGTTTCTACACTGGTCGTCATCTTTAGATAACGGTGTTAGCTTCAGATAGAAAATGTATATGGGGGGGGGTGCGGTGGTGATCTGCCTGTCTGTGTGTGCGATGTGGCGGTGGGTGCGTATGTGTGTGTGCTGTAGAGCTAGGGGGCCTGTGTGAGTTGGTGTTTTGGGGGGGATGAGAATGCCTGGTTTGGTAAATACAAATTGTGCCTTTTTGTCCTCAGGATTTCATCCCATTAACATCCAACACCTTACACTTCCTCTCCCCCAACCCCTCCCCACTCTCTTATCCCCTTCCAGACTCTCTCCTCTTCACCCCCTCCCCCCCCCCCCTTTACATACCCCCATCCTTTTTTCTTTGGGGGGGTTTTGTTGTCTCTTTTTTTTTTGTTTTGTTTTGTTTTCCTACTGGCCTTTTTACTCCCCCTCTTACCTCCCATCTAACTTTTTTTTTTTTTGTAATTGCTGCCCCAATCAGCTCTCTTCTGCTTTCGAGGCTGCTAGCAATCTCCCTTGTGCAGTCAGATGCAAATTCTAGTTGCAGTGACAATAGGGCGCCTGGGACTTGTCGAGCCCTAGGTTAATCATCTAGTCTAACTCCACTTTCATAGAAACATAGGCCATGTGGTCTTTTTCTGTTGTCATATTTCTATCTAGTCTGTCCTTCCATATCAACAACTACAACAGTCCCCTTTTTACCTTTTAGAGATCCTCTGTGTTTGTCCCATGCTTTTTTGAATTCAGTCACTGTCCTCATCTCTACCACCTCCACTGGGAGACCATTCCACGGATCCACTACTCTTTCCGTAAAGAAATATTTCCGCATATCACTCCTGAATCTATCCTCCTTCACCCTCATCCTCTCGTAGTAGAACTTGCTTTCAATTGAAAGAGGCTCTCTCCCGAACGTTTATGCCACGGAGGTATTTAAACATCTCAATCATATCACCTCTATCCCGCCTTTCCTCTAAGGTGTACATATTAAGATCCTTAAGTCTGTCCTCATATGCTTTATAATGAAGACCACTAATCATTTTAATAGCCACCGTCTGCACCGACTCCATCCTATTCACATCCTTTTGAAGGTGCGGTCTCCAGAATTGCACACTATACTCCAAATGAGGTCGCACCAAAGACTTATACAGAGGCATTATCACCTCCTTTTTTCTGCTAGCCATTCCTCTCCGTATGCACCCAAGCATCCTTCTAGCTTTTGCCGTTGCCTTTTCTACCTGTTTAGCTACTTTAAGATAATCAAACACAACCACGCCTAGGTCCTGCTCTTCTTTAGTGGACAAAAGTACTTCACCCCCTATACTATATTGCTCCCTTGGATTGCTGCAGCCCAAATGCATGACCTTACATTTTTTAACATTACATCCCAGCTGCCAAATTCTAGACCATTCTTCAAGCTTAGTCCTTCCTCATGTTATCTACACCTTCCTGGGTGTCTACTCTATTGCAGATTTTGGTGGTATCCGCAAAGAGGCAAACCTTACCCGACAGCCCTTCCGCTATATCACTAACAAAGATGTTAAAAAGAATCGGAGCAAGGACAGATCCCTGGGGCACACCACTGGTAACAACATCCTTCTCCTCAGAGTGAGCTCCATTTACCTGTACTCTTTGTCACCTCCCACCCAACCAATTTCTAATCCAAGCAGTATCTTTTAGGGTACATCATTAGGTTGCTCAGTTTGTTTAGAAGTGGCCTGTGAGGAACAGTGTCAAAGGCTTTACTGAAATCTAAATACACCACATCTAGGGCTCTTCCTCTGTTCAACTCCCTGGTCACCCAGTCAAAGAAATGAATCGGATTTGTCTGACAAGGCCTCCCTCTGGTGAATCCATGCTGCCTCGGATCCTGTAACCGCTGGACTCCAGAAACCTCACTATTTTCTCTTTCAACAGTGTTTCCAATAACTTACTCACCACCTAAGTTAAACTAACTGGCCTGTAGTTTTCAACCACATTCTTACTTCCACTTTAGTGTAAAGGGACCACATGTGCCTCTCTCCAGTCCTTTAGCACCACTCCCGACTCTAACAAGGCATTGAAAAGGTCATTCAGTCTGGAGCTGCTAGAACGTCCCCAAATTCCCTCGGTATTCTAGGGTGTGATCTGGTACATCTGACAGACTGTCTGTGGCGTCTTCCTGTCTGAGCTGACATGCTCTTGTAGGGATCTATACTAATGCCTCGGGTGGATTGATTCTCACTTATGACATAGCTCTTTAGAGGGCTTGGTTGAGGCACCGGGATTATTTTGGTCCCAGTGATTGCAAAGTTGCTGAAGGCCTGCCGACAATCCACTTCTCTAGCGTGCATCCGCATATGGAGAATTTTTGAGGGTTGGTGCGAAGGGCAATATTGTCATCCACAGACTGCCTCTATACCAGAGATTCTCTCATTCCTGCAGGCGAAGCTAGACATGGGTTTGGCTTGCAGTTCATAGGTGATAGCCATCTCATGTTATCGTGGCAGACTCGGGGGAATGTCCCTCATTGCCTACCCATATATTCTCTGTATTTCTTCGGGCGGTGAAGCAAGTTCAGTCGATAGTCCCATCTTGGGATCTGAATCTGGTATTATCAGTCTTGACTGAACCACCGTTGAAGGATCTGACGCTGAAGACTGTTTTCTTGGTGGCCATTTGTTTGGCCAGGAGGATATCGGAGCTCCGGGTGCTGTCTCGGCCCCCCTTTCTGGTGCTTTCTAAAGAGAAGGTGGTGCTCGGGCCGGTACAGTCTTTTCTTCCCAAGCAGCTCTCTATTTTTCACCTGAATCAGTCTGTGACTCTTCTGGTGTTTTCGGGGACGGTGGAGGCAATGGTGGATCCCCCTGCTCAGTAGGTTGGATGTTTGTTGGATTCTGCGGCGCTATTTGAGGCAGCAGAGTCTTTTTGGAAGTTGGATCATTTGTCTTATTTGGAGGACTATGCAAAGGAGACGCAATTTCTAAGTCCTCTATCTCATGGTGGACTCGAGAAGCCATTTCTTCAGCCTACTTCCTGAGGCAGATCTTTGCCTCCAGCGTTGCGGGCTCATTCCACTAGAGCACAAGCGGCTTCCTGGGCGGAGTTCGGTTCGGTGCTGCCGATTAGATATTTGCAAGGTGGCAACTTGGTCTTCCTTGCATTCATTCATCAAGTGTTACTGTCTGGATGTGCAGGCGGTGGTGGATATTTATTTTGGCTCAGCATTGCTTCAGGCCGTGCTTGCAGGTCTCTCTCAATGTTAGTACTGCTGTGATACATCCTACAGGTATTAGGACTGGACCTGAGGAACACTAAGGAAGGGTAAATTAGAGCTCCCTGCTAATTGATGTTCCTTGAGTTCTTTCATTCCAGTATCTCCCTGGTTGATGTCTGCTGTCCTGTGGCACTCCTGGACCTGAAGAAGTTCCACTTATGATTGTTGTCCGGGGATTCCACCTGCATTTCTCAGAGTGGAGGACTCCTTTCAGCAAAAAAAAAAAAAAAAAAAAAGAGCAGGGTAGAGAGCGCTTCTCCTCTCTGGGGCTAAGCAGGTGGGTGATTTCCTTCACTGACAGGGGTTCATCCTGCCTGTAGGGCTTCCGGTTTCCACCGTGGAACAGTTGTTTTTGTTGCTCCTGTGAGTCTGCTTTGCCAGCGGGCTGGTGGGTGGTGACAGCTGCCTAACTGGGATGATTTCATAGAGAAATAACATGCTCGGTCTCCAAGCTGCTAGTGGGGGTAGACTTCCCACGGATATCAGGACGGGACTGGAGGTTCCTCTTAAGGCTCCTTGGCTTCCAGAAGACAGGCTGCGAGGGACTAAGGTTTCTTTGTCCACACAGGGCCGCTACCAGGAATCTTGGAAGTATTGCTTGATGAGATTTGCTCCCTCTCGCTTGAGGTTTCTCCCATGGGGCCAGCCTTTTCGAGGTGGCTTTAGGGGAGAACAAGATGGGTAGGCAGGAGCTAGCCCAATGAAGGTGTAGGGGTCCATGCAGGGGTGGCCCAGAGAGAGGTCGTCTATAGAACTGCTAGTACTTCCCTACGTTTCTTCAGTACACCAGCCCCATTGCTTTATCCACTTTTTAGTTCTAACTAACTCCTCATGAATACAGCCTCCATTTCTGTTTGTGTGTGGGGGTTTTTTTCTGAGGTCCAGCTCCCAGCCCTTCATCTGTGAACACAGAAGCAAAAATATTTGTTAAAGAGGAATTGCTTAATCATCCTCGATCTCTCCGTATTTCTCCCCTTTTACTCCTGAGTCTCAGAATGCCATCTTTTGGCATTCTGGCACTCTTATGTCACTATCGTACCTTAAAAATATGGAGACATTTTTTTTTAATTAGCATTTTTTGCCATCTCCAGGAACAAGCAGGAATGTAGTCTTCACATACGGGTGAAGCTTCCTTTAGGAAAGCTTTTTGGGAGCACTCCACTGTGCTTGCGTGGCTGCCTTCCCAACTCCCTCTCTCTTCAGTTCTTCGTCTTCCATGGAGCCAATAGGAAGCAAATCCTGTCACTGCAGAAAATTCTCTTGTTTTTTGTGGTTAGCGTCTGCTTTCCCATCGATGCCGACATCTCCAGTTCCCTTGTTCTCGGTTTGTTTGTTTTTTTTTTTTTTAAGTAAAAGAATAACATGAGAACATAACATAAGAAATGCCATCCTGGGTCAGACCAAGGTCCATCAAGCCCAGTATCCTGTTTCCAACAGTAGCCAATCCATGTCACAAATACCTGCCAGGTACCCAGAGTCCACAGGCTTCCATAATGCTCGTCCTGGGGTAAGCGGTGGATTTCTCAGATCCTCTTTAATAATGATTTATGGATATTTCCTTCAGGAACTTGTCCAAACCTTTTTTTTTTTAAACCCACTAACAGCTTTTGCTACATCCTCCGGTAACGAATTCCAGAGTTTGATTACGCGTTGAGTGAAAAAATATTTTCTCTTAATAGTCTTAAATGGGTTAGCGTGTCCTCTAGTCTTTCTACTTTTTGATGGTGTAAACAACCAATCTATGTTAACCTGTTCTACTCCATTCATTAATTTATAGACTTCTATCATATCTCCCTTCAGCTTCTCTTTTCCAAGATGAAGAGCCCTAACCTTTTTAGCCTTTCTCATAGGGGTATCCTTCCATCCCCTTTACTATTTTGATGGCTCTTCTCTGTACCTTTTCTAATTACGCTATATCATTTTTAAGATACAGCGACCAGCGTTGCACATAATAATCAAGGTGCGGTTGAACCAAAGAACAATACAAGCATTATAATATCCTTTGTTTTATTCTCCATTCCTTTCCTTATGATTCCTAGCATTCTATTAGCTTTTTTGTCCTCCATTGCACACTGGGTGGAGGGTTTCAACATATTGGTGCTTAAATTGGCCACTGTTGGAAATAGGATACTGGGCTTGATGGACCTTGGTCTGACCCAATATGGCATATCTTATGTTCTTATAATCTTTTTCGTGTGTGGTGGTTTCTAAGGTGGTACCTTGCATCGTGTAACCATAATGTGGGTTGTTCTTTCAGCCACCCCCTGAAGCAACCTCCTTAGGTGAAACGCAATATAAGCGCGAATGGAAGCGTTGGGGACTAAGGCGCTGGCCCAGCACTGCTATTCAAGTATTGCCTGCAAAGTTAAGTTCTGTTAACCACTCTTTCAATGTATTTTGGCTGAGGTTTTTGGCTGCAACTGTTAATCATTTTGGAGTGAAAGAGTTGGTGGATGCCTGCTCCAGAGCAACTATTCATCAAAGGTCGTTGATGCTATAAGGGCTATGCCATGTCAGATAATTCTGACTGGATTTTGTTTTGCCCTGGAAGTCTGAGACCTACCTGTTGCTTCTGTGTGTGGGTTTTCCTAATTTAACTTTGCTAAAAACTTTAAACTATAGGTCTGCAGTTTATATGAACACGTCAGTTCTGATGATACCGGTATACTTTCAAGTTAAGTTTACAGAGTTGAGTCTCTCCTTTTTTGACAAATTTTTAGCTCTGTGATTAGTTTGACCACTACTTTTATTTGTGTTCTTTCCTAGGTACATAACTTTTCACTTGTCCACATTTAAATTTCATCTGCCATTTGGATGCCCAGTCTTCCAATTTATCAAGATCCTCTTGCAATTTTTCACAATTCTCTTGGGTTTTAAGAACTTTGAAGATGGGAGGAAGTGATGTCATCTCCTCGGATGGCTGACTGAGAAGGGAGCTCAGGAGCCAAGCCTGGTGTTCGTGGGTTCACCCCCCCCCCCACCCCCCTCATCTGAGCGCCCTAAAAAATGAGCAAAAGAACCCTCAGTAAATAGAGCAAACGAGGAGCCGAATGATGATGCGGTGAAAAGCTGTGGACCTGCGAGAATTTGCATATGCAGGAGTTGGGACAAGCGAGGTCATACCGCACAAAATGGCTACCGTACAAAGTGGAGGAGAGGAAATGGAGGAGCGAGACAAATGAGGTGGAAAGGGTGCCAAGGAGGAAAAGGGAGAGCTGGTGGTCCAAAGAATCACTGCAGAGGGAACTAAAATATTGGTTCCTTATCATTCCTCCAGTTCAGTCCTCTACCTCTGGGTTGTGTACCTCCTCTGCCTGCAGCTTGGAGACTGGGCATGTCCAAATCGTGACATCACTGGATGTAGTCTGCTGGTATCTCCCTTCAGCCCCAGTGTGTCCAGTCTCTATTCAGCAGGAGGACGTATTGAGCCTAGGTCTGGGCTCACTTGAGGAACGGATAAGGAGCTGTTAGAGTAGCTAGATTAGATATAGTTTTCACTGTTTCGTTTATTCTGATTATTAAATTGGGGCAGCTGTATATTTTATCCTTTTACTTACTGCCTTGCCTGGTCCCGGACTGCCTTCCCCTTTAAATTTCTTACCGGGGATATCTTCGCTGCCAGATCTCTACTCCTTGCTGGTACGGAGGAGAGCTCAGCAACAGGCACCCTCTCAGTCTTTTCGGACAGCCCCAGACATTTGGGTGTGTTGCAGGAGTGAGCGGAGGGCAGATGATCGCGCCGGCAGCTTCCCGCTCACTGCAGATTCTTGTGCTGGGCTTTGATTGGCGCTCTGGCACAGGGTAATTGTGGTGAAATTTCAAAATACTGCTAGGGGGGACCGGGCCGAACAGCGGTGAGCTGTTTCAAAGCTGATAAAGTTTTCTCAGCTTGTTCTTTTGGCGCCATTTCGCTCAGTTCTGTGCCAGCGGCCATTTTAGGGGACGCGTGTTGCAGTGTGCTCTGCGCTCGCGTCTCACAGTGCGGAGATTTAGGGGGCCCTGGCTTTGTTTTGACAGAGACTTGTTTAACTTTGCTTTCTTTGGTTAGTTAAGCTGTATTTTTGAGTTAGGTCTGCTAAACTTTCAGTGTGCTTGTTTTTTGCGTTTCAGGTGTTATCGCAGGAGTTTTTCTTTGTTAAAGGCTGGTTGAGGATAGATTCCTTCTCATTTAAAATAAATAAATAAATAAAAGACAGGCCACAGTGAAAGCTAGTTAAGTCCCTGTGGCGGCTTACAGGCTGGATTTGGTATTGGGGCTGTCTGGTTGATGGCAGCTCGCCCCCAGTGCGTAGTCTGCGGTACCCGCAGAGGTACGGTGGCTGACTCTGGCGTCTGTCGGGTGTGTGTGTCAGTGTCCACCAGTCTGGAGCAGCAGATGGAGGTCAAGGTGGCCCAGGAGCCCCAGGAGACAGTTTCTGGGTCAGAAGGGGAAGCGATGCGGATAACATTGCAGGGGCCTTCTCTGGAAGCATTGGCGGGGCCGTCAGGGGTGCAGCCAGCCTCGGGATCGGAGACACAACTCATAGATTTCTGCCCAGATTTCGTGTTGATTATGCATCAGGCGTTTTGTTTGCGACGATAAGGAAAGGTACCGGAGTCCTTGTCGTCTGGTAATATGCAGCAGACTGCGATAGCCAAAGCGGCTAGCTCTCCGACACCTCTAAAGATTAAGGATGCGGGAGATGGTCTCTGCCGATTACGAGTGCGAGGAGACAGAGGAAGCTGAGCTCGAAGCAGAAGTAGAGGACTTGGAAGAAGGAGAAATACAGGAGCCTGAGCATCAGACGAAAATCGTTCGAGTGTTCCGTAGGGACGAACTAACAGCTCTCATCACAGAGTCTCTTCAGATGCTGAATCTTGCTACGGCTCAGGGGCCGGAAGAAGAAGAGGTGGAAGACCCCTTTATTCAAGCAGTGCAACAGGTGCAGGTGGTGTTGACCGGATGATCCAGAATGAGTGGGATCAGCCAGAAGCGGGGCTTAGAGCCATTTGGACCATGAACAGACTCTATCCCTTAGCGGAGAAGGATAAAGAGAAGTTTTGGTTTCCGCGAGTAGATGCGGCAGTGTCGGCGGTTACGAAGAAGACTATTATTCCGGTGGAAGGTAGCGCAGCCTTAAAGAATGCACAGGACAGGAAAGTGGATGGAGTCCTTTGAGGTGGCTGCTTTGTCCCTACAGGCTTCCATTTGTAGAGCTTGGGTGGCGAGAGCTTGCCTGAGGTGGTCTCGGTGCTTGCAGCAGTCTACGCGCCTGGAGCAGGAGGAGTTAAGAGAGCTTAATTGTCTGGAGTCGAGGTCGACATATTTAGCAGATGTGCACTATGACTTGATTTGAGCACTGGCGAATAGTATGGCTTCCTTTAGTGGCTGCCCGGAGATCTTTATGGTTGAGGAATTGGGCAGCCGATGGGTCATCCAAGTCCCGCCTCAGTAAGCTCCCGTTTAAAGGGAAATTGTTGTTCGGTGAAGACCTGGACAAGTTGGTAAAGGATCTCGGAGAGTCCAAAGGTGGGAGGCTCCTGGAGGATAGGCCAAAACAAGGGAAGTCAGGACAGCCGTTTTGTGGCCAGTTTCAGGATTTTAGGAGATTTCGTACTTCTCGTTTGGGGGGTTTTCAAAGGGGAAGATTTGCGTCTTTGGCCCAGGGATTTCGTGGGTTTCGTGGAGCAAGTAGAGGTTTCGCAGCAACTTCCGCAGGGGCAACTTGTAAACCACAATGAAAGGAGGTGGGTTCCAGTAGGAAGTCAACCGATAGGCGGGCGACTTCGGGAATTCCTTCCTGCCTGGACCCAAATAACGTCCGACCAGTGGGTGCTAGAGAATTCACGAGGGTTACACGCTGGAATTCGCAAGACCAGTGCGGGATTCGTTCGTGGTGTCTCCCTGCAGGGGGTTCAAAAAGCCCGGGCATTGCGCTGTACCGTAGATCGGCTTTTACAACTTGAAGCGGTCGTGCCAATACCGCTTGCAGACTATGGTATGGGTCGATACTCCATTTATTTCGTAGTCCTGAAGAAGGACGGGGCTCTTTGTCCTATATTAGATCTGAAAGGGGTAAATCGGTGTCTGCGGGTGCCTCATTTCAGGATGGAAACGCTGAGATTTGTCTTTGTAGTGGTTCGACAGGGCGAGTATTTGACATCTCTCGATCTCACAGAAGCGTATTTACACTATCCAGTCAGGGTGGCGCATCAGAAGTTTCTGCGGTTCGCTCTTCCTTGGGGACACTATCAATTTCAAGCTTCGCCCTTCGGTCTAGCAACAGCGCCGCAGACTTTCACCAAGGTCATGGTGGTGGTGGCGGCGGCAGCAGCATTATGAAAAAAGAGGGGATTTTGGTTCATCCGTATCTCGACGATTGGTTAATTCGGGCAAAGTCCAAGGTCAAGAGTGTTCAGGTGACAGACAGAGTGGTGAAGTTTTTACAGAGTTTAGGTTGGGTGACCAATCCGATCAAAAGCCACTTAACACCATCGCAGGATCTCGAGTATTTGGGGGTTCGGTTCAATACTCCAGAATGGAGTGGTGTTTCTGCCGGATCGTCATGCCCAAGCACTTCGGCAGCTGGTGCGCAGTTTCAGAGTGGCTGTGGCTCCATCAGCGTGGGCTTATCTTCGCCTACTGGGAACGATGGCAGTGACCCTGGAAGCGGTGCTTTGGGCCAGGTTTCATATGTGACCATTACAACGAGCGTTGCTACGCCGGTGGTGTCATCAGTCTGGTTTGCTGAGCAAATGGCTTCCCTGCCCGCTCAAGGTCAGGCAGTCTCTCCGGTGTTGGCTGCACCTAGAGTCATTGAAAGCAGGAATGTCTCTGGAGCAGCCGGAGTGGCTCCCATTGTTGACAGACGCAAGTCTCGTGGATTGGGGAGCACATTGCAGAGATCAGTTTACACAGGGCACTTGGTCAATTATAGAGAGCAAGTGGTCGATCAACAGGTTGGAGCTGAGAGCGGTGTTTCTCACGCTGTAAAGGTTCGAGGCAACGGTAAGGGTTCGAGTGGTGCGTGCTGTCGGACAACTCAGCGTCAGTGGCTTATATCAACCGACAAGGCGGTACAGGAAGTGTAGCTATGGAAGAGGAAGCAGAGGCTCTATTTTCGTGGATAGAGCAGCGACGTCCAGCAATATGGGCGGCACACATTGCGGGGAAGGACAATGTGATGACGGATTATCTCAGCAGGGGTCCGGGTGGATGCTGGGGAATGGGAGTTGCATCCAGACGTGTTCGCACAAATTGCTCACAGATGAGGCCCGCCGATCACTGACCTCATGACGTCCTTTCAGTCAGCAAAGGCTAGTCATTTCTTCAGCAGACGGCGGGAAAGGATGTCGGAGGGGATAGACGCACTGATGCTTCCGTGGCTGCCGACGGGTCTCCTGTATGTCTTCCCTCCGTGGGCGCTCATAGGGCAAGTAGTTCAGCGCATCAAGGCTCACCAGGGGAGGGTGCTGTTGGTGGCACCAGATTGGCGTACCACGGGCATCTTGGCCAATCTCGTTCGCCTTCTCGACGGGAATCCTTGGAGGTTGCTGGCGTCAGAAGACCTGTTGCTACAAGGTCCGCTTTGAATGCCTCAGGTGGATCGATTCTCGCTTACGGTTTGGCCATTGAAAGGGCGAGGCTGAGGGGAAAAAAGGTTATTCAGGGTCAGTCATCGCCACATTGTTGAGAGCAAGGATGCAGTCTACGTCTCTGGCATATGTCTGCATTTGGCGTATCTTCGAGGACTGGTGTTCACAGAAGAATGTTCAGGTGGCTACGGTATCCGTACCTTGAGTTTTAAGTCTTCTACAAGATGGTTTTGATAAGGGACTGACGGCCAGTTCCTTAAGAATCCAGTTAGCAGCTATTTCGTGCTATAGGGGCAAAGTGCAGGGAATTGTGCTAGGGGCCCATGCTGATGTTTTGCGTTTTCTTAAAGCGGTATCCAGGCTACAGCCTTCGCGAAGGATTTTGGTGCCGCCATGGGATCTCAATTTGGTCTTGGGGGCGTTTTAACTAAGGAACCTTTTGAGCCATTGCACCAAGTGTTGGTTAAAGATTTGACTTTGAAGACCGTATTTTTGGTAGCCATTTGCTTGGCGTGGAAAATTTCAGAATTACAGGCGTTGTCGTTTCGGGAACCGTTCTTCTGCTTTTCTAGAGAGCAGGTGGTCTTGCAGCCGGTGCCATCTTCTTTTTGCCAAAGGTGGTGTCTCCTTTTCACCTAAATCCAAACTGTTTCTCTCCCAGTGCTCTGTTCTCTGGCAGGGAGTGTGTTGGATCATAGCTTGTGCCGGTTGGACGTCAAACGAGTTTTACGGCACTATCTGAAGGTTTCAGAAGTCTTTCACAAATCGGACCGTCTTTTCGTGATGTTCGGAGGTTCCCGCAAAGGGGAAGCGGCGGCTAAGGTGCCCATCTCTAGGTGGATTCGTGAGACGATTGCTTCAGCATATCTGTTTCAGGGTCATGCAGTCCCCTCGGGTCTTCGTGCTCATTCGACCAGAGTGCAAGCGGCTTCTTGGGCGGAGCATAGTTTGGTTCCGCCTGGGGAAATATGTAGAGCGGCTACCTGGTTATCTCTGCATACTTTCAGTAAGCACTACCGCCTGGATGTTTCGGTGATGAATGATACCTGATTTGGGTCGGCGGTGTTGCGTGCCGCCTGGAAAGGTCCCTCCCAATAAATACTGCTCTGTTACATCCCAGAGGTAGAGGACTGAACTGGAGGAACGATAAGGAAATAATTACACGTACCTGGTAATTGTAGTTCCTTGAGTGATGACAGTTCAGTCCTCATTCCCGCTCGGGGTAGTATCGGTAGCAGTGGAGCTCGGTTTGGGAGAGGTGCACGTTTACAGCCGAGTGTGACTATTAAGGGAGTCATTTTGGCACTAAGATGTTCTTTTTCTTTCGGTCTATTCCTTTTTCTCCCTAACTCCTGTACGGGGCGGAAAGGGAAGGTGCAAGGCGGTTCCTTCTTTGTCGGGGGAATGTTGAGGTTGCACAGTTGCTAGTTCTATGTTCAGTGTTAGTGTAGAGTTTAAAAAATTTTTTTTAGAGATGTTAGCTACTTATTTGTTGCTCCTTTGAGTGTGCTTTGTCAATAGTTCACTGGGGCTGATGGGAGATACCAGCAGACTACATCCAGTGATGTCACGATTTGGACATGCCCAGTCTCCAAGCTGCAGGAGGAGGAGGTACACAACCCAGAGGTAGAGGACTGAACTGTCATCACTCATGGAACTACAATTACCAGGTAAGTGTAATTATCATTTTAAAGACTTAAAAACAGAAATTACAGCAGTGAAAGAAGTGGGAGAAATGATCGGAGAGATAAAGGAGGAAATGGAGGAACTGAAAAGGAGGGTGGACGAACATGAGCAGACCGTAGAACACTCAAAGGAGCAGCAAGGAATGCTAAAAAGTAAAATTAAAGAACTGACCAACTGGAGAGAACAGATGCTATACAAAATTGAGGATCTAGAAAGCAACCAGAAGGAACAACCTACGAATAAGGGGGATACCCGAGGATCAAAAGTTTAGCGACAGCAGAAAAGTGGTGGAGGCTGTGCTCTCGGAAGTACTTAACAAAGGGGAAGAAGTGAAAGTAAACAAAAGTATAGCAATGGACCTTACACATCCGGCATTGGGCCCAATTAGTCCTAATAGGCCAAGAGACATAGTAATTTGTCTTAAGGACTATGAAATTAAAGAACACATAGTGGCCAAAATGTGACATTCTGAAAAATTCACATGGCAAGGTTATAAAGTAGTGATCTATGCAGACTTAGCAGCATACAAAGAAGAAGAGAAATGGCCCCAGTCACACACAAACTGTGCCAAGAAGGAATAAGATATCAATGTCTATATCTCTTTGGACTGATATTTAATAAGGGATCAAAAATGTGGCAGATCAGGAATCTAGAGGAAGCTCAACATGCAGTGGAAGAAGCGGGGTGTTTGGAGCCCATAAAATGCCAGCAGAGAAGGAGACGAGCAGTAACAAACATACAAATAACAATCAGAAAAAACACAACAAGACAGGAGGGGCAGAAAGGGGAACACAATGGACATAATCTGCCACAAGCTGGGCTCCCATGAAAACATGAAAAGTGGTAGTATACAACAGGACAATAAAAGCCGGGCACACCCAAAAGTTCTAGTTACCTGGGGAGAAAGTAAGGAATGGAAAGTACAAGTGATATATACAAAAAAGTTGACTGTTATGAGTTGTTATAGGTTGTTTAAATACAATTGGTGGAAAATGGCCAAATAGATAAGTATGGAGTGTGATGGAAAGTATGTATGGTATGTTGAAGAGAAGAAGTTGGAGGGGTGAATGGGGGCATGTATGACTGGGTAATAACAGTGAAAAGAGGTAATAGTATGAGGGAAAGGAGAAAAAAAGGGGGAAGCAGTGATAAAAGGTAAGAGGGTGGGAGGAGGGGGGAGGCGGACATCGGGAACTGGGAAGATGAGCACTACTCAGAGTCCCTCGGGGGGGGGAGGGAGAGAAAGCAGAGAGGGAGGTGGAGGAAGGGGCAAAGAGAGAGAGGGAGGGAAGGAATGAGAAGTGGTAAAGAAAACTATGAAAAACGAGGGCAAAAAAGAAAAGGGGTGGGGGGGGTGAAAGTAGGGGAACAAACATGGACAATAACTACAGTAAACGTAAAGGGTTTAAGAAACCTGGTGGAAGAGGAGACTAGTAGAACAAGAAGGGAATAGATTGAAGCCAGATATGTGTATCCAAGAAACTCCTTAAAAGTAGGACAGGAAAAATTACTCCAAGCCAAAAAGCGTAGTTACTCGCCTGTAACAGATGTTCTCCAGCGACAGCAGGAATCTGTCCTCACATATGGGTGACGTCGGCACTGATGGAGCCTGTGCAGAGCATATCCACAGCTTTCAAAGAAAGCCTTTGGGAATGCCACCATGCATGTGTGGTCCCCTTCTTGCCCAAAAGTGCCATCTTACTCAGGTGCCATAGCTATAGCCCCTTCAAGAAGGTGGCAAAATTATACAGCAACTCCAAGGAGAGGAGGGAGGGTTGTGAGGACTGATTCCTGTTGTTCCTAGATAACACCTGTTACAGGTGAGTAACTACGCTTTCTCCAGGAACAAGCAGGAAGTCGGTCCTCACATATGGGACTCCCTAGCTACAGGCTACCGAGGACCTGTAGGAAAAAGCACGGCAGCACTGTGAGCAGTCGCCAGTGAAAGCCGAAGGCAGCCAGAGGACCCCTGGTCCATTAATGGCCATGCTCCCGGTAGCCGGAATAATAAGGTTTGAAGGGCAGGAGTTGCTTAACCCTGAACAGATTACGGAGTACAGCCTGGCCGAGGGCAGTGTCCCGACAGGACTCCCTCTCCAGGCAGTAATGCACCGCAAAGGTGTGAGTGGAGGACAAGATGGCGGCCTGGCAGATGTCTGCCAGTGACATCAAGCGCAGGCTAGCGACTGACATTGCCATCGCTTGGACATTGTGAGCCATGACTCAGCAGTCCAGGGGAAACCTGGTGCGGGCAAAGGTGATGCCATTTGCCACACAGATGGACAAGGTACACTTGGTGACCACCAGCACCAGACGGCTGGGATCAAAGGAGACAAAGAGCAGCCCGGATCTGCAGTGGGCCCGAGTCAACTGCAGGTAGAAAGAGAGAGAGCCCTCTTGCAATCCAGGGTGTGGAAAATCACCAATGCCCGGTTGGCGTGGGGCTTCAGGAAGAAGGTGGGCAGCACTATCTCTTGAGATGAAAATCCGGACAACCTTCGGCAGGAACTTGGAGTGAGTCTGCAGGACCACCCTGTTCCTATAAAACCTTGTGTACGGTGCCTGGGCCATCAACATCTGGAGTTCGATAACCCTCCGGTTGGAGTTGAGAGCCATCAGGAAGGCTACCTTCCGTGACGGATGCCGCAGCGGGCAGGTAGGCATGGGCTCAAAGAGCAGCTTGGTCAGCTGTGTGAGGGCCACATTGAGGTCTCATCCACCAGAGGAGGGCAGGTAGAGGGCCTGGAAAGGAGCAGGCCTCGCATAAAACTAGAGACAAGTGGTTGCCCCGAAAGAGGTTTGCTCTCAATGGGATGGTGGTTCGCTGAGATGGCACTCAAGTGAACCCTGACCGAGTTAGACCAGCCCAGACTGCGAGAGTTGGAGCAAGTACTGCAAGATCAAACTGGTATGGCATGAAAATGGGTTCGCTCGGAGCTCCAAGCACCACACCAAGAACCGGCGCCACTTGAAGTCGTAAGCCTGTCTGGTTGAGTCCTTTTTGTGAGGCCAAAAGAATGTCCTCGATCTCCGCAGGAAGATGGTGGTAGGAGGCTAGAGCGACCCACCAAGCTGTGAGGGATAGGGACCTCAGATTGGGGTGGAGAAGCAGACCGTCCTCCTGCGTCAGCAGCTCCAATGAGAACCCGAAAGGGACTGGGTGTTCCGTCAAGAGATGGAGCAGTAGAGGAAACCAAGGCTGCCTAGACCACCTCGGGGCTATGAGATCATCAAGACCCTGTCCCGCTGGACCTTGAGAAGGGTCTGGGCAATGAGGGGCGTGGGGGAAAGGCATATAGTAGGCCCGTTTCCCAGTAGATGAGAGAGGCATCCGGGGCCACACTGACTGGGTGCGGGAGGGACCACAGAACCAGGGGAGCTGTGAATTCGCAGGACTGGCAAAGAGGTCCAGGTCTGGAGTCCCCCAATGCTGGAAGAGCTGCTGCGCTGTCCGGGGACACAGGCCCCACTCGTGCGGTCGGAGGACTCTGCTGAGCCAGTCTGCCAATGTATTGTCCTGGCCTGGGAGGTAAGTGGCCCGGATGGTCATGCCCTGCGTCACCGCAAAGGAGCATAGGGCTGTCGACTCCGAACAGAGGCTGTAGGAGCCAGTATCTCCTTGTTTGTTCACATAGAACATCATGACCTGTTTGTCTGTCTGGACCAGTACCACTCTGTGCATCAGGCGGTCCCTGAAAACCTTGAGTGCGAGGTGGCACTGCAGCACTGCACTTCAGACACGAGGTGGTCCACCCTGTCCTGAGGAAGGAAAGCCATGGCTCGTAGGCTGTCCAGGTGAGCTCCGATAAAGTGAGACTTTGGGTAATTGATCACGTACCCCAGATGCTCCAGGAGGCCAATGGTGTGGTCTGTGGCCTGCCTGGCTTCGGAGGCCGTGCCCCCTGTTACGAGCTAAAAACTATGGAGGAAGCCGACATAATGTTATTTCCAAAGCCAGGGAAAGATGTTAGTGTGTGATTCTTATAGACCGATCTCTCTGTTAAATCTAGATGTTAAAATACTAGCCAGAATATTAGCAAACTGATTACAGGGGATACTACCACACTTAATAAAGATAAACAGGCTTTATTAGGGGAAGGCAAGGGGGGGGATAATATTTGGAAAATAGGGAATTTGACATGGAAGCTCCAAACTACTGGGAAACAAGCAATATTCATAACTTATAGATATTGAAAAAGCATTTGATGGGGTAACGTGACCCTATATGCTACAGGTCCTGCAACACACAGGGTTCGGGAGTAACTTTGTAGATTGGATAAAAGGCATTGTATGCAAACCCCTCCACAAGAGTAAGGGTTAATGGAAGTTTTCAGAATTGTTTAAATTGGGGGAGAGGTATAAGGCAGGAGTGCCTACTGTCGCCACTGGTGATGGAACCCTTTGCAGAGAGGATATGGAAACAACTAGATATCAAAGGAGTGGAAATGGGATCATTAGAGTCCAAGATAGCACTCTTTGCTGACGATGTGAACTTTACATTAAGGGAAGTGATAAGTTCAATGGGGTATCGGGATATAAAAAAAAATGAACTAAAATGGAGATATTGGGCTTTAACCTCCCGATAGACCTGGAGACAAGACTCCAAAATAAGTTCCCGTTTAAGTGGGTCAAAAATACATACAGTTATTTAGGAATACAACTAGGACATAATATACAATCTCTCAGAACATGGAACTATGACCCTTTATTGGCAGCATTAAGAAGATACCTACAAAAATGGAAAGGGATATCAATGTCATAGTTAGGGAGAATACCCACTATTAAGATGAATGTACTACTGAGGATTTTGTTCCTGTTTAGTTCAGTACCATGTGCATTATCCAGGGTACAACTAAAAAAAAATTCAAAATTTAATTATGAGGTTTATTTGGGAAAGAAAGGCACCCAGGATTTCAAGACCAATTATGTTCCAGAGACAAGAGGATGGGGTATTAGGAGTGCCAAATCTGGAGCAGTATTATAAAGCTCAGTTGCGAGCATTAATAGATTGGAAAGGAGAGGGAAAATACTGCACTGGGTTTTAATGGAACAAGAAAATGAGCCAACCTTACATGAAGCGTAGTTTTGGATATGGGACCCAAAATATATGAATGGGGAAGACAGAGAAGAAGAGATTGAGGAGAATCCGTTTAAAGCATTGACAAAAAAATATGGATGGAAGCCAGGAAAAAGCTTATGGTGGGTAAGAAATTCTCAAGAAGAGCCTTTATTATGGGGCTAAAAGATTTTTCCCCAGGGGTAGAAGGGGGGGGGGGACCTTCAAGTTTGTACTCCTGTTCAATGTAAAACCTGACAGTTTGTCGTAATGGTCGTTTTGTTATGATGTAAACCGCGCTGATTCTAAATAGCGCGGTATATAAGAAACTGTAATAAATAAATAAATAAATAATAAATAAAAGGAATTAGGCGAATTGGTCAATTGATTAATAAACAGGAAAGGTACTCTCCTTCGAGTCTCTCATAGAAAGGTTCAATTTGAAAGCAAATGACTATTACGCCTATATGCAGTTTTACTTCTTTTTAAACAGGATAGATGTACAAAGGGATCTAAAAGAGCAACCAACAATCTTTGAAAAGATAATGGCAAAAGAAGGAACTCCAAAAAGACTGTTGCCACTGCTATATGAAGGATTAATGGGAAAAGAAGTAGGAGTAATAAACAGCCATCAAAAATGGGAAAAAGATATGGGAGGCACATGGGATCAGAAAAGGTGGAAAGATTATAATAAGATGGGCTAAAAGACTGGCACCAGACACGTTTCTTGAGAATAGTATAGTATAAAAATTTGTCATAGAATGTATTGGACACCAAGTAGGCTAAAAACAAGAAAGTGGGGCACAGGTAGATTCCCTACATCTTCAGTAAAGACCAAAGCAAAGAATTCATTCAGTCTCTCCACTATAGCGTTGTCTTCACTTAGCACCCTTTTACTCCTCTATCATCCAATGGTCCAACTGATTGTCTCACAGGATTTTTGCTGCAAATGTACTTGAAAAAGTTTTTATTATGCATTTTTACTTCCATGGCAAGCTTTTTTTTCAAATTCTCTCTTTGCCTGCCTTATCAATGCCTTGCATCTAACTTGGCAGTTCTTATGATGTTTCCCATTTTCGTCATTTGACTCCTTTTTTTCATTTCTTGAAAGATGCTTTTTTGGCCACAACAGCCTCTCTGACCTCTCTCTTAAACCATGCTGGCAGTTTTTTGGCCTTCCTTCCAGTTTTCTTAAAGCATGGAATACACCTGTTTTGGACTTCCAAGATAGTACTGTATTTTTAAACAATGTCCAGGCTTTATGCAAATCTTTAGTCTTTGCAGCTGATCCTTTTAGTCTTTTGTTAACTGTTTTCCTCATTTTATCATAGTCTCCCTTTTGAAAGTTAAATGGGAGTACTGTTGATTTCCTTGCCATCCCTCTTTCATTTATTAAATCAAATGCGATCATGCTATCATCATCTTAAGCCTACCATACTGTCCACCAACGATATGGAGAAACAGACTAGTGGTTTAAAAAAAAATGTTTTAAATTGTGGCAGTACCATTTCGGCAACTAATACACATGATTGGTGCTTGAAATGTCTCTGGCCTGACCACCAGCCAACAGAATGTTCCCTTTGTAAAAAGATGACAAAGAGAGGCTATCAGAACCGGGCCTCTGAATTTGAAACTCTTTGCTTCGGACACTGTATCTTTGGCATAGACATTGAGAGCCTCTTCCTGCTCTCATGGATCTCAGATATCGAAAGTGTCCAAGCACAAGTCTTCATCGAAGGCAAATTCCTCCAGAGGTAGATCTCGTTCCCAGCATCAAGATGTCTTGGTTGTTGCTCTGGAGGTGGATCGGCCTGCCAAACAGCCCTGGCAGGAGGGCCTGCCCTCCAAAGCCATTGAAGAGCTCCAGGATGCTCTCGATGCCTCGACCTCAGGAGAGCTACTGGTGCCATGCTCTGGGTCAGTGACGCAAGTATCTATTACAGATATCCAAGCATTGGCAATCTCGATGGACCAGCATATACTGGCCATCAAGTGGAGCTTTGCAACTCTATTGGCAGCCTCTGTTCGCATCAAACTTTTGTCCTCAGACTCCAGGCCATCGGCACCTGTGCATGGTGCTTCGGGATACATGGTACTATCTTCATTGCCACCTATGCCTTCCCTTGAGTCCATCACCGATACCCAGGGCTCGACCCAAACGGGTCTCCGAGCCCTATTCTGACATACATCAGTATCGATGTCTGGCAGAGTGCGAATGCCACTCCCATTAATACTTCGAGTCCTCTGACTCCCCTGTTTTGGATGAGGAGTCATTCGATTTCCGGGGGCCCCAAGACCTGCCTTCAGAGCCTTCCCGACATCCAGAATGATGCAGGTCTCTTCCTGAGGACATGCCCTTCCAGGAATTCATTGGAAACCTAGCTAGGGGTCTCTCCATAACAGTGACATCCGAGAGAGAGCCAAGAGCAGAGGAATTGGAGATCCTCCAATACCCAACAGCTCCCAAGGAGGCAGCCACCCTGCCGGTGCACTGCATCCTCCATGATCTGATGCTCTAGATGTGGGAGATTCCCCTCATGATCTCACCAGTGTCCTGGCTTCCAAAAGTCAGTTTCCCCACCATTCAATGGTGGTAGAATCGACAATACTAGACATCCATGACCTCTTGATGCCTACTTAGAGGTGAACCTCTGCTGGTTCTGAGGTCATTTCATCTGTGAGCTAGAGTCCCATATGTGAAGACTGCATTCCTGCTTGTTCCTGGAAATAGTGTAGTTATTCATCTGTAACTGGTGATCTTCCGGAACAGCAGGAATTTAGTCTTCACAACCCACCCTCCTCCTCGAAGTTGTAGGGTTTTTCTTCTCTTACTCTCCTTTTTCTCATCTACAAACTCGACCGAATAGAGGGGGTTGGGAACGCTGGGGAGTGTTTCTGCATGGGCTCTGTCTGTACCGATGTCACCCTTATGTGAAGACTAAATTCCTGATGTTCCCGGAGATCACCTATTATAGGTGAGTAGCTACGCTTTCCTGACTACTTTATCAGCTTCCCTTAGCTTTTCCTGATATTGTTATGTTATGTCTTTTTCTGCAGTCTCAATAGTTTTTATGAAGGCTACACTCTTCTTTTCTTGCCTTTTCAGCTACTTCTTTTGAAGACCATAGCAGCCTCCTTACCTTCTTACTTGTATTTACTTTCCTAAACAAAGGTTTTGTTGCCCGATAAAATACCTACTATCAGTTTTGTCCACTGTTGTTCTATTTCTCCCCAGATGTTCCTATCCAACTAATGACTCCTTGAAATATATCCCAACATCTTTGCAAAGTTAAGTTTTCATGTACTATAGGCCCATCGCTTTTGAATGAACCATCGCCATCTGTGTCCTAATATTGAAGCTCACTATCCAGGGATTAATGCATGTCGGGTCATCACCCACTATAAACATCAGAAACACTCTCCCCATTTGTAAGCCCATTCCTGCATGTGATCCGCTTCCGTTTTGCCAGGAACGGATCTGAAAACCTTGGATCTTTCTTGGCTGTTTGAAAGAACTATGCTTTCTTTTTATATATAAGCATATTAACAATATGGTGCAGTTCATTCACTCTATATTTCAGATTCTTATCGCCAAATAAACAAAACCATTTCCTTAATTTATTATCTGCAAGAAATAAATACTGTAAATATTGAGTAAGATCTGCTTATGATTCTTTTGATGCAACAAGGCGTTTGCCTGATCTGTAGGAACTCAGACTGGCCTGACTTAGAGAAGATGTACCGGAAAGGTCAGTCAGTGCCCTCCTATACAGGTGACAACCTGGCGTGGAGGAGTAGCCTAATCGTTAGAGCACAGGCTTGAGAACCAAGAGACCAGGGATTGATTCCCACTAGCATGCCTTGTGGCCTTTGGCAAATCACTTAACCCTCCATTACCTTAGAAGAATCCAAATTATCAATGTCCCCATGTAATGTACATGGACTTGTTCAACAAAAACGAAACAGGTGAAAGACTGATACAATTCTGCAAGACCAATGATCATCTCGGACACCTTCCAGCAACACAAGCGCTTTACTATACATGTGGACATCACTCAATAGATTGTACAGCCACTTAACCCTCCATAGCCCATGCTCCCTGTAAAATAGTTATCTCCAAGTTATAATGCCCTGTTCAATGTAATTTCAGTTTGTTCAATGTAAACCGCACTGATGCAGAATAGCGCGGTATATAAGAGAATGTAAATAAATACAGAAATCAAATTGACTACATCTGTGGAAGACGACTATGGAAAAGCTCTGTAACATCAACAAAGACAAAACCTGAGTTGATTGTGGTACAGATCAACTACTAGTATGCAAACTCAAGCTAAAGTTGAAAAAGAGCAAGCCATTCATAAATGTAGCAAAATATGACCTTGAGAATATACCGCTGGAATTTAAAGACTGCCTGAGAAATCGATTTGCTGCTTTAGATACAAATGACAGAGTTCCAGAAGAGTTATGGAATATGTTTTTCTCCTGTAAACTGTGCTATTTATGAATAGCACGGTATATAAAACCAAATAAATAAATAAATGACATCAAGAAGGTTGTGTTGAAAGAAAGCAGTAAGTCTCTACATAAAGTGAAGAAGCAAAAATGGCCAAAATGGATGACCGAAGAAACTCTGAAAATTGTCCAGAAACGCAGATAAGTTAAAGCCAGAGGAGAAAGAGAGAGAGAGAGACAATCGCAGAACTCAACAGAGATTTCCAACGTACAGCAAGACAAGACTATGAAAAGTACTACAATGACACATGCAAGGAAATAGAATAGGAAGCTATTAGAGAGAAACAAGATTGACTTTCTAAAGCTACGAGAGTTAAAGAAAAAATTCCAGCCTCGAATTGGAATGCTACAAGATGCTCAAGGATCCATGTTGAATGATGCTGAGAAGATCAAGAAAAGGTGGAAAGAATATACAGTAATCATAAAGATCAAGGGGATCAACAGCCGTTTCAACCTATACCTTTTTATGATCAGGAACCATTGGTGATGAAAGAAGAAGTCAAGTCAAAGCAGCAATGAAAGCCTTATCAAAGAAGAAAACACGGGCATTAATGGCATTCCCATTGAAGTATTACAGCAATCGGGTGAAGCTTTTACCATGCTTAGAAGGCTCTGCCAGGAAATTTGGAAGACAATTTCATGGCCAACTGACTGGAAAAGATCTGTGTTTTATACCAGTACTGAAGAAAGGTGACCCAACTGACTGTGGAAATTTATCGCACAATCGCTCTGATCTCGCATGCCAGCAAGATTCTACTCCAGATCATTCAGCAGAGACTACAACCATATCTGGAACGAGAACTGCCTGAAGTGCAGGCAGGGTTCAGGAAAGGGCGAGGAATGAGAGACATTATTGCGGCTGTGAAATGGATCCTTGAAAAGACAAAAGAATACCAAAAGGATATCCGTGTGTGTTTTATTGACTATAGCAAGGCTTTTGACTGTGTAAACCATGAGAAACTCTGGGCCACATTAAGAAGCATGGGTATACCAGAACACCTGATCGTTCTCTTGCACAGCCTTTACATTGATCAAGAAGCAACGGTACGAACAGAACTAGGAGAAACAGAATGGTTTAAAATCAGCAAAGATGTACGATAAGGTTGCATACTTTCCCCTACCTCTTTAATGTATATGCAGAACAAATCATCAGAGAAGCAGGACTGTTTGAATACAACTGAGGTGTAAAGATTGGTGGAAGACTCATCAATAACCTTCACAATGCTGATGATATCACATTAGTGTCTGTAAGTGAAGACGATTTGAAACATTTGCTTCTCAAGATCAAGGAATATAGTCTTAAAATGGGTCTGCACCTTAACGTTAACAAGACAAAGCTCCTTACAACTGGCAAAATGAATAAGTTCATCGTTGATGGAGAAGAAATTGAAATAGTGAACCACTTTAACCTACTTGGATCAACTATCAATAAAGAAGCAGCAAACAGTCAAGAAATCTGGCAACGCATTGCTCTTGGCAGAATAACTATGAAGAACCTAGACAAGATTCTCAAGAGCAGAGATGTCTCTCTCCATACAAAGATCCGACTTGTTCAAGCCATGGCATTTTCAATAACGTCATATGGATGCAAATGTTGGATGGTGAAAAAGATAGGAAGAAAATTGATGCCTTTGAATTATGGTGCTGGCAACGAATACTGTGTATACCATGGACTGTCCGAAATACAAACCAGTCAGTACTAGAGGAGATCAAACCTAAGCTTTCTTTAGAAGCTCAGATGACAAAGACTTCGATTTTCATACTTTGGACACATCATGCGAAGAAAGAGATCATTAGAGAAAGACGACATGCTTGGCAAGGTAGAAGGTCAATGCAAAAGAGGAATTTGAGCAATGAGATGATCGATACAATAACAGCAGTTTCGGGTGCTAATCTGTCAACAATGAGCCGCCTGACTGAAGACCGAACACAATTTAGGACAACTTACCCAGAGGGTTGCCATGAGCCAACACTGACTTGATGGCACTTAAACTTGGCAGTGTACATTGTTAAGTTACAGTCTAAACCGCTTCAAGGGGATACTCAAGCACTCTGGTTTATACTCTTCATGAGAAAACGTCTTCACATAGGTTTTGCCCTGGTCACTCAGAGTGCAGAGCGTGCTTTCATCGCTGAACAGAACTTTTCTCTCAGTCAGCCTTGCTCTATTTTGAATACTTGGATGCCCACTCAATGTGTCTCTTCCTCGGTTCCATCGTTAGTAGCTTCCTCCATGCCTTACAGCCCCTCAACCTGTACTCCAAGCATAGTCTCCTCACAGTGCCAAGAGATGTCCTTATCCAAGGCCCTGTTGTCCCTCTTGGTTGACTTTCTGGGCCGACCACTATGATGTCAGTTCTGCGTGTTTCCCATCTCCTTATGCTTCTGCAGAATGCTAACAATCGTGCTCTGATTATATCCAACCTTTGCTGCAATCTGTGGGCTGGAATAGCTCTCCTTGTGCAAAACCACCACCCGGACCTGCTCCTCCATGGATAGAAAATGTGACCTCTTTACCATGCCAGGACATTGAGCATCAGATGCGATATACACCAGTTGATACACATTAAATTGAATCTCTGTGTGCTGCCAAAATACCATGAACTGATTGGCTATCAAATATGACTTCCTATTAGCTGAGGAAGCACAGTATTCTATTGGTTAATTTTGATCCCACTTTGATATAGAATCCAGTTGATTATACTGGGACATCGTTTCCTTATGACAGCCATACAAAAGTTTACAGACAAGTAATTTTGCATGCAGAAATGGCTGCCAAATTAAATTTGCAACAAAACTGTATATAATCCAGGATTCTGCCACAGAATCTGGAAAGATTGTCAAAATTAAAGCTGAGAATAGCTTGATCATGCATATGTAAGACTTTTGCACACCACTGTATATATCATGATGGGCAATATTTTATTTTTTGTATGTTAAAATATGTTTTGCATTATTTGGAGTGTATTTAATGTTTGAGAATTTGTGCTTTAATGTTATGTCATTTTTATTTCTTATGTTTTTTTGTAGAGTGCAGAGAATGAATAAGATCCACGATATACAAGCTTTATTAAATAAATATGCTGAGCTCATATATTAAGTGCATTGAAATGTTTTCCTGCCCTTTTTTATTTCAGGCCCTTGGTCGCTTCTTTTACTGGAAAGTATGGTCATATTCAGTACTGCTTGATTGCTGTCATAGAACAACCCTCGGCACCTCCATTTTGTGTAAGGAGAGAATTTAAAGTTGTTAGCCATATTGATGTCAATACACCAGCTTTACTAGTAAGTACAAGACTGCTGGCTTTTTAACTGTAGTTGAATTTTAGTAGATAGTTTGATCAGACACAAATTGTTCCATGTAAACTGTTACTGTTCTTGTTCTATGTAAACCGCACTGATTTTAAAGAGCACGATATATAAAAGCAAATGTGCATGTGCGCGCCTTAGGTGCACACTTATTTATTTATTTTATTTTTTATTTAGCAAACATTTATATACCGCTACTTCCAGCGATCAGCAGCGGGTTTGATTACATATTGGAAACTGTCAAATCAGGACAGTAAAATTTGAAGTATATACATGTTGATTTGTAGGGAAAGCACAACACACAGGAATGGGTTCTTTTTGTTGCGAGGAGCAATAACTTACATATGTACATTTTTACATAAATGCATCCCTGGCTCCCTGGGTGGCATAGCATAAACCACTTGGATTTAAATCAAGTTGTACTGACTCTGAAATAGGTGAGTCTTGAGTTTTTTTTCTAAAGTCTATTAGGTCTTTGCTAGCTCGTAGCTCCGGCGGCAGTTGGTTCCAGAGTGTCGGTGCTGTGTATGAGTAGGCTCTGTTACTAGTACTGGCTTTGACAGATCTTATATCTGCTGGAACGTGGAGGGTGTTTGAGTTGATGGTTCTTCTGCTTCTGTTGGGTGGTTGTGAGCTGATTAGGGTGGAGAGGAAGGACGGTGCTATGTTATGCATGAGTTTGAAAGTGGTTATTAGTGTTTTTCTATTTTATACGAGCAGCAATGGGGAGCCAGTGTAGCTTAATCAATACAGGTGTGATGTGATCAGCAAGACTTTTTCTCATAATGATCCTAGCTGCTACATTTTGCGCCATTTGCAGAATGTTCAGGGTTTTCTTTGGTAGGCCCTGTAGAATGGCGTTGCAGTAGTCTAAATGTGGCATGATGAGTGCCTGTGCAACAGACCTGAAGTCATGAGGTTCAATAATGCTCCGTAGTGGTTGTAGGACTCTTAGTTTGTGGAAGACGGCCCTGTTGGTTTTGCGGAGGTGTTTCTCCATCTTTAGGTCGCTGTCGAACGTTACCCCCAGATATTTTATTTCATTCTTTGTTTGGTATGTATTGTTGGACAAGGTGATTGTTGCAGGGGGGTCAAAATTTGGTTTTCTGGAGATATACATCACCTCAGTTTTCTTATGGTTGATCGCCATGTTGCTTTGCTGTAACCAGGTTTGCATCTCGCTTAGGCATGCTTCTAGGTGGATGTAATTTGGGTTATCCGCGTCAAGTTGTGTGTACAGCATAATATCGTC
Source organism: Ichthyophis bannanicus (assembly GCA_033557465.1). Taxonomy (NCBI): domain Eukaryota; kingdom Metazoa; phylum Chordata; class Amphibia; order Gymnophiona; family Ichthyophiidae; genus Ichthyophis; species Ichthyophis bannanicus. The sequence continues at coordinate 243,839,515 of CM066043.1, forward strand.
TGCATAAATGTGGTAGTTGATTTTGTGCTGTTGGAAGATTTCGCAAAGTGGTTGCATATATACGTTGAAAAGGCGTGCGGAGAGAGCAGAGCCCTGAGGTATGCCTTGGGTTTGTGGGAATGCCTCTGCTTTTTCACCGTTGAACTGTACCTGTTGCATTCTGTTTGATATGTATGAAGAGAACCATTTTAGGGGGGTTCCCGATATTCCTATTGATTTAATTCTGTTTATGAGGGTTCCATGGTGAACTGTATCAAAAGCGGCTGAGATGTCGATGAATATGAGTATAAACATTTTCTTTTTGTCTTTTAGGCCTTTGAGGAGGTTGTTAAGTACTGCTAGTATTAGGGTTTCAACCCCATGATGTTGCCTGAAACCGTATTGCTGTTCATCTAGGGTTTCATTGTCGTCCAGGTGGTCTTGCAGTTGTAGTAGGACTGCCTTTTCAATGATCTTTGCTAGGAAAGATATGCTGGATATTGGGCGGTAGGATGCTGGGTCGTCCTTGTTGAGTGTTTTGTTTTTTAGAATAGGTCTTATGATAGATTTCTTAAGTTGTGTAGGCATGATTCCTTGTTGCAGTGATAGGTTTACTATGTGCGAGACGTGATGTGCAATGTCTTGTTTCGCTGCCTTGACCCATGCGGCTGGGCAGGGATCTAGTGGGGAGGTGGTGGTGTTGATGTTTGATTATGTTAATAATTTGCTGATCATCAATTTTGTGAAAATTGCTCCATACCTGATCTTGATTTGTGCTGGTCGCCATGTTGAGATGAGGCGCTTGGTTCAAACATTGAGTGGGTTTTGTAGCCATAAGTTTGCTTGTGTAGTGATTTGCCAGGGTTTGGGGCTTGATTATGTTGTCGTAGTGGTCCTCCTGTGATGTTTTGGTTAGTGATTTGACTAGTTCGAATAATTCGCGGGACTTATTGATGGCCTTATTTTAATACGTTAGTGTAATGCGTTCTTTTTGCGGAGTTGACCTCATCTTTGTACTTTGCGAGAAGAGTCAGGTATCCAGTCTTGTGTTCAATGGATTTGGCTTGTCTCCATTTCCTCTCCAATCTACGGAGTTCCCTCTTCAGTCTGGTCAGCGTTTCCGTGTACCAAGGTTCTGATCTGGATTTAGTTGTGTTCGATATGGTTTCCCATGTTGGGTTTGATGCATCCTGTATACCTTCATTCCACCTGTTTGTTAGACCATCGAGGTCCGTGCATTCCAAATCAATGTGGGATGAAATGGAGCTTATGAGATTTTCCTTGTTGAATTTATTGAATCTGCTTTGCGGGTGTATCGTCCTCCTAGCCTTTGCGTTTTTGGGTAGGGAGGGCAGTTTTATTTTGAGTTCAACTTGGTGGTGGTCTGACCATGGTACTTGAGTAATCCTTATCACGGGTTTCTCATCGTTTTGCAGCTGTTTGGTGGGTATGAAAACCATGTCTAGGGTATTTCCCTTGTTGTGGGTGGCGTCACTTACTATTTGTTGATACCCTAGTTGGTCTATGGCTTCCAGGAAGGTGTTCGTATGAGTAGGCGGCATTAATGCTAAATTTAGGTCTCCCAAGATTTGGAATTTTTTGATTTGGGTGGTGGAGATGCTTTCTAGCGCTGTAGCCAGTGTTTCGTGGTGTGACGAGGGGGATCTTTAGATTAGACAGATGGATAATGCTGTGTTTTCTACTTTGAGAATGTCGATGTCCATATTTGAGTTTAGGGAAGTGCTCGTTAGTTGCAGGCTGGTCTTGGCTACTATATGAGAACTCCTCCTCCCCTTTTATTGGCGCGTGGGCAGTTGTATAATTTGTATCCAGGTTTGTTTATTTGGTTTATTATTGCGGAGTCAGTGTCAGTGATCCAAGTTTCCGTTATACAGAGGATGTCAGGCTGTTCATCAGTGATGATGTTGTAGATGATGTGTGTTTTGTTCCTTATTGACCTGGCGTTGATGAGGATGATGTTGCAAGCATCATGCGCTGGTTGGAGAGTCTGTATGTGCTTGTTTTGGGTTAGCATGGGCTTGTTTCCCTGCATTCTCTGTGTCTTAGATTTACGATACTTCTGTGACCTGTTTTGCCTGTCAAGGATGGGACTCTGAGTTGGTATGAGTGCTGGTTCGCCAATGGCAATGTGGTATGGATTGTGTGGGGGCAGTGAAGGTATTGAGAGGGGGTAGAAAAAGTAGATTGGACTGCATATGCGTGGTAGTCTGTAGTGCACGTTTTGGTTGAATGTGTGCGTTGGAACCGATATGCACATACATAATATTAGAAAAAAGTTTAGGAGCTCCATATCTCGGCAGTTTAGAGGTCCGCTGCGTATAGTAGAATATTGGGTTGGCCTTTATTTGCTGCCTTTGTGTCGATATATCAGACAGTGGCCCGGAATCTGCAGTTGGTTGCAGTGTCAGACAGTGGCCTGGGAACTGTAGTTGGATTACAGTGAAGTATAACAGATAGTGACCTAGTGTTTGCAGAGGTTTGCAGTAACAAAGTATCAGACAGTGGCCTAGTGACTGCAGATGGTTTACAGTTTTGTAGTAACAATGTATCAGGCAGGTTGCAGTAACAATGTATCAGACAATGGCTTAGTCTATGCAGCTGGTTTGCAGAAACAGTATATCAAGCATTTGGCCTAGTATACGCATATATCAACAGTAAATCAATCATTTGGCCTAGTATACACAATTGTTTACAGTGTCAGTATAACAGACAGTGGCCTAGCATTTGCAGTTGGTTCACAGTAACAATGCATCAGACCGTGGCCTAGTAATAGCAGTGTCTCGGTTTTTGCTTCTTTATGGCAGCTGCTTCTTGTGTTGGGACTGTGTTTGCAGGCTTACCTCCACGTGTGGATCTTGGACTTAGTGGTTCCGTTGTCGCTCCTTGCTGGCAGGGGGTTAGATCCTGGCTGGGGGATCTGCGGAGTTTGGCGTCCGCGATGACGGTATTACGGCGGGAGGCTTCCCAGCTTCCTGCCCACTTGCCACTGCCTAAGGGCCATGCCAAAGGGCCCTCTGGCGAGGCCCTCAGGCACGGGCCCGCCCTGCAGGGACGCCGCTTAAATGCGGATTGCAAGGCTGGCTCCCACTGCCCCGATTGGGCAGGAGCGCCGGGGGGTGGAGAGACCCGGCAGTGGCTACCTCTTGGCAGGGACGCCGCTTAAATGTGGATTGCAAGTCTGGCTCCCACTGCCCCGATTGGGCAGGAGCGCCGGGGGGTGGAGAGACCCGGCAGCGGCTCCCTCTCGGCAGGGACGCCGCTTAAATGCAGATTGCAAGGTGATATTGCAGATGATAGGTCCATTGAATCAGAGGGAGATTATTAGCAAAAGGGCCTCATTATTAGCAAAAGGGCCTACTTAGATTGTAAACCTTCTGGGGACAGGGAAATATCCACTATACCTGCCTTGAACTACTACTGGAAAGGCGCAAGCTAGTGTGTGTGTGTGTGTCTATATTTATATATAATATAAAATGTAAAAGTGTCTCATATGGTAAATCACCTGATGGAAAGTTTTATGATTTTTATCTTTTAATACTACTACTACTCACTTATATAACGTTACAAGGCATACGCAGCGCTTTACAGACACATACAATACGGTCCCTGCTCATCAGAGTTTACAATTTAATCGAGACAGACAGTACATTATATGAGAGCGAGGGTACTATAGGGAAGGGTAGGGAGACAAAAGAAGAACAAAGGATTAAGATACAAAAGCGACCTGAAAGAGGTGAGCCTTTAGCATGGATTTGAAAAGTACGAGAGATGAAAACAGAGTTAAAGATACCGGTAGGTTGTTCAAAGCATAAGGAGCAACAAGGTAAAAGGATCGAAGTCTGGAATTGGCTGTTGAAGAGAAGGGCATAGAGAAGCAAGCCAGAAGAAGAGCGGTGTTCATGAGGAGGGGGAGGAAAAGTAGTGAGGAGCAATCGAATGAATGCACTTATAGGTTAGAAGGAGATATTTGTATTGGATACGGAAGCAGAAGGGAAGCCAATGAAGTGATTTAAGAAGAGGGGTTATATGAGTATAATGGGACTGGCAGAAGATTAGCCACGCAGCAGACTTTTGAACAAACTGAGAGAGAGAAAGATAACTGAGGGAGACCAGCAAGGAAACTGGGGAAGTTTTGGGGAAACTGCTAGGTACGTATGACCTAGATTGGCCACTGTTGGAAACAGGATACTGGGCTTGATGGACCTTGGTCTGACCCAGTATGGCATATCTTATGTTCTTAAGGAGGAGGTCGCAATAATCAGCGAGAGGTGATTAAAATCATGAGGTTTATGTTTGTATGGTTGATTAATAGCGTTGTTTGGGTATAGATCACAGAATTATTTTTGTACTGTTAGATTTTTTTTTTCTTTTAGTGCATTTGTCCTTGAATTACTTAATTTGCCGTAGTTTTAACTGGTCAGAAGAGTTTTCATCCCTATTGAAGGAGAAGTTTGGCGATAATACGAAAGCAGTACTGCCACCCACTCACTACGACGGGAACAGTGATTGCAAAACTCTTTTTCCCAGTTCTGCTTTTTTAAATTGTTTTTAGTATTAGACCAGGAAGTTTTTAAAAGTCAAGCGCCAAGAAGCAATTATACCTGGGTTCTAAGACCCTGGTAGGCAACAGATCACAGCATATTCCTCTGGGTTCTTCTGTATATCATCAGAGGTCAAGCCAGATAGAAGCATCTCCAGATTAATAACTCAATCTCTGATTAGTCATGAAAGGAGGAGTTGATTAGAAGATGCTGTGGCCTACTGTTCGCAGTTTCTTGAAGCCCAGTTAACTGCTCACCTGAAGATCTTTTTTTATAAAACTAAACTGGATGGGATACACTTAAGAATATTACAGGAGCGCATAGAGCAGTGGTTCCCAAACTTGGTCACATTATTAAGGGATGGAGGTCACAGAAACATAGCCATTTCCTCTTCTGTCTGGATTTTCACTGTGACCTATGCCAAGTAGTGGCAGTGACCAATCAGCATGTGGCCTGTGAAACAGTGAACATTCATAGGCCCTTGTCCCCTCCTGTTAGGCTGGAAACCCATTCTGAGTATGGAGGTCTGTAAGCACATACTACATTGACACAAGGGACCCTATGCTGACTGTTGTTGCTGTTGCTACTACCTTCTTGCTTTAGATGAGTGGACTGAGTGGAAGGAGGCTAGACATTTTCCAGTTTGATTTCATAATAATCTGGGGTTGCGTGACTTTTCAGTTGTTAAAATGGGATCATTTGAGAGAAAAGTTTGAAAAGCACTGGCAGAGTATCTGTTCAGTGGATCTTTGGAGATGGAAGTGATTCTGCAGGACTGGAGCAGGGCGAATGTTGTCCTCCTTTATGAAAGTGGGAGCAAGGAGGAGATAGGAAAATAGAGCTTGGGTAGTCTGAATATTTTGTGGTTGAAAAATTTAATGGAGAGACTACTAAAGAAAAGAATAATGGAATATCTTGAATACAATGGGATACAGGATCTGAGATTAGTATGTGTGTTGTGGTTTTTTACCAGAGGGCAGTCATGTCAAACAAAAGTGATACAATTCTATCTCCAGGAACAAGCAGGCAGTCAGTCTTCACATATGGGTGACATCTGCACCCACTGAGCCTGGCGCAGAAACACTCCCTAGCATCCAATAGGAATGCTTTTTGGAGCAGTCCTCCGCGCATGCGTGGCTGCCTTCCAGCCTTTCCTCCTGGTCTTCTCAGTTATCTTTTTTTCCACGGAGCCATCAGGACCTTGTCCCTGTCGGCTGCGTCAAGAGACTTCAAAAATTCTCTGTAGTACTGTCGAAGTACTTCAGTTTGCCTTCCCATCGACTAACTCGACTCTCTGTTGATTCCGGTTCCCGTTCTCATTTTATTTTATTCTTTTTTTCAGTATCTAATTGGAATTTTGTTTGAGGCCTACAGTCTCTTTGGGCACCATTGCTCAATTTGATTTTGCCGCCATAAGTTTTCCAAGTATGGAGAAGCCCCGGAATTGTGGGTATTTTTAAAGGTTCCAAGTGTTCTGGTACCATTTCCATCACTGACGAACGTGACTGGTGCCTTAAATGTTTAGGCCCAGACCATGATGTAGATTCCTGTCCCTCCTGTCACCATATGATGTCCAGAGGTAGGAAGAACCAGGACAAACAGAAGGCTAAGCTGTTTCCAACAGACTCAGCTCCTTCGGTGGAGTCCTCAGGGGCATCAACTCCATCTAAATCTTCTCATGCATCCAGTTCATTACTTATAAAGGAGCAGCATCACTCTGAGTCACCAGTGGTTAAGAAAAAGACGTTGACCTCTACATTGAGCTCCTTGACATAGAGGTCGGCATCAGAACCAACATTCATCACATTCCGATGCAGACCATCCAATATAGCAGCCCTGGTGGGAGGTTTCACCCTCCAAAGCCGCAAAGGGGCTCGGGGATGCCCCTGAGGTTCGATCCTCAGTGGATCCCCTGAACCGGCATCCAGAGTTGTGGTCCACACAGTTGTGTCCAGAAACACTCTTCCCCCGGTACCAATACTTGATGACCGCATCATCACATCGAGCACAGCATCGCTACACTCCTAGTGGAAGTAACACCAATGATATCAACTTACCACAGCCGGCACCAGTTCCGCCAACGAGGGGCACAGACTCCACTCTTGACACACTTATGCAAGCATCTCCTACCTCACATCGCTCTACTGAGCAGCTGGTACCGAGGAACTCTATACCGCCATGCCCAATGCCCTCAACATCGGAGCATCAACCCTCCGAACATCAGAGGTATTGCGCATTGGATAAGGATTACGTTGATTTCCTCTCGGACTCCGGATCAGAGGCCTCTGACTTGGAATCAATCTGTTCTGATCCCCATAGGGATATGTTATCGAATCCATCACCTCCCTATGAGTGTCGAAGATCATCACCTGAGGACATGTCATTTCAGGACTTTATTAAAAATATGACGGCTGTCCTCGACATCTCGGTGGTTACTGAAATAGAGCCAAGAGCTGAGGATCTCTGTATCCACCAGTTTCCATCTGCACCAAAAGAGGCTGCTACCCTCCCACTACATAACATTTTGAAAAATTTAATGTCTCGTATGTGGGAGGCTCCTATGTTGATCCTTGCGATCAGTAAGACTTGATACCCTTTATAGGGTCCCCTCCCTCTCCAGGTTCCCAGAACCCACAATTCCTTCACCATTCCATGTAGTGGAGTCTGCCATAAGGAGGATATAGAGTCAAAAACCCCACTTCTTAGTGCCTCCTGGAAGAGAAGCAAGTACCCTTGATGCCTTTAGAAGGAAGGCCTTCCAGGCTACGATGCTGATCCCGAGAATAGACGCCTACATGCTCTATATGGGCATGTTCCTTAAGGATGTCTCGAGGGACCTGGCAGAGTTCACCACCCTGCTGCCTTCTGACAAACAGGCAGCTCATCAGGTCTTAGTTACATATGCCCAAAACACATCAAAATCCTTAACAAGGGCAGCGTTTGATGCCTTTGAGGGCAATAACAGATCTGCTGCCGCCTGCATTGGAGCTAGGAGGACAGCATGGCTCCAAGTATCTGACCTGGAAGAATTGGTTCCAGGATAAGTTAATCAGCATCCCCTCAATGGTGAGAACCTCTTTGGCCAAAGGTGGAGGGAGAAAGCCAGGGAGATAGAGACAGATGACCTCAACAGGAAAAGGCTTTCCAGAAAGACAGCAGATTCTTCTAAACATAAGACTGCCACTAAAAAAAACTTTCTTCACAAAAAAGAAACACTTTTATTTGCCATATCATTCCTATTCAGCTTGCTCTGCCCCACAACAGCAACGGAGACAGCAGGGCGAGAAACAAGCCAGGAAACCCAAGATTGCCAAGCCACAGCCTGCATCTACTACTCAGCCTCCTCAGAGTTTTTGACCCTTTCAAAAGGAGCATGGCCAATCCCCCATAATCTTTTCGTTTTCTCCCATGATCCCAGGAAGATTAATACACTTAATACACCGTTGGATCAACATCACGTCAGGGCCTGCAGTTGAAATTCAGAGATCTTCTTCCACCCACTCATTTTGTGGGACAACCCTCCATCACACTTCCTTGCTTTGGCAGGAGATTCTCTCACTGCTGAAACAAGGGGTGATAGAGGAGATTCCTCCATCTCAGCAAGGCCTAGGCTTCTACTCCCAATACTTCCTAATTCCAAAGAAAATGGAAGGTCACAGGCCTATCTTAGATCTCCGAAATCTCAACAAATTTCTCATCAAAGAGAAATTCAGAAGTCTGCACCACAGTATATCCTAACGACCGATGCATCATTTCTCGGTTGGAGAGCCCACCTCAACAGCTTGACAATTCAAGGCCTCTGGTTTGCTCAGGAGGCTCTCCTGCACATCAATCTCCTTGAACTTCGGGCAATTTGCAGTGCCATCAGAGTCTTCTCTCCACAACTCAGGGGACAATCCCTTCTCATAAAGATGGACAATCATGTGGTCATATTCTATGTCAAGAAACAGCAGGGGACAGGCTCTTGCCCCTTATGCAGAGAAGCCTTTGGAATGGGGAAATTCCTCGAGGGATTCACTTGCATGCAGTATACCTTCCAGGAGCAGAGAATCACTTAGCCGACAGGCTAAGCCAGATCCTCTATCTACACGAGTGGAGGCTACAACTTGCTCCACTTGTGAGGGATATTGGGGACAGGATCTGCTTTATGCTTCCCCCCTCTTCCCCTCCATAGCAAAAAGACTTTTCATACTCCGGGTCAACCGGGGAATGATGATTCACATTGCCCATTACTGGCCCAGACAACTGTGGTTTCTTTTGCTTCTTCAAATAGCTCAAGCGCCTCCCCTCAGACTGGGTCATTCACCTACCCTACTGTCTCAGGAATAGGGGACCCTCCTGTAACCCAGCCTCAAGACACTCCGCTTGATGGCCTGGCTGCTGATCGCTTTGTCCTCTCACACTCAGGTCTTCAAGAACAGGTTTTGTATGTTCTACTATCTTCCAGAAAGGTTTCGACCAGACGGTCTTACGCTTTCAAGTGGTGCAGGTTCTCGATTTAGTGATCATAGAAAACACTAGATCCTTTCACATGTCCAATTCCGGACCTACTCCAATGCCTGCTACATTTGTCCTCTTCTGTCCTCAAGACAAACTCTATACGAGTACATTTATGTGCCATTGCGTCCTTCTATCATACTTTGGAGAACCGCCCTATCTCGGCGTACCCTTTGGTTACCAGATTCATGCATGGTCTTCTTTTGACCAAACCACCTTTCCACCCACCACTAACGGCGTGGGATTTATATGTTGTTCTTGCACAACTCATGCGCAGTCCTTTTGAGCCAATGGCTTCAGCTTCTTTTAAAGTACTTAACATGGAAGCTTTTTTTTTTTTTTTTTTCCTGATAGCAGTCGATTCAGCTCGAGGAGTCGGTAAATTTGCAGGCTTTGGCGACTATACTCCATAATATACCACATTCCACCATGACAAGGTGGTCCTTTGAACACACCCGAAGTTCTTGACAAAGGTCACCACCTCCTTCCACCTGAACCAGTCTATTTCATCACCATGGTTCTTTCCAAGACCTCACAGCTCACCTGCTGAGGCCAAACTGCATACCCTACATTGTAAGAGAGCATCGGCTTTTTTAACTAGACTGCACTAAGAGTTACCGCCAATCCTCAGTTGTTTGTCACTTTTGACCAAAGTCATCTAGGGTTCCAGTATCCAAGAGGACACTCTCAAACTAGTTAACTGCTTGCATATCTTTTGTTTATTCGCAGGCTGGGCTGTCTCTAATAATATTACAGCTCATAATATCAGAGCCATGACTGCCACAGTGGCTAATCTCTGATATCTGCCAAGCAGCTATATGGTCTTCACTGCATACCTTTGCGGCGCACTACTGCCTGGACAAAGACTCCAGAAGTGATGCTCAATTCGGTCAAACTGTTCTGCATAACCTTTTTTTTCAAATTTAGACAACTTACCCACCGCCCATCCGACTAACTTGTGAGGAGTGCTCCGAACAGGCTGAGTCTGTCAGATCCCTGCTGCAACCTCTGGCTGCACCGGGACTCTTCTCTCACTTGGTTGTCTTGGGTAAGGGAGTCCCATATGTGAAGACTGACTTCCTGCTTGTTCCTGGAGATAGTGTAGTTACTCACCTGTAACAGGTGTGATCTCTGGGAACAGCAGGAATCAGTCTTCACAACCCACCCACCTCTCCTTCAAGTTGCCCCTAATTATTTTTCTTCTACAATTTTTTTTTCTCCGCTATACACCTGACTGAGGAGATCGGGTGGGAAGGCAGCCACGCATGCATGGAGGAATGCTCCCAAAAGCATTCATTTTGGATGCTGGGGAGTGTTCCTATGCCGGGCTCTGTCTGTGCCGACATCGCCCATTATGTGAAGACTGACTGATTCCTGCTGTTCCTGGAGATCACTTGTTACAGGTGAGTAACTGTGCTTTTCATGACCAGAGAATTTGATCGAGGGGATACCATACATTGGATGTGATATATATTGATGTCTGCAGAATTTGATATGTGGCAGAAAACCTGCTTAGGATACATTTGATGTTTTTGAGCTTTCATTTTGTGAAATCTTCACATTTCAGTGCTTAATGGAAAAGGTCTTATTTGTACTTGAGAACCAACTGATGTTTATTTAAAGTGTAAAACACTTAGGGCCCAACAGGACGTTCATTCTCACTATTCATGCCCTCCCTGCCAGCATCTAACCTCCCTACTGGTTGTAGGGGTGATTAGATGGGGGCGGAGTTAGGGCAGGTGGTGGGCAGTGAGCCGTCGCCGGCCCTGGACATACAGGGTCGATTCTAATGTCGGCCCTGTACGTCCAAGGCCGCGCATCAAGTCATCAAGAAGATGTTATACAAAGGAACGCGGGCAGCATCAGTTTTAAATGTTAAAAGTTGACCCCCTGAAGAAACTCTGTTTAGAGTGAAACGTTGAAATGGGTGCCTGAGGTTGGCGTTGGGGAATGTCAAAAAGATAAGCATTTGTATGTTAAGTGTGTGGATTTCTATAGATATATAAGCTTGATGGAGGAATTAATGAAAGAAAATAAACCCCAGAAGAGTCATTGATGCTAAGAGTGCTATTGACGGTATTTTTATACTGTTTGACTGTTGCGCTACAAAGTCTGAGACCCTCTGGTGGTATGTTATATGATTATTGCACACAACTGTTTTGAATACCACAAAATTGTTGCACTAGAGCATTTTAATACGAATATTGACTAATTTAATTTAGGCAAATGATGAGTTTCAGGAATTGAATCGCAGAAAAAATTAGCGATCAGCATAAAAGATGGTTGATCTATATCAACTATAATTACCCAGCGTTACCTAAAACATGGGTACAGCTTTACCTAAAGCAGGGATTCCCCCTGTCAGTTGGATTTTACTGGTATCCACAATGAAAATGCATATGAGAGATTTGCATACAATGGAGGCAGTGCATGCAAATCTCTCTCATGCATATTCATTGTGAATATCCTGAAAACGCAACTGGGAGACAGGTTTGGAAACCCTTGATCTAAAGAATGTATGTTTCTTCCTTCCGTGACTTAATATGCCACCATTTGCCAGGCATCGCAGTGGTCATAACTTGCATTAATTGTAAAGCCTTAAAGGCATATTTCCAAAATAAATTCTTAAACATAACTAAAGCACATTTTAAATAGGACCAAAGCAAGTAACTACAGTTGCTCAAATGGAAACAAATCTTTGCCACAACATCCTGGTGGGTTATTTAAATAATTTTCCCCCTTAAGCATTAAGATCTTGTTCAGCTTCTACCAGCATCTTGAAATACACAGTGATGAATGGAGCAGTTGGAGAAATCTGCTCTGAAAATTATAGATTTTCTCAGAAGTTTGCATTTTAAAACACACACTTTTTGTTTTGAAATGCAACTACTAAAAAAAAAACCCTTCTTTTTTTTTGTCTTCTTTCAATAATATGCCTATAATATCAAATGCTGCTGGATGTGGTAGTCTCTGATGTGTTGCAGGCCGTTTGTTCCAGACCTTGAATAACCAGGCTAATCAGCTTGTTCTAACCTCAGTCGTTCTTACGACCATTTTATAACATTGACTGTATCCCAGCTTTACAGCTCTGCTTTTTATGAAAAAGTTAAACACATTAACTGTGTTTAGTGGTGTACAATAATAGTCCATAAGCATCAAATAGTTAACAGTTGTCTAGTTTTCTTCATTCATGGGGCCTTAGTATCCTAAAACATGAATAATAACAGCTGTAGGATCCATAATTATACTAGTCCCGGTATTAATCATTCAGAGCCTCTTATCTGAGCTCTGGCCATTATGTGGCATGTATCCTTCCATTTTTCATGTCCTTTTTCAAACACTAAGTAAGTGCATGCAGCTGCTCTAGAAATCCTTTCAGATATCATTTTCTAATGGCAGATTTGGTCACATTAAAGCATTGAACTCCGATAATCACCAGAAATGGTGCAGAGTGGCAAGAAAGATCAGAGCATAAGTAATAACAAAGCAGACAAGATGGGAAGCTAATGAGTTTGATTCTTTTATCTGTACCCATATTATCAAAATAGTATACAATTATACCTTGCACTTTGATGACAGCTACCAAGGCCTAATGGGTCTGCATTTAAATATGAATGATATCATCACCGGGAATACCAGGATAATTTAAGCTTTCCATCACAATACTAGTTTGCTTAGAAATTGTTTAGGTGGAGGAGGCCACTGTTCTCATAACAGAATTTTAGGTTTATCATTCTCTTGAAGATGAACAGAGATTTTTGCATTTGTAATGTCTCTTTATAGCGAAGAAACAAGGATCAGGTTTTTTTCCCCCTCATTTTTACAATTTGTATTTCACTATTTGCAACTAATCTTGGTGAAAGAAAAGGAAATAAAATTTAAATTGGCAACTTTTTTTTTTTCTAAATACTTGTGGACAATTTTGAAGAAAACCTCAAGCTAGTTAATTTTCTGAAGTAACTTCACTGAAGTGTGGATCTCTGTGGAAATCATGAAGATTAATTAAGGAAGTTCACATTTATTTTATTTATTTATTTATTTAACAGTATTTCTAAACCGCCTTATCTTAATAATCAAGGTGGTATCACAGCAAGCAATCAGGTAAAGTGTGTGTGTTGTACATGCAGTGAGGATAAAACTTAGTTGTGTGAGGGATGTGTTGGGTGCTTGATTTGTTTGAGCTATATACAGGGTGGGCTATTTACAGTGGTGCTAGAATCATATTTTATATATATTCAGTTGTTTGGGAGGATTGGAGTGCTGTTATCCATTCTCTTAGGTTATGTGATGTGACCATAGTGCTCTATGAACAGCATGGTTTTCAGTTGTTTTCTGAAGTCTTTGAGGTCTGGAGTTGCCCTTAGATCGTCCGGTAGATTGTTCCATATTGTTGGAGCAGCCATGGAGAGAGCTCTGTCTGTTGTGTCCTTGCGTGTGTGCTTGTACTCATTTGGGGTGCTGACTCGGTTGCGTGTTTGACTTCTTCTGGGTCGTGCGCTGGTTTCCGGTTGTATGAGCAGGTGGAGGCTGTTGGCTGATGTGTGTTCTTTTATCTTAAATAGGTTTATGATAGTCTTGTATCTGATGCGAGCAATGATTGGGAGCCAGTGTAAGTCCTTTAGTGTAGGTGTGATGTGCTCCTGCCTTGCGGCTCCGGATATGATTCGAGCTGCAGTGTTTTGTGCCAGCTGTAGTGGTTTGAGAGCTTGTTTTGGTAGTCCGAGGTATATCGGATTGCAGAAGTCCAGTATTGGGGTTATCAGTGCTTGACAGACTGTACGGAAGTGTTCTGGAGCGAGGAGTGGTTTCAGTCTCCTGATGATTCGCATCCTGTAATATGCTTTTTGGATTGTTTTGTCTATGTGTGGTTTGAGGTTGAGTTTACTGTCCAGAGTAACCCCAAGGTATCTCACCTCCGATCTTATCGGTATCGTGGTGCTTTGTATCTTTATGTTTGGTGGGTGTGTGAAGCTTTGGTTTCGAGTGATGATTAAAGCTTCAGTCTTGTTGTAGTTTATAGCTAGATTGTTGTTTTGGCACCACTTCGCCATTTGGGTAAGGCAGTCTGCTATCTTAGAGAAGTCCGGGTTTTCGATTGATATCGGGGAGTATACCATTATATCGTCTGCGTATATTGTGTATTGGATGTTATTCTCTTTCATAATGTTGCATATTGGTTGGATGTAGATGTTAAAAAGGAGTGCTGAGAGTGCGGATCCTTGTGGTACTCCTTGTTGGACGTTTATGGGCCGGGAGGTGTCCTGTCCCACCTTGACCTGTAGCTGTCTTTCTGTTAGGTACGAGTGGAACCATTTTAGAGTGGTACCGTGTATACCAGTGTTCTTCAGTCTCTCCAGGAGTATATTGTGATCAACTGTGTCGAACGCTGAGGAGATGTCGATGAAGATCATTATAATTCCATTCCTGATGTCGTCAATTATTCTTATGATGCTGTCGAAGAGGTAGATCAGGAGAGTTTCGACTCCATGGTTGGGACGAAATCCGTGTTGGTTGTCGTCGAGAGTTCCGTGTTCGTCAATGTGTTCCTGAAGTTGTAGTTGAACCGTCTTTTCGATTATTTTTGCGAGGAAGGGTATGCTGGAGATTGGTCGGTATGCTGCTGGGTCCTTTTTGTCGAGAGAAGTTTTCTTTGTGATTGGTCTTACTGAGGCAAGCTTTAATTGCTGTGGCATGAGTCCTTGAGTGAGTGAGTTGTGTACCATTTTATGAATGTTTGGTATGAGGCTTGCTTTGGTGGCTTTGACCCATGACACTGGGCAAGGGTCTGTAGGAGCAGTGCTTGTGTTGATTGTGGAGATGATGTCTGATATCTGCTCTTTTGAGGGTGAGTGGAATGTGCCCCAGGTTTTGGGGTGGACGTTCGTTCTGTTGGTTCTACTGGGTGTTGAGCGCTCTGTGGAGTGAAATTTGTCTTTGATGTGGTCGGCGAATATCTGTGGATCCACTTGTATTTCTCTTTCTGCTGCTTGCTCTTTTGTCAGGGTTTTTACTATTTCGAAAAGTTCTCTGGGTTTGTTGATGGAAGAATTTATCAGGTTTGTGTGGAATTCTCTTTTTGATTGGTTGATGTGTTCATTGTATTGTTTTTGCTTTGTTAGGTAAAGATGTTGGTCGGAAGTAGTTTTGTTTTTTCTCCATCTCCGTTCAATTTTCCTGAGCTCCCTCTTTTCCTGTCGTATTTTTGCTGAGTACCATGGTTTGTTTTGTCTCTTGTTGTGGTGTTTCTTGGTCCTGTCAACGGATGGTTTGGCGGCGTTAGCTAGGACATTGTTCCAGTTGAAAACTTGTTCCTCCAGGTCCTCTGAGTCAATGTTCAAGTGTTGTATTGTGTCCTGGATGAATTCGTCCTTGTCAAAGGACTTGAATCGTCTTTGTGTGTGTGGGAAGTTCGCTCTTTCGCTTGTCCAGTCTTCTTGTGATTGCAGATTTGTCTCGATTAAGTAATGGTCAGACCATGGTACTGGGGTGATGGTGGGTGTAGAGATTAGGTCTCTTGAAGTTAGGTAGTTTGATGCGAAGATGAGGTCTGGGGATGATCCTAGTCTGTGTGTTGGTGCATTGACTATCTGTGTGAATTGAAGTGATGACATTGCCTGAAGGAAGGCCTCTGCATCTTTTGTATTGGCGGACTTGAGGTTGAAGTCTCTGATTAGTAGTGCTGGTTTGTTGTTTGACGTTATGGCACAGGCTTCTTCGAGTATGAAGGCTAGTTCGTCGGGTGGAGCACGGGGTGCTCTGTAGGTTAGGCAGATTGCAATATTCTTGTTCTTGATGCTAATTGTGTTACACTGCTTTGTATCTGTGAGATTCAGTGTCTTGAACTTGAGTTCTGTTTTTGCTATTATTAGGACTCCTCCTCCACGCTTGTGGATGCGTGGGCAGTTGTATGCTGAGTAGTTGTTCGGTACTAGTTGGTTGAGTAGTACACTGTCGGTAGGGTTGAGCCATGTCTCTGTGATGCATATTATGTCTGGCTGTCGCTCTTCAATGTGGTCTACCAGAGTGTGTATCTTGTTGCAGATGGATCTGGCGTTTATGAGCTCAATTGATGTTTTCTTTGTGGAAGAGGTTGTTGCGACTTGTGCTTCCTTAGGGCCGGTGTTGGGGTTTGATTTGTGTCTGTTTTGTCTCTTTGTTTGGGAGGTTGCGAGTGTCTCTTTGTGTGTGTGTTGTGGACCGAGATATGGCAGTGCAGTTGGTGGGTACCATGGTGTGTTTGTTTGGGGGTAGTGGGGGTGTGTAGTTGGTGGGAGGAGTTGTGTGACTAGTAGGTATAGTGGGAGGAAGTATGTGGTGTGCATGTTGATAGCTTGTGATGTTCTGATAGGGCGACGCCTGTGTCCTTAGGTTTTCGTCTGTTGTTTGCTTTTTTGAGGAGAGCTGTACTTGTTGCAGGGGCTTGTCCTGGGGATGTGAAGTTGTATCTGTTGCGGTGCGGGAGCCTGTCCCGTGGAGGGAGCCTGTCCCTTGGATGTGAAGCTGTATCTGTTGCGGTGCGGGAGCCTGTCCCGTGGAGGGAGCCTGTCCCTTGGATGTGGAGCTGGATCTGATGCGGTGCGGGAGCCTGTCCCGTGGAGGGAGCCTGTCCCGTGGATGTGGAGCTGGATCTGTGGCGGACGCCTTGGTGCGGGAGCCTGTCCCGTGGAGGGAGCCTGTCCCGTGTGTGTGGAGCTGGATCTGTGTTGGTTGCCTTGGTGCGGGGGCCTGTCCCGTGGATGTGGAGCTGGGTCTGTCGCGGTGCGGGAGCCTGTCCCGTGGAGGGAGCCTGTCCCGTGGATGTGGAGCTGGATCTGTGGCGGTCGTCTTGGTGCGGGGGCCTGTCCCGTGGATGTGACGCTGGATCTGTCGCGGTGCGGGAGCCTGTCCCGTGGAGGGAGCCTGTCCCGTGGAGGTGGAGCCGGATCTGTGGTGGTCGCCCTGTTGCGGGGGTCTGTCCCGTGGATGTGGAGCTGGGTTTGTCGCGGTGCGGGAGCCTGTCCCGTGGAGGGAGCCTGTTTCGTGTGTGTGCAGCTGGATCTGTTGATGAATTCTTGGTCTGACCCACTATGGTACATCCCAAGTCCCTATGTTCTTATCTAGCTAAAGATGACATTGCTCTAACATAGCATCAGTACTGGCATATCTCTGGGTTTAAGGTATCAATCTGGACAAACATGGTAATACCAAATATGGCCTATAAACGATGGTAGTTAACAACACTGGCATATCCCTGGGTTTACAGTATCGATCTGGACAAACATGGTAATACCTAATATGGCCTGTAAACGCTGGAAGCTAACAACAGTATCCAGAGGGAACTAGTCACTAGAGTGCCCAACACTGATCTTGGATTCTAGTCCCAAACATGAATTTCTACCCTTTAAATTAGTATTTTTATGAGAGGCAGGAGGATAATCCTAGCTGTAGAGAGTGGTGCTGCTGCAATCAGATGATTTAAACAGAACTATACATTCAATTATTGTTAGGAGTGCAGTTAATTCATATAAGTAATGAAGCAGTGTTGATAGTTTAAAAATCACTCAAATGAGTGTGACTTACATGCCCCAGAGTTTCAGCTCTTTAGGCAGTTCGGCGTCTTCGGAGTTGGTATTCTGCGTTTCCACTGTGAGTTGGTGGATTGTCAGTTCCTTGATTGTACGCGAGCTCGACCCCGAGGGAGCTCAGCTGTACCAAGAGGGAGGTGTAGTCTCAGCGTCGTTTTTTCTGTTATGTTTCTGTGACGATCTTGGGGGTGCCTTTGCCTAAGGGCCGTGCCAAAGGGCCCTCTTGCGCGGCCCTCAGGCGCGGGTGCGCCTGTGGCGTTCTCCTTTTAAATGGAGAGCTGTGCCCCGATTGGGTAGAGCTGCTCTGAGACACGCTGCTGGAGGGGTGGAGCCAAAAAGCAGCTTCCCCCGAAGAGCTCTTTTGTGTGCAGCAAGGTCTTTTGTAGCTGGCTTGCTCTTTTCTTGCCGCCGATCTTCTGGAGCAGGGCAGGCTCCCTTCGATGAGGCTTCGACTCGGGTAGATGGCTCAGCTCCTCCTGGAGCTAAGCAGAGCAAGAGAGGATGCTGTGCCTGTGGCTTCTCCTTTTAAATGGAGAGCTGTGCCCCGATTGGGTAGAGCTGCTCTGAGACACGCTGCTGGAGGGGTGGAGCCAAAAAGCAGCTTCCCCCGAAGAGCTCTTTTGTGTGCAGCAGGGTCTTTTGTAGCTGGCTTGCTCTTTTCTTGCCGCCGATCTTCTGGAGCAGGGCAGGCTCCCTTCGATGAGGCTTCGACTCGGGTAGATGGCTCAGCTCCTCCTGGAGCTAAGCAGAGCAAGAGAGGATGCTGTGCCTGTGGCTTCTCCTTTTAAATGGAGAGCTGTGCCCCGATTGGGTAGAGCTGCTCTGAGACACGCTGCTGGAGGGGTGGAGCCAAAAAGCAGCTTCCCCCGAAGAGCTCTTTTGTGTGCAGCAAGGTCTTTTGTAGCTGGCTTGCTCTTTTCTTGCCGCCGATCTTCTGGAGCAGGGCAGGCTCCCTTCGATGAGGCTTCGACTCGGGTAGATGGCTCAGCTCCTCCTGGAGCTAAGCAGAGCAAGAGAGGATGCTGTGCCTGTGGCTTCTCCTTTTAAATGGAGAGCTGTGCCCCGATTGGGTAGAGCTGCTCTGAGACACGCTGCTGGAGGGGTGGAGCCAAAAAGCAGCTTCCCCCGAAGAGCTCTTTTGTGTGCAGCAAGGTCTTTTGTAGCTGGCTTGCTCTTTTCTTGCCGCCGATCTTCTGGAGCAGGGCAGGCTCCCTTCGATGAGGCTTTGACTCGGGTAGATGGCTCAGCTCCTGCCCTTGAAATCCCTAGTTCCTTATCGGTCCTCCAGTTTAGTCCTTAACCACTGGGTTGTGCACCTTCTGCAGCATGGAGACTGGGCATGTCACAAAAACGTGACCTCACTGGATGTAGTCTGCTGGCCTCTCCCATCACCCCCAGTGTGTCCAGTCTCCATGCAGCAGGAGGACGTAGTGAGCCTAAGTGCTGGGCTCACTTGAGAACAGTTTAGTGTTCAGATAGTTTTGGGTTAATTTGTCCCTAATTTTAAACTTTGTTTAATTTGGGGGGGGGCTGTATCTTTAAAAAAAAAAAAAACGCATACTAAGAAAGGGAAGTTCTGTGGCTTGTGCCTGATCTGGATTGTCCTGTCGCTCTTTAAATTTGTCTTTTCTGCTGTTCCTCTCACTACCGGCTCTGATATCTCCCCCCTGATCAGTACTGGGGAGAGCTCGGCTGTAGCAGACGGGTCAAGCTTCGGCAGCATGGGGCTGCCGCGTCTCGGCAGACTCGCTCATTTTCCTGCCAGAATTTGGTCCGGCGGCTCTACGCTCGCTTGTGGGTGGAGCGGAGCCGCGTGGACTGCAGCACCGCGGTAGCGGGTGCGCCGATTGCAGTGCTCCGGGAGTGCTGGTGCTGTGAGTAGGGCAAAGCTGCTGGGTTGAGAGCGGGGGGATATCCGCAGGCCCGCGCAGCCAGGATCAGCGAATTTCGCGCTTTTTTTCTGCCTTGGACAGGCAGCGGCAGCCATTTTTTCAGCGTGTCTGCATGCAGGCAGCTGAAACCCGCAGCTCCCCATTCACCCTTTGGTACCATTGCTCTTCTCGAGCTTCTTAGGTCTTTCTTTCTTTAAAATAGTTTCATTTGATTTTGATTTTATTTTTTTCTCGATGTTAGTGATTAGGAGTGTGGCAGCACTGATAGCATGCAATAAATAATACCCGGAGTCATTTCAAGGATCCAAGCCAAGTTTAATGTGCACATGGCCCAAGCATCAAAGGACTGAGCAATGGCGAACAGGAACAACTTCCTTATATACAAGCTTCACAGTTTGATACAGGCAGACTTTCTATTGGTCCCAACGCCCCCTGCACCTATCCAATCGGGGACCCTCACTGGGCTATTGCTCCCTGTTCACCCTTCTCAGACTAGTCTAACAAAGGCACAGTTCTATGTTATGACTACATTTCTACTGCAAGGTCATATCTAGCTCGAGGAATGCAACAGTATCCATTTAGTATGGAAGTATTGTGCAAGCTTTGTCATAAACTGATTTTTCTTACTTTTAATTCTTTACTCTAACAGGAAGGTGGGGGTTAGAATCCAGGCCTATCTTACAGGCCTTTCACATCTATATAGGCCATCGCCTACCACAGGAGATCAAGGGGGTTTCCTGACTTCAGGGGCAGAACGACTTCGTTTGGGGTACAGTTTTTTGCATCCTGTCACTTTTTTGGCAGTCTTGGCTATTTTTTTAAAAAAAAAAAAGAGAGAGACTACACTGAAGGCATAGTTTTAAAAAAAAGACAGATTGGAAGGAAGGCACGCAGAGTGGCTTTGCTGCAGGGCCGTAAGCGATGGCGTCGCGGCCTCAGTGTGTAGTTTGCGGTACCCGTAGAGGTGCTATTGCCGACTCTGGGATTTGCCGGGGCTGTGCGCAAGTTTCTACTAGCGTGGAGCAGCAGATGGAGGTGAAGGTAGGACAGGATCTGCAGGGGTCCTCTGGATTGGCTGCAGGGGGTACCGCTTGCCACTTCGCCAGGGGCCGGGCTCGAGTCGCCAGCCGGTCCTTCAGGGGCTCTGGCGGCTTCGGGTCCACAACCAGGAGATTTCTGCCCCGATGTTGTGTTAATTATGCATCAGCCATTTTGTTTAAGACAACAGGGGAAAGTGCTGGAGTCTCTGTCGCTGTCTGTGGCGCTGCCACAGCCCGGTCCGATGGAGGCGACTCCAGGTTCCTCGAGACCATCAAAGCAGGCAAGGACTCTAGAGCCTTCGATTTTGGAGTTGGAGGGGCAGGAGTCGGAGGATATCGAGGTCGACCTGGAAGGAGAGGAAGACTTGGAAGAAGGAAAGATTCCTGAACCGGAGGACCAGGTGAAAATTATTCGGGTATTCCAGAGGGATGAGTTGACGGTGCTTATCACAGAGTCCCTTCAGACACTTAAACTCGCCACTGAGCAGCCTGTCGAAGACGACAATGGGGAAGACCCAATTATTCAGGTGGTGTTTCCCGTTCACAAGGTGGTGGACCGGATGATACAGGATGAATGGGATCAGCCGGAGGCAGGGCTAAGAGGAGTGCGGATTATGAATAGGCTCTATTCCTTAGCAGATAAGGACAAGGAGAGGTTTCGGTCTCCGCAGGTTGATGCAGCGGTGTCTGCAGTGACCAAGAAGACCACTATTCCAGTTGAAGGCAGCTCTGCCTTGAAGGATGCACAGGATAGAAAGTTAGATGGTTTGTTGAAACAATCCTTTGAAGCCAACGCGGTGTCATTGCAAGCGTCCATTTGTGGGGCATGGGTGGCACGAGCTTGTCTTCGATGGTCACAGCGTTTGTGGCAGTCCGCTCAACTGGAGCAGGGGGGTCTGAGAGACTTGGATTGCCTGGAGTCGGTGTCGGCTTATTTGTCAGATGTGCATTATGATCTAATCAGAGCTCTGGCTAATAGTATGGCATCGCTCATTGTCGCTCGCAAATCCTTGTGGTTGCGGAATTGGGCAGCAGACGGTTCTTCTAAAGCACGTCTCGGTAAGCTCCCCTTTAAAGGAAAGTTGTTGTTCGGGGAGGATCTCGATAAGTTGATGAAAGAGTTAGGGGAGTCTAAAGGTGGTCGTCTGCTGGAGGATAAGCCAAAACAAGGGAAGTCCGCGTCGCTCTTTTGGGATTCCTTTTGGGATTTTCGGAGATTTCGGACTTCTTGCTTGGGTAGCTTCCAGAGAGGAAGATTTGCTCCTCGGGCCCAGTGGTTTCGGGGGTTTCGAGGAGCAGGTATAGCTTTTGCTGCGGCGGTGGCCTCAGCTTCCAATCGAAAACCGCAATGAAGTGAGGGGAACCCCGGCAGGAGGTTGTTCGATAGGCGGGTGACTTCGGCATTTTCTTCCTGCCTGGGTCCAAATAACGTCCGATCAGTGGGTGTTAGAGATCATCCGGGATGGCTATGTGCTAGAGTTTGCGCGGCCAGTTCGGGATTCGTTTGTGCAGTCACCCTGCAAAGGGCAGCAGAAAACCCAAGCAGTCTCCACTGCACACTGAATTGACTGTTGCACTTACGTGTGGTTGTCCTGGTGCCCCAGGAAGATTGCGGCAGGGGTCGATACGCAATTTATTTCGTGGTATCAAAGAAGGACGGAGCTTTTCGTCCCATATTGGATCTAAAAGGGGTGAACCGCTGTCTCCGGGTGCCGCATTTCAGGATGGAAACCTTGTGGGCCGTCATTGTCATGGTACGCCAAGTGGACTACTTGACATCTCTCGATCTCACAGAAGCCTATTTACACATACCGATCAGAGCGGCTCACCAAAAGTTGCTGCACTTCACTCTTCTGTGGGGGCACTATCAGTTTCAGGCATTGACTTTTGGTCTGGCGACGGTGCCATGGACGTTCACCAAGGTCATGGTGGTGGTGGCGGCGGTGGCATTACGAAAGGAGGGAGTCCTAGTTCATCCCTATCTCGACGATTGGTTAATACGAGCAAAGTCCAAAGCTGAGAGCGAGCGAGTTACCGACAAGGTGGTGAAATTCTTGGAGAACCTCGGCTGGGTAGTCAATACGAGCAAATGTCATCTGATTCTGTCCCAGAGCCTCGAGTACCTCAGGGTGCAATTCGACACTCAGAGGAGCTGTATTGCTGCCGGATCATCGGGTACTTAGCCTACGATGAGTGATTCGCAAGTTCCCGGCCACGCTAGCTCCTGCGGCCTGGAATTATCTCCAGGTGTTAGGTACGATGGTGGCGACCTTGGAAGCGGTACCTTGGGCCAGAGCGCATATGTGGCCGTTGCAGCGATCGTTGCTTCACCATTGGTCCCATCAATCCGATCTGCTGAGCAGATGTCTTCCCTGTCCGGTCGGGGTCAGATAGGCTTTGAACTGGTGGCTACTTCCGGAATCCTTGACGGCCAGGATGCCCCTAGAGCAACCAGAGTGGCTGCCATTTTTGACAGATGCCAGCCTTGCGGGATGGGGAGCACATTGCGGGTATCTCTTCACGCAAGGTCTGTGGTCGTTTCAGGAGAGCACGTGGTCCATCAACAGACTGGAACTCAGAGTGGTGGCCTTGGCATTGCAATCATTCGAGGTGACCGGTGCGGGGTCAGGCAGTCAGAGTTCTGTCGGACAACTCCGCAATGGTGGCCTACATCAATCGGCAGGGCGGTACAAGAAGTACAGCCATGGAAAAGTAAGCAGAGGCACTTTTTGCTTGGGTCGAACCTCGCCTACAAGCGATTTCGGCGGCACACATTGCCGGGAAAGACAGTGTGACGGCAGATTTTCTCAGCAGAGTTCAAGTGGATGCCGGAGAATGGGAATTTAATCCGGAGGTGTTTGCACAGATGATACACAGGTGGGGGCCGCCGATCATGGATCTCATGGCGACCTTTCACTCGGCGAAGGCCAGTTGGTTTTTCAGCAGGAGGCAAGAACGGATGTTGGAGGGGATCAACGCTCTGCTGCAACGCTGGCCGGTGTCGGGTCTCCTATGAGCGCCCACGGCGGGAATACATGTAGGTCAGGTGGTACAGCGTATCGAGGCTCACCCGGGGAGAGTGCTGTTGGTGGCTCCGGACTGGCCAAGGCGTCCGTGGCATGCTGATCATTCGCCTCCTCGACGGAGAGCCGTGGAGGTTACAGATGTCAAACAATCTGTTATTTCAAAGGCCTCTGCGGATGCCCCACGTGGATCGGTTCTCGCTTACGGTTTGGCCATTGAAAGGGCGCGTTTAAGGAAAAAATGTTACTCTGGAGCAGTCATTGCGACTTTACTTGAAGCACAGAAGACGTCTACGTCTCTGACATGTTCGCATATGGCGTATATTTGAGGATTGGTGTTTGAGGAAACAAGTGCATGCGGCGACCGCATCCGTTGCAGTGGTTTTGAGCTTCCTGCAGGACGGTTTTGAAAAGGGCCTGGCGGCCACTTCCTTGAGAGTACCGTTAGCAGCGCTGGTTTGCTATAGGGCAAGGTGCAGGGGATAGCACTCTGTGCACATGCCGACGTGTTGCGTTTTCTAAAAGCAGTAACTCGGTTACGTCCCTGTCGCAGAGTTGTGGTTCCGCCACGGGATCTCAACTTGGTTTTAGGTGCTTTGGCTAGGGAGCGTTTTGAGCCCTTACATCAGGCGTCCGTAAAGGATTTGACATTGAAGACTGTGTTTCTGGTGGCCATTTGCTCAACGAGGTGAATTTCTGAGTTACAGGCGTTGAATTGTAGAGAGCCGTTCCTGTCTTTTTCGAGAGAAAAGGTGGTGCTTCGCCCGGTTCCCTCCTTTTTGCCCAAGGTAGTTTCTCCGTTTCATTTAAACCAGACGGTTTCTCTTCCGATGCTGGGTTCGTTAGAGGGTAACGCAGCGGACCGGGGTCTGCACCGCTTTGACTTAAAGCGAGTGTTATGTCACTATTTGAAGGTGTCTGAGGGTTTTTGCAAATCCGACCGTCTGTTCGTGTTATTCGGTGGATCCCGTAAATGGGAGGCTGCGGCAAAAGCCTCCATTTCTCGATGGATCAGAGGGGCGATTGCTTTGGTATATCTGTTGTCGGGGCGGTTGGATTGCGAGCCCATTCTACCAGAGCACAAGCAGCGTCATGGGTGGAACACAGCTTAGTGTCGCCTGTGGAAATTTGTCAGGCGGCTACGTGATCATCTCTTCACACTTTCAGTAAGCACTACCGCCTGGATGTCTTGGCAGCAAAGGATGCTGTATTTGTGGTGGCGTTGTTGCAGGCCGGCTGGAAGGGTCCCTCCCAATAAGTACTGCTCTGTTACATCCCAGTGGTGGAGGACTAAACTGGAGGACCGATAAGGAAATGGAAATTAAAACTTACCTGGTAATTGTTCCTCCTTGAGGGACAACAGTTTAGTCCTCATTCCCACCCGGGGTAATATGCTACGCAGTGGGGGTTCAGCCGGGAGCAAGATGATATAACAGGTAGGTAAGCTGTCTTTCGATGCAACTTTGTTTCTTCTGGTTCTTACTGGTTTACTTTTATGGCAGAGGCGGAAGGAAAAGGCACAAGGTTATAAGCCTAACTTCTGTCCAAATTTTCTGGTATAAAGTAGTTCTTATTTATTCACTTAAGATGTTTTTATTAGCTACTTATTTGTTGCTCCTTTAAGTGTGCTTTGTCAGTAGTTCATTGGGGATGATGGGAGAGGCTGGCAGACTACATCCAGTGAGGTCACGTTTTTGTGACATGCCCAGTCTCCATGCTGCAGGAGGAGGTGCACAACCCAGTGGTGGAGGACTAAACTGTCGTCCCTCAAGGAAGAACAATTACCAGGTAAGCGTAATTTCCATTCTGTGCATGTAGTGTGAGTTATTTTATCTTTTGGACAATGCTCCAAGTGAAGGGAAACTGTATTGCATAACAAGAGTGTCTGTTTTTCCTGCACTAAAATGTGCTTTTGCCAGTGTCCTTGGAGACTAGTTAGTGAAACTTTTGTCTGAACCCAGGCTAGAATATCAAAGATACCTTTTGACTGGTGAGCATTCATAGAATTCTCTTAACCTGAGTGGTGGTCTTTTGCTGTTTTGCTCATTTTTAGAATTCCAGCTGCTAATAACGATTAGGTAAATTTTAAATGGAGCCAAAGGGAGGGAGGAGTGGCCTAGTGGTTGGGGCAAGTTACCTCAGGCCGGAAGGTTGGGGGTTCAAATCCCACTAGAGGACAGCAACCTTGGGCCAGGACGACTGGGGTTTCTAGTCCCACAGGTGCTCCTTGTGGTCTTGGGCAAGCCACTTAACCCTCCACTGCCCATGTTCCCTGTAAATACTTATCTCCAAGTTATAATGCCCTGTTCAATGTAAACCACCTTGATATCATGAAAGGCGGTATATAAGAAATGTTAATGTTAAATAAATAAAATGAATAAAGTTAAAGCCAAATATTTCTTATATCCCACTGCTGAGTTACAAGATAGGTCAGGATAAGTCAAATGGCACTTCACATGATTGGTCTCTTTGCATATCACGGAAAGGATGCGGGCTGGATGCTAGTTTTCTGAGGCTACCTGTTTCAATAAACTGACTGCCAGTGATGTCCGTGCTGTAATTTGCCATTATTTATAATCTAATTATACTTTTTCCTTTTTCTTATTTTTCTACTGTGTTTTTATTTTTTCCAAAGTTTATAAAGAAGATAAAGCCATGTGAGCGGAATATTGCTTTATTTCTCCTTGTTATTTAAAAAATAGAATGTTGAAAGTGGTTTTTTTTTTAATCTTTAAAATTGTTTTATAGATGCCTGTTTTAAGATCCCAGGAAAAGATGATTGGTTGTTGTTTTTTTACTTCTGGTCCAGTTTCTCTGAGTGCCAAAATTGAGAGGAAAGGGTATTGCAATGGTAAGTACATACAGCGTTTATGCTGTGGTTTATGGTCAAATCGGGGAAAGTTTTTACACTGAAGAAATTCACTGTTCAGTTCTTAACACTAGAAGCCCCAAAAGGAATTTTACCTAGAAACCCCAAAGTGCATCAATTGACGCATTATCACGATGACTGCATTTAGCATGAAATGCTGATGTGAATTAATGTGAAGTTACTTATTTGTTAAATACGTGCAGTATGTGACGTCATTACGTGTTTATTGATTGTAACGTCGGAGTAAAACTGTAAAGTGATTGAGATGCGCCACCTAGCGGGAACATGATTTTATACCTAGAAGCCCCAAAGTACGTCAATTAACGCATCCAAGACAATTGAGTGCGTCAATTGACGTATTTTGGGGCTTCTAGGTATAAATTCATTTTCCCGCTGGGTGGTGCATCTGTCATTAATTTCACTGGTCAACACAATTTTTGTCACAGACCCGCTCTGACCTGTTTCATATGTAATTTTTCCCATTGTTTACAAATACGGTATCAGAATTTTTCTATCGCCCATACTTCAGGAGATATCTAGTAAAGTGTGTACATTACTGTAAATTAGCCGTTAGTTTTGTTTCAATAAACAAAGGTTGAATATGAAACATTCCATCATAATTATTGTATGTTGTCAGCCACAACCAAAAATGCTGAGTCATGTAGTTATAATATAATTAATTAACCGGGCCCCTTGCCCTACTGGTCCGGCTGATACAAGCAGAAAACGCTGAGTCATGTATTGGTATGCTTTCTGTCGCCGTCAGCGATTGTGGTTTGTATTGTTTGAAAAAAAACAGACTCTGAATGGATGTGAGTTTGCGTTAATCTATTTCATAAACAGCAGTTGGTTAATAAATATTACAGTTATCGCTTGTAGTTGTTTAACAATGCCTCGAAAGTGTGTTAATCGTCCGGATTCATTTTGCTACGTTTGCGGGGAGGTTACTTTTAAGCAGCAGAGAAGACGTTTTACTCCGCTTGTTAAGACATGTTATAAGCCAGCGATGGCGAACCTATGGCACGCGTGCCAGCTGTGGCACGCGAAGGCCATGCAGCTGGCACGCGGGAAGGTCCGCAATCGGAAAAAAAAAAAAAACCCTGTCTGCTGCCGCTGTCGGGGCCGCCGCGGCAGAATCGAGCGTGCCGCGGGGCCCCCCTGTACCCGGCAGATCCTGCCCTCCCCGTAGCAGCTCTCTCTTCGGAGCTACAGTCAGACGCGCCGGCTTGCAGAGCGCAAAGGGAAGAGTTTCCCTTTCGCGACTCCGTTAAGCCCGCGGGGGCTGATGGGAACTTCCCATCAGCCCCCGCGGGCTTAACAGAGCAGCGAGGGAACTCTTCCCTCGCGCTCTGCAAGCCGGCGCGTCTGACTGCAGCTCCAAAGAGAGAGCTGCTACGGGGGGGCAGGCTCTGCCGGGTGGGTACAGGGGGGCCCCGCGGCACACTCGATTCTGCCGCGGCGGCCCCGACAGCGGCAGTAGACAGGTTTTCTTTTTTTTTTTAATTTTCCCTGGGCTGGGCTGGGCTGGGGGGGGGGGTGGGGGTTAGGAGTGGTGGTGGGCTGGGCTGGGGGGGGTTAGGAGTGGTGATGGGCTGGGGGGTTAGGAGTGGTGATGGGCTGGAGGGGGGGTTAGGAGTGGTGATGGGCTGGGCTGGGGGGGGTTAGGAGTGGTGATGGGCTGGGCTGGGCTGGGGGGGGGTTAGGAGTAGTGATGGGCTGGGCTGGGCTGGGCTGGGGGGTGTTAGGAGTAGTGATGGGCTGGGGTGGGGGGGGTTTAGGAGTGGTGATGGGCTGGGGTGGGGGGGGTTTAGGAGTGGTGATGGGCACTGGGCTGGGGGGGTTAGGAGTGGTGATGGGCACTGGGCTGGCTGGGGGGGTTAGGAGTGGTGATGGGCACTGGGCTGGCTGGGGGGGTTAGGAGTGGTGATGGGCACTGGGCTGGCTGGGGGGGTTAGGAGTGGTGATGGGCGCTGGGCTGGGGGGGTTAGGAGTGGTGATAGGCGCTGGAGGGGCTTAAACTAAAAATTGAGTGATGGGGGATTAGGACTGGGAGTGGGCTGATGGGGAGGTTAGGACTGGAAATGGGCTGGTGGGATTAGGACTGGGAGTGGGCTATGGGGGGCTAGGACTGGTAATGGGCTATGGGGGGCTAGGACTGGTAATGGGTTGGGGGGGTTGCTAGGACTGGAAATGGGCTGAGTGGAAGGGGGCTTGAACTGCAAATAGCTGTTGGGGATGGGGCTTGGAATGGAAATGGGCTGAGGGGAAGTGGGGGGCTTGCACTGCCAATCGCTGCTGGGGACGGGGCTCGGAATGTAAATGGGCTGAGGGGAAGTGGGAGGCTTGAAGAAGGGAATGGATGCTGGGTGAGACTGGAACTAGAAGGGAGCTGATGTTGGGGGAGGATTAGAATGGGATGGGGCTGGGAGAGTAAAATGGAGAGGGGAAAAATATTTTGTGTAGGAGGGATGAAAAATCTACAATTGGCCAGGTATTGGGAGAGTAATTGGGGATTGAGGATGGAGGGGTAAAATTTGTGTGGATGAAATAGGAATGAGGAAAGAGCAAAAGGAGAAAGATTAGTATGTTAAAGCAGATGTAGAGAGAGAGAGAATGGAAAAAAAACTAGAAGAGAGAAGAAAGGACAAATGGACAGCAGACGATGGAGAGTTAGCAGAAAACATGAAGAAACCAGAAGAAAATGGCTGGACCAATTGCAACTGAAAAAAAATGCACAAAAGGTAGAAAGATATCTCTTTATTTTGAATTTATTAACTGGAATATGTCAGCTCTGGGAAATGTGCATCATTAACATCTGCGCTTTGTTTGGTACAAGAGGAAATTCCTATTTGACGTTGCCACTTGTTCTCTTTCCCCAGTATTCACTGAAATGTATTGGTTTAATATTTGCAGTGTTGCCTTTTGATAGGTAGGGTATGGTGCTTTGTGAGTCCTGGTAATGCTGTCAGGATACGGCGGGTTTGCTATGGGTTCTAAATGGGCAGCGTTTGTAGTAGTTCCTAATGTGCCTGGCGGTTGGCACTGGATTATAGTAATGTAGAAATCTTTTAGTCTTTCTTTATCCATACACTCATTAAGAGACATGTTTACTAAAAGTTAGTGTATGGTAACATTATGCAAATATTTATGCAAATACGGCCACTTATGCAAATGACGTGCTGGCACTTTGAGGAAATTCTTTGGTTTTGTGCGGCAGTTTGGGCACTCGGGCTCAAAAAGGTTAGCCATCACTGTTATAAGCTGTACTTTTAGATGTCAAGTCAGTGACGAGGACAAAAATTGGGCGCCTCACGTCTGCTGTATTACCTGTGTCAGACTCCTAACAGGTTGGGTAAAGGGTGTTCGACACATGAATTTTGCTGTTCCAATGATTTGGAGGGAACCAAGAGATCACTTGACAGATTGCTACTTTTGCCTTACAAACATTGCAGGCTATTCAAAATCAAAACACACTGTAAATTACCCAAATTTACCATCTGCCATGA
This sequence comes from Ichthyophis bannanicus, assembly GCA_033557465.1. Classification (NCBI taxonomy): domain Eukaryota; kingdom Metazoa; phylum Chordata; class Amphibia; order Gymnophiona; family Ichthyophiidae; genus Ichthyophis; species Ichthyophis bannanicus. Next base: position 243,869,447 of record CM066043.1, read on the forward strand.
GGCCTAAGCCTCACTGTCAAGAATTGCCAGTGCCAAAACCTCCAGAAAATCTTACAGTGAATGAGGATGAAGAAGAAGAACCAATGAATGCTGCTGCTGATGATGATGGCGATGCTGTAATGCAGGATCCAAGCTTTGAGGCATCCGGTTCCTCTTCTGAGCCACATTTACTGGACCAAGGCGATTTGAATGATCGCGTTGGAGATTTGAATCTTTCAAAGTGACAAGCAGAACTGTTAGGGTCACGATTGAAAGGCTGGAATCTTCTTCAGAAAGAAACCAAAGTGTGCACTTTTAGAAATAGGCATAACGAGTTTGTGGATTACTTTTGTCTTTGAAGATGGAATTGCGTTTTGTTGTGAAGTTAAATCCCTGATGGAAACACTCTGTCCGGATTTTAGAACAGAAGATTGGCGACTATTTATTGATTCTTCAAAATATAGCCAAAAAGTTGTGCTTATCCACAACAGAAATATTTTAACATCAGTTCCAGTAGCTCATGCTGCCAATATGAAAAACTTACAGCAGAATGCATCTCCTGCTAACAAATATCAAGCATGACAAACACAAGTGGAATATTTGTGGCGATTTAAAAGTAATTGCCCTCTTGCTTGGACAATAGCTTGGTTGGACAAAGTATTGTTGCTTTCTGTGTGAGTGGGACAGCAGGGACAGGAAAAATCATTACATCCAGAAACAGTGGCCAAAGAGAACATCACTAGTCCCAGGCCAAAAAAATGTTGCACTTGACCCACTTGTGGAGCCGAATAAAGTTTATCTACCTCCACTCCATATAAAGTTGGGTCTTATGAAGAACTTTGTAAAAGCCATAGATAGAAGTAGACTTGTCTGTCTTAGATATGCAAATCCATTTCCACGTATCAGTGAGGTGAAGATCAAAGAAGGGATCTTTGTAGGACCTGATATTAGAAAACTGATGAAAGATGAAAACTTTGACAGTCAGTTGAATGAAACTGAAAGAGCTGCATGGGAGTCCTTTTAAGACTGTTTGCCGCGACTTCTTGGGGAAATAACAAGGCAGACAACTATGCAGAATCGGTGGATACTCTACTGAAATCTTACCAGAAACTGGGATGTAACATGTCTTTGAAAACACACTTCTTGCATTCACACCTGGATTTTTTCCTGCAGATCTAGGAGCAGTCAGCGATTGAACATGGGGAAAGGTTTCATCAGGACATTTCGGTAATGAAAAATAGGTACCAGAGCAAGTGGAGCTCCAGTTTGCTTGCAGGCTATTGTTGGACCATTTAAGAGGGATGTTCTTGAGGCGCAATACAGCAGAAAATCATATACAACTACCTTTTAGGAGGTATTACGTTACAATATACATCTATATACATCTAATGTAAATATGAGCAACATAGTCTAAATTTAAACTACATGTCACTCAAAAACGTTATGTGATGGAGAATTTTTCTAAGTACATATCCGAGTTCGTAACCAAAAACAGTACTAGAATCAGCCATTTTCATTTCTGTGACAGAATTTGTTTTTAATTTTGTTTACCAGTGTTTTCGATGCACATATTTGAACATCTTGACCTTGCTAACAAAGTCATGAAACATGACTGACATGGCTCTAGCAGTGGCTCTGGTATACAACTTCGAAAATGCATTTGCGTCAATTGACGCACTTTGGGGCTTCTAGTGTTAAATCTTGACTGTTGGTTGTGACCTGTTTTGATCTGATTTATGCAAAGTAGCAGAATTCAAATTAGAGTGGAAAAGAAATGTGAAACCCAGGACTAAGAGCCGGGAAGGATGGTGAGGAGCTGGCCTTTATACTCTGGGTCTTTAGTCAACTGCATTGAAAGAATAGTTGGAATCAAAATTGCTCTCACTGGCTTTTGAATATTCCCGGGTAATAATTGATGTTCATTATCATTGCTTCCAAGTCAGTATCCATCTCTTCATTTTACAAGGATATTTGCAATAGAGACACAATTGAAGCAATCTTCCTCCCCCCCCCTCCAAAATTAAGCAAGTGGAAACAGCAGGCCAAACAGTACTTAAACCTGCACAGTGGGCTCCCCCCCCCCCCCCCAATCATAGTTCAGTTTCAGATCAGCTGTCAGAACTGTGTTCTGAATCTTAGATTATGTGGTGTTCTGTAGACAGACAGTTGATTGCCCAATTTTGAGACTGTGACCCATGCTGGAGAAAGAAGTATCCTGACTTAGGAGCAGGTTTGAGAGGGGCTGGGCTTTCTGCCCAGGCCATAGGAAAGCTCCGGTTGGCTGGAATAATCTTGATCCTTGACCATTGTAAATAAACAACTCTCTAATTACATAATGAGAAATATTGTTAAAAAATCTGATTATGAAATGCCCATTATGTAGCCCAGCATGTTCAGCTAGTAAAACAAATAGTTCAGAATGCCTTATCAGTACATTTTTTGCCAAATGCCCATATCTGTCCCATATATCAAGTCATTTACAGTACTTGATATATGGATGCATATGTAGTTCATTTAAATGTGTGTAATTCACTTGTATGCACATATGCTTACAAATTAATGTGTAACTTGATTTGCATGCTTCAAGTTATAGCACATGTACAATGCACACCTAAAGAATGAATATGAAATGAACACAAATGTCCTCAAATTGGGGAAAAAACATTTTTAGATGAACACCAACCGACCACTTGGCCATGCACGCCTCTATTTTATATGCGTTTATTCTCTGGACTCAAAATGGTAGAACACCTTTAGTGAATGCAGGCCTTAAATAGATTGTGTATTCCTCTTTGTCTCTCCGGGCCAGTCCAGGAACAGTAGGGTAATCAGCCTCCTTCAGCAGCTGAGGACTGAATTCACAAAGACTTGCTGACAGCCTACCTCGCTCCCCCTGGTGTCAGAAAGCCAGTCTTTCAATCCTCAGCATCTGGAAGGAGGTGTTGCTGACAGGCTCCCGGTCACACGAAGAGGATAATATAAGTTTAATTTATTTGGACATTTTCCTGAGTGGCCCTAGCAGGGATGTAAAACCAGGGGAACTGTGTTAATTAAAGTTAGTAAAAAAAAAAAAAAAGACATTTGGACGGAGGTCAACTGCCAATACAGCGTTGTGCAGAGGCAGAGCCTGCCTCGAGGACCAGAGCCATCGGGGAGAGCAGAGCTAGAAGCTGGGAAACCCCAGAGTCCAGTTCTCTGCCTTCGGAGCCCGAACTGACTCTCCCACTAGCAGTGGTGGCAGAGAGTTCAAAGGGACAGCGAACTGAGCAGGTGCGTTGGTTTTGGTGCTTGTCAGTTGCTGGGGGGAGCTGTGACCGTCGGGAGCAGTTTAGATTAGAGCGGGCACATGCCGCCGGGCCCAGCGGCGTGCGCACAGTGCAGGAGCCGCCGGGGCTGCTGTGTCTCTGCTTTAGATGGAGCAACAGGTTGGAGCGTTTGTTAGACGGCAGTATGGAGGATAAGTCGGTGGTGCAGAATTCTTCTGTCAGGCTTCAGACCGTGTCGGAAAAGGTGGGAACGGCCGCCATTTTAAGGAGTACAGCCGTTTCACCCGCGCTGCAGGAGAGAGCATTAAAAAAGAATACTAAGTCCAGGAAGTCAGCCCCAGCAGTAGTTTTGGGCCAGGCACCAGTTTCTGAAGCACAAGGGGGTTTTCAGTCCTTGTTCTCGGTGGATTTTATTCTCTCCCTTCATAGGACGTACTGTTTTGAAGTTGGAACAGGAGCAGAGCAGGGGTAGTTCCCCTAGCCTGGCTGAGTTGGTGCTTAAGGATGACACTCTTCAAAAAGTGCTCTGGCAATAGTGGAGGCAGCTGATGGTTTCAGTCAGCAGGGCCTTGACTCTCTCAGTTACCGGAGGAAGGAGAGATCCCTTCTGAGTCAGGCATGGATCCGTGGCCAGGAGAGCTAGAAGCCGGTGAACTTGCGGCAGGGGAAGACCCGAATGTTTTCAGAGTTTCTCGTAAGGAGGAGCTAGGGGCTCTTATTACTCATTCTCTCTCAGCTCTGAATATTTCATTACCAGCGGTACAGTCGGGACCCCTAGAGGACCATTTGCTTCAAGGTTTTAGAGCAGAACAGAAGTGTTTTCCGGTCCACAGAGTGATTAAACAAATGGTGGAATGGGAATGTCCAGAAGCCACCTTGAGAGGTTGTCGGGCCATTGGCCGTCTGTATCCAGTTCCGCAGGAGGAGAGAGAGTTGCTGTAGATGCCGAAGGTGGATGCTTTGGTGTCGGTAGTGATGAAGAAAACTACTATCCCAGTAGAAGGGGGAGCAGCTCTTAAAGATCTGCAGGATAGAAAGTTGGAGTCTCTGCTGAAGCAGGCATTTGATACCAGTGCACTAGCGTTACAGGCTTCCATCTGTGGAACGTATGTGGCCAGAGCTTCGATTAGGTGGCTTTAGGCCAAGTCTGCTCCAGAGAGGGAAGTGGTCTCTGCTCCGGAGGGAGCAAAATTGGAGTCGGCGTCTCTCACCGACGCCTATGATTTGGTAAGGATTTTGGCAAAGTCAATGGCGTTGGTGGTAGCCGCGTGGCGATTCCTCTGGCTGAGGAATTGGACGGCGGACGCGTCTTCTAAAGCTCGCCTTAGTAAGCTTCCTTAAAAGGGCAAGCTGCTCTTTGGAGAAGCCTTAGAGAAGATTGTAAAAGATTTGTGAGACTCCAAAGGAGGGTGTCTACCGGAGGACCGTCCAAAGGGTCCAAAGCCTGGCTCGTTGCAGAGGGGTCAAGGCAGAGAGTTTAGAAGATTCAGGGGTACTCAGTTTGCTCCGTATCAGAGAGGCTGGTTTATGGCCAGAGGTCAGTCCTTTTGAGGAGCTAGAAGTTTCGGTAGGAGGTATGGCAGTCCCCAGCTGAGCTCCTCTAAAAAGCCACAATGAAAGGAGGGTGGTCCAGACGGAGGTTCCAATAGGAGGTCGGTTATTTATTTATTTAATACACACTTATATACCGCCACTTCCAGCGATCAGCGGTTCGATTCCATCTTTTGGGGGTTGTCAAATCAAGACCGGGAGGTGGGGATAGTATATACATTAGATCAGAGGGTAAGGTCACAGCACACAGGGTTAGTGTCTTGGGGAATGGGCTACACATATTTACATTATACATACATAATTACATATTTATACATATTTACATATTTATACATATAACGGTTTCAAAAGCGTATAATTATATGATTTCTTTGCTACGACTCTATTGAACTTGAGAGTCATAGTTGATTGTAGTGACTTTTGAATAGGTGAGTTTTTAGCTCCTTCCTGAAATTGGTAATGTCCTTGATTAGACGCAGCTCAAAAGGGAGTTGATTCCAGAGTGTTGGCGCAGAGAATGAGAAAGCTCTGCGACTTGTACTTGTTTTCACTGATCTAATGTTGGTGGGGACTTGTAGGGTGCCCGAATTGGTGGTTCTCCTGTCCCTATTTGTAGGTTGCGTGCTGATAAGTGAGGAAAGGTATGAGGGGGCTATGCCATTGATAAGTTTGAACGTGGTTACCAGTATCTTGTATTGTATCCTGGCTGCAATTGGAAGCCAATGTAGCTCGATTAAAATGGGAGTAATGTGTTCAGCAATGCTTGCTCCACCCCGTCTGGGCCACGATAACTACGGACTGGTGGGTGCTGGAGATCATTCACAAAGGTTATGTACTGGAGTTTGCGCAGCTGCTAGTGGGAGCTTTTGTGGTGTCTCCATGCGGTTCTCCATCAAAGGCGAAGGCGATAAACAACATGCTTCAACGATTACTGCACCTTCAAGCGGTAGTTCCGGTTCTGTAGGACGAGTACAGATTAGGTCGATACTCAATTTATTTCGTGGTTCCCAAAAAAGAGGGGTCATTTCGACCGATTCTGGATCTCAAGCATGTGAATCGCTGTTTGAGGATGCCGCATTTTCAGATGGAGACTCTGCAGTCGGTGATCCGGTCCGTACAGCGGGATGAGGTACTTTCGTCCATAGACTTGACAGAGGCATATTTACACATTCCCATCAGACCAGAGCATCAAAAATTCTTACGCTTTGCGGTGCCCTTGGGGCATTTTCAGTTCCGGGCGTTGCTGTTCGGACTGGCTACAGCTCCATGCACTTTCACAACGGTGATGGTGGTGGTAGCGGCGGCATTACGAAAGGAGGGAATTCTAGTGCATTCCTACCTGGACGATGGGCTGATTCGGGCTCCGTCGGTGGAGGCGACCACACGGGTGGTCAAATTTCTGGAAAGCCTAGGTTGGGTGGTCAATCGAGCCAAGAGTCAGTTGACTCCGAGGCAGCACCTCGTATATCCAAGAGCTTTGTTTGACACGAACGTCGGAGCGGTGTTTCTCCCAGAGGAAAGAGTACAAAAGATTTTAAGACAAGTGTCAGCGTTTTTGCGCATCAAGGCTCCTACGGCGTGGAGATACTTGCAGCTCTTGGGATCCATGGCAGCGGCCTTGGACTTAGTGCCGTGGGCCAGGGCTCATATGCGGCCTCTCCAGCGAGCGTTGCTGTCCCGGTGGTCTCCTCAGGAGCAATTGGAAGTTGTTATGCCCTTCAGGTGTCACAGAGAGTCTGCAGTGGTGGCTGGATCCCATGCACCTTTGGGCAGGGGTTCTGCTGGAGATGCCAGAGTGGGTTCTTGTCACCACGAATGCAAGTCTCTTCGGTTGGATAGCGCATTGTATGGCTCAGGTAGCTCGGGGCCGCTGGTCATGGGAGATGTCGGGTTGCTCGTTCAATCAGCTAGAGATGAGAGCGGTGCGGCTGGCACTGCAGGAGTTCGAGCCTCTCCTGACTGGGAAAGCAATGCGAGTTTTCTCAGACAATGCGGTGACGGTGTTTTATATCAATTGGCAAGGGGGCATGAGCAGTATGGTCTTGTTGGAGGAGAGCCAAGGGTTAATGCAGTGGGCAGAGAACCACCTGTTAGCTCTGTCGGCGTCGCATGTGGCAGGAAAGGACAACGTGCAGGCCGATTTTCTCAGCAGACATTGATTGGACCCAGGAGAATGGCAATTGAACGAGACAGTCTTTCACGACATTACGGTGCGCTGTGGTCAGCCGGTTATGGATCTGACGGCCACATTCAACAATGCAAAAGCATCGCGGTTTTTCAGCAGGTGCAGGGAATGCATGTCGGAAGGGCTAGATGGGCTGGTTCAGTCTTGGCCGTCGGAGGATCTTCTTTATGTGTTTCCTCCGTGGCCAATGATCAGTCGAGTCATTCAGAGGATAGCAGGTCACAAAGGAAAAGTGATTCTCATAGTGCCGGATTGGCTGATGAGAGCATGGTATGCGGACCTCGTGCGGCTACTGGTAGACCGTCCGTGGAGGCTTCCAAATTGGGTCAATTTGTTGTACCAAGGTCCAATTCTCATGCCACAGGTGGATCACTTCTTGCTTGCGGCTTGGCTCTTGAAAGGGAACGCTTAAGGCGTAAAAGCTATTCCGCAGCGGTAGTAGCTACCATGTTGCAGGCAAAGAGGAGATCTATGTCTCTGGTGTATGTCCGTATCTGGCGCATTTTTGAAGGTTGTTGTGAGAGGCGCGGAGTTCGCCTGCTGTCAGCGGCGATATCGGATGTCTTGTCGTTTCTGCAAGGCAGACTGGATAAAGGGCTAGTGTTTAGCACTCTAAAGGTGCACCTAGCAGCTTTGGCTTGTTATCGGGGCAAGGTCCATGGCAGTAGTTTGTCCCTACATCCAGATGTTCTGAGATTTCTGCAAGCGGTTAAGAACGTAAGGCCGCCAGTGAGGCCTATAATACCAGCTTGAGATTTGAATTTGGTCCTGGAGGCGTTGACGAAGGCTCCCTTTGAGCTCGGGAAGGCGGTAGCGCTAAGAGAGCTCTCTTGGAAGACCGCCTTCTTAGTGGCTTTGTGTTCAGCTAGAAGAATCTCAGATCTGCAGGTGCTTTCTTGTAGGGAGCCATACATTCGGTTTTCGGAAGAGAAAGTGCTGTTGCGGCCAGTTCCCTCGTTTTTACTGAAGGTGTTATCAGTGTTTCATGTGAATCAACCAATCTCACTGCCTACTTTTTGGGGCGGTGAGGGAGATGGTAAGCACAGTTCAATACGCAAATTGGATCTTGGTAGAGTACTCCACAGGGTACCTCAGGACGACGCAGTCCTTTAGAAAGTCGGATAGGTTGTTTGTGCTCTTTGGAGGAGCGCGTAAAGGGGAGGCAGCATCCAAAGCCTCCATTGTGCGCTGGGTAAAGCAGGCGATAGCGGCGTCCTATCAGGCAAGCGGTAAGGTGCCGCCCGAAGGCCTTCAAGCTCATTCAGCTCGGGGGCAGGCTATGTCCTGGGCCGAGAGGGCTTTGATTCCGCCGGTGGATATTTGCTGGGCGGCTACTTGGTCGTCTTTGCATACGTTTGCAAAACATTATCCCTCTAGATGTTCAGGCAGCGGGAGACGCAAAGGTCGGAGCTTCAGCCATTCTGGCGGGGCTAGCGGGACCTTCCCGAGAGTAGGTACTGCTTTGGTACTGCCCTACTCTTCCTGGACTGGCCCGGAGAGATGAAGAGGAAGGAGAAATTAGACCTTACCTGCTAATTCTTTCCTTGAGTATTCTCCGGGCCAGTCCAGGGCCCACCCAAGACATAGCAGTTTACTAGGCGGAATCAGTAATTAGTTTATTCTTTGCATGGACGAGTCATGTGGGGATTATAAGCGGGGTGCGTTACTGTACCGTTAAGTACGTCGGCCTCGAGTGCATTCGGGCTCCCTTGAGGTGGAGCTTGCTACAGGGCTTCCTTACAATAAGATACAGGAGGAGCAGTACAGGTCGGTTTAGGGCCATAAAAGCAGTGAGGGAGGAGTGGCCTAGTGGTTGGGGCAAGGTACTACAGGCCGGAAGGTCGGTGGTTCAAATCCCACTAGAGGACAGCAACCTTGGGCTGGAAGGACTGGGGTTTCTAGTCCCGCAGGTGCTCCTTGTGGTCTTGGGCAAGCCACTTAACCCTCCATTGCCCATGTTCCCTGTAAGTATTAGTGTATGTGTCTTATATCCCCTCGTGTTAAATGTATCCCCCAACCGCTTTGACCCGGTGAAAAGCAGGATATAAATGCAGCTAAATAAATAAATAAATAAAAAAAAGAGAGAAAAACGGATAACACGAATCTCAGGAGAATACCTTGGTGGATAGTTACTTTGTTTTTTTCTTTTCTTTAGGGTTTTTAGGAAGGGAGTGTGTAGTAGTTGGTGTGCTGCTTTGTTAATGGTAGACTGGCTATTTGACACCAGGGGGAGCAAGGTAGACTGTCAGCAAGTCTTTGTGAATTCAGTCCTCAGCTGCTGAAGGAGGTTGACTACCCTACTGTTCCTGGACTGGTCCGGAGAATGCTCAAGGAAAGACCATTATTAGCAGGTAAGGTCTAATTTCTCCTTATTGGCTACATCCTATTTTTGTATCCAGCTTGTATTAGCAGTTTATAAGAATATAAACAATTACATTTCTGTGCTATGAAGATTTGCTTACTCATTTCAAGGTGGATTACTGTAATTATGATTCTTAGATTTCAGCATTAATAAGTATTTTGGGATTGCATTTGTTGAAATGATTTTACAAAACATTTTATTGGGGGTCTTTTATGCTCCTGATTAAGTTTAGGAAAGAAGCTGAACTTGGAGGTGTGTGTGCTCCATCAAGTATAGTTCGAACTTTCAATAGAATCCAAATGCCAACATGAGCCTATTGACTGCTGGGATACCATGGTAACAGAAAGTGATCTTCAAACACCATTCCCTGATAGCAGTACTCCTTTCGTGTTTTTATTTTCAGTAGCTAGTCATTATCTGATATTAGATGTCTGTCCTAAGGGGACGATTACTTCAAATAATGCTATATACCAAAAGAAAAAAAAATTGTATGGGGAAAAAACGTCATAGTACCTTCAATTATTAATACTAAATGTGCATATAAAAATAATTTTCTAGATGCAAATAATCTGTATAACAATCCATTTTTATTTTACTTTTTTCTTTAGGGGAAGCCATACCAATCTATGCAGAAATCGAGAACTGTTCCTCCCGCCTAATTGTACCAAAAGCGGCCATTTTTCAAACGCAGACATTTCTTTGCCATGGAAAGACCCGGACCTGCCGTCAGATGCTGGCCAATGTGCGAGGAAATCACATTGCCTCCGGAAGTGCAGATACCTGGAATGGAAAAACCTTGAAAATCCCCCCAGTCATCCCGTCCATTCTGGACTGCAGTGTCATCAGAGTGGAGTACTCTCTGGCTGTGAGTGGCCTTTATTGTCCGTTTTATAATGGCCTGTAAAGCAAGTTCTTGGCCATTTACAGCATCGCAGGCTGACAGCCGCAGGAATCTGCCATCCTGTGGGTGATAGTGAGACTTTTATGTTTTCTTTCTAAATAGAACAGATTCCTAGTGTACAATCTACAGTCTAAACATATTTCATAATATATTGCACTATATATTCCAGGGCCAGCGTCATTCGCAGTTTGTTTGTTTTTTAATATTTAGTTCTTTCCCAAAGGAAATCGATATAAAAGCATTCAAGCCAATGCTGTATAGAACGTAGAGAGCTCTAAAATGGAAATTTTGACCACTTTATTTAGTGTTTTGGAAGCATAATCTGGCAACAAGGGAGTTGTCAAGTAGGAGCCAGAGTAATACAGTAGATGCTGGCAGACTGAGTGGGCCAACTGGTCTATCTGCCTAGTGTTTTTTTTGGTCTGCTGACAGTGCTAGTTCCTGCATGATGGCTTGTCCTTGATCTTATGAATTTAGCTGCACCCCCAAGATAAGCTCCAGAGACCATCTTGTATGCATCAACCTGCTCAATAGAAATACTTAAGCAGAGATTGATTTCTGGGGAATGGCCCAGAATGCAGTTTAGCCACTTCTTTTTAGACTCCAAAGCCAGGCAATAGAGGTGGTGGTCGCCAGGCAGCCTGCAGGGAATTGGAGCGGATGAGATCAGTCTGGAGAGGAGCAGAGTAGAAAACAATTATTCTCCAGGACCAAGCAGGAAGTCAGTCCTCACTTATGGGTGACGTCGGCGCCGACGGAGCCCTCGCGGAGCAATTTTCCCCAGCTTTCAAAGAAAGCCTTTGGGAATTGCAGCGCGCATGCGCGGTCGTCTTCCCGCCCGAGGGTGCCATCTTAGCCAGTCTTCTTTTTTCCGCGGAGCCCTACAGACGTCCCCGTCTTGTCCCCGCGAAAAAGTTGATTTTCTTCTTTATTTTATCCTTTTTTCCTTCGGTTCGACGCCGATCTTTTTCCCGCCCGGACTCGCGACGCCGGTCACGAGTCCTCTTACCTTTTTCGGTTTTTTCTGACTTAGTCAGCTTTCGTTTTCGGTTTCCCTGGCAGCCCGGTCCTTTGACCTCGCAGGGGCCCTTTTTCCCCCGATGGCTGCCAGTGGGTTTAAGCGGTGTGGTCGGTGTGACCGAAATATGTCACTAACCGACACACACGACTTTTGCCTCCGCTGCCTGGGCCCGGATCATGAGGAACTGATCTGTGGGCCCTGCAGCAAAATGTCCTCAAAGGCGTTGAGAAGTCGGCGGCATCAGCGTGAGAGAATCTTCGCTGACCCCAGCCGTACCCGGACCTCGTCGGAGGCCTCCGCGTCAAAAGGCTCCAGCTCGGACCGTCGCCGGAGTTCCTCCGACCGGGGTTCTCCCTCCGGAGACCATCGTCGGAAGGTGAAACCCGCGAGGGCGGCGTCGGTGGACGCTCCTGGTTCCGCGAGGGCCAGGTCGCATAGCCCCGACAGCCGCCCCGGGTCCTTGGAGAAGGAACACATCCCGAAGCGACCTCGCCTGGAGTCGGAGATGCCTGCCCGGGTAAGTCCTGTGGTCCTTCTGGACTCGCCTCCGCGACAGCCGACGTCGGGGGCTGCTGGGTCACCTGAGCTCGGACTCAGGTTGACGGCCTTGGAGAGCAGACTGTCTGCCTTCATGGACCAGCAGAGGGCACTGCTCGCTGGCTTCGCTGGCGCCGCTGCCCCGACCGCCGGGACGTCGACGTCCAAGTCGACCCCGGAGACCGAGCCGATCCTCGAGTCGATGAGAACTCGAGTCGATCCTCGGTCGAGGTCACCCTCGGCCTCCCGTTCGGGACCGAGGTCGCCGACGCCGACTCCCTCGGCGTCGGGGCGGCTGGCGCCGCACCCTGCCCGGGCCGACCCCACCGAGTCCTCGTCGGAGTCGGTCTGGGAGTCTGAGGAGGAAGAGTCACCTGATTCTTTCCGGACTCGGTGTGTCCCATCGGACTCACCGGAGTCCGAGCCTCGGAAGCAGTCCCCCCCGGAGGATGCCCGGTTCTCGGACTTCGTTAGGGATATGGCCAAGGCTTTGGCCTTCCCTGCGGATCCCGAGGAGGAGCCTCGAGCCGAAGAGCTCGACGCCCTCCAGTATGACTCTCCCGCGAGGGAACACTTTACTGTGCCGGTTCCTCCTATGCTGGAACGACTACTCTTCCGCATGTGGGAGAGTCTGGCCTCCTCGCCGGTCCTGAGCAAGCGGGTCGATTCTATCTATCGAGTCCGCAAGAGCCCTGGCTTTCAAAAGGCACAGCTGCCACACCATTCCATGGTAGTGGAATCGGCCATGCATCGTCTTAAGAGCCAGAAGATGCACTCCTCGGTGCCTCCTGGAAGGGAGGCCCGTAACCTGGATGGCCTTGGCAAGAAGTGCTTCCAGGGCTCTATGCTCGCATGTCGTGTCCAGACTTACCAGCTATACATGGGCATGTATCTCCGGGATCTGGCTAAAGAGCTAGCCGGATTCTCCGCTGGTCTGTCCGAGGAACCCTTGCGGAGGTTCCTAGCCTTGTCCACTGGCATTCGGGAATGCTCAAAGTTCATGTCCCGAGCAGCCTATGATGGCTTTGAAGCATCGGCTCGAGTGGCCGCAGCCGGCATCGGTGCCCGCCGACAGGCTTGGCTTCAGTCGTCAGACCTTGAGCCCTGGGTGCAGGACAAGTTGGTCGATGTCCCCTGCCGAGGCGAAAACCTCTTTGGCAAGCCCATGGCGGAAAAGGCTGCGCAAATTGAGACTGAGACTCTCACCAGGACCAGGCTTTCTAGGAAGACCTCCGCCCCTTCCCAGAAAAAGAAGGGCTCGGGGAAAAAGTCCTTTTACCCGAGGAAGGCGGCTGCCTACAAACAATACCCCCATTATCAGGCCCCTGCAGCTCCCCAACAGGGCCAGCAGGCCAAGGGACGGGGTAACGGGTCCCGTAGGCAGCAAGCCCCCAAGCCTGCACCACCAGCCCCTGCTCAGCAGGGTGGGGGTTTTTGACTCACTAAGCATAGCCTCTCCCCCCCCGCTGGTTCCTCCCAGCACCGGAGGCCGGCTGGTTCACTTCGCCCACAGGTGGTCCAGCATCACCGCAGATGCCTGGGTGCTTCAGGTCGTGCGAGAAGGCTATCTTCTCCACTTCCATCAGGTCCCTCCCTCCTATTTTCCGGGAGAACCTCCGCGACCCCCTCTGCACAGGGAGTTGCTCCTTCAGGAGTTAGCAGGTCTTCTGCAGGAACAGGCGGTGGAACCGGTGCCACACCACCTGAGAGGTCAAGGCTTTTATTCGAGGTATTTTCTGATACCAAAGAGAACAGGGGGCCTCAGACCCATCCTGGACTTGCGCAACCTAAACAAGTTCCTTGTGCGGGAGAAGTTCAAAATGCTTACCCTTGGAATCCTTCTGCCCTACCTCCAGCAGGGAGATTGGCTATGCTCCTTGGATCTAAAGGATGCCTACACGCACATCCTCATCCACCCAAGCCACCGCCAATACCTAAGGTTTGTGGTGGCAGGAAATCATTACCAGTACAGGGTTCTGCCCTTTGGCCTGTCCTCCGCACCGCGAGTCTTCACAAAATGTCTCGCGGTCGTGGCGGCCCATCTCCGGCTTTACGGCCTCTATGTCTTTCCGTACCTCGACGACTGGCTCATCAGGGCAGCGTCCGCTCGGGAGGTCACCAACGCCACGCGCCGCACGGTGACTCTTCTGCAGCACTTGGGCTTTGTTATAAACTTCGCAAAGTCCACTTTGCTCCCCTCACAGGATCTCGAGTTCATCGGCGCAAGGCTGCACACTCCTCAGGCACGAGCGTACCTACCGCTCGACAGGGCTCAACGGCTCATGGACCTAGCCGACCGTTTTCGCAGCCAGCCCCTGGTCTCCGCCAGGCACTTCCTGAGACTACTCGGCCATATGGCTTCCACCGTCCATGTGACCCCCAATGCCCGCCTGAATATGCGGTCTGCTCAGTGGTGTCTCCGCCAAAAGTGGCGTCAAGCCACAGGCAGCCTAGCAGACCTAGTGCGCGTCTCCGAGCCGCTGATCTCGTCTCTCCGGTGGTGGCTCCGGCAGCCGAACCTCATGTTCGGAATGCCTTTCCAGTCACCTCAGCCGACCCGGGTGCTGACCACCGATGCATCCCTCCTGGGCTGGGGAGCACATTGCCAAGAGGCACGTACTCAGGGCCTCTGGACCACGTGGGAGTCTGCTCAGCAGATCAACTTCCTGGAGCTCAGGGCGATCCGCCTAGCTCTCAAGGCCTTCTCCCACCTGACTTCCCACCAGTCCGTCCTTGTCCAGACGGACAATCAAGTTGCCATGTTCTACGTGAACAAGCAGGGGGGCACGGGCTCCTTCCTCCTGTGCCGGGAGGCACAGAAGCTCTGCTCTTGGGCCGTCAGTCACGGCATTCTCCTCAAGGCAGTTTATCTCCCGGGCCAAGAAAATTGCCTTGCGGACAAACTCAGCAGGGTCCTCCAGCCGCACGAGTGGCGTCTGGATCCCTTGGTAGTTCAGAAGCTCTTCCTCAAGTGGGGCCTCCCCACGGTGGATCTCTTTGCCAGTCCTCACAACCGGCAGCTTCCTCGCTTCTGCTCTCGTCAGCCACACCCCCTTCGGGTTGCGGCGGACGCTTTTCTGATCTCATGGTCGGGGAGCCTTCTGTACGCTTTCCCTCCCATCCCGCTAGTCTCTCGGGCTCTTTTCAAGGTTCTCCGAGACAAAGCCTTCATGATCCTGGTGGCCCCTCGCTGGCCCAGGCAGCCGTGGTTTCCGCTCCTACTGCAACTGGCGGTGGAGGATCCAATCCCTCTGGGGGTACAACCGGATCTCCTCACTCAGGATCAGGGGTCCCTACTGCACCCCAACCTCCGGTCTCTCAACCTCATGGCCTGGCTGCTGAGAGGGTAGTCCTTGCTCCCCTTCTCCTGCCGGCGGAGGTGGAGGAGGTCGTCTTGGCTTCGCGACGGCCTTCTACCCGCAAATGCTACGCCCTTAAATGGCGTCGCTTTGCAGTCTGGTGTACCCAACAGTCTCAGGATCCCTTCTCCTGCCCGGTGTCGGTGATCTTGCAGTACTTGCTACACCTCTCTAATCTGGGACTTAAGTCCAACTCCGTCAAAGTTCACCTCAGTGCTCTTTCGGCACATCATGTGCCGGTGGACGGTAGACCTCTCTCAAGCGACCCTCTCGTAGCGAGGTTTCTCCGAGGTCTCCTTCTACTTAAACCACCTCTGCGCCCGCCAGCGCCTGACTGGGACCTGAATGTGGTTTTGCAGCGGATCACCTGTCCGCCTTTTGAACCTATGGCTACCTGTTCTCTCCGTTTTCTGTCTTGGAAAACACTGTTCTTGATAGCCCTCACTTCCGCTAGACGCGTAAGTGAATTGCAGGCCCTCGTGTCTGATCCCCCTTACACTCGGTTCTACAAAAATAGGGTAGTCCTACGGACTCACCCAAAATTTCTTCCAAAAGTGGTCTCCCCTTTTCACATCAATCAGGAGGTGGTACTTCCAACCTTCTTTCCCAGACCACACTCCAGCCGAGCTGAAACGGTCCTCCATACCCTGGACTGTAGAAGGGCTCTGAACTTCTACCTTGACCGTACGCGGGAGCACCGTAAAGCTGCTCAGCTTTTTGTGTCTTTTGACCCCAATAAATTGGGGCTCCCGGTCTCCAAGCGTACTCTGTCCATCTGGGTTGCGGACTGTATCTCTTGGGCTTATGGGGCAGCCGGACTCTCCTTAGAAAGTCGAGTCACGGCTCATTGCGTTCGGGCAAAGGCTACGTCAGTGGCTTACCTCCGCTCTGTTCCGCTGGCAGACATCTGCCGGGCCGCTACTTGGTCTTCGAGCCAGACTTTTGCGGTCCATTACTGTCTCGAGAGGGAGTCCCGCAGGGACAGTGCTTTCGGACAGGCAGTCCTCCGTAATCTCTTTGAGGTCTGAGCAACTCCTACCCTCCATCCCGGATGTGGGCTACCGGTGGGTGATAATTCAGCGAAGATTCTTTCCTTCTGTGCTGCTGAGCTAGAGGGAGCTCATTTTTGTGCTTAGGGTCTCCGGTAGCCTTGAGCTTGGGAGTCCCATAAGTGAGGACTGACTTCCTGCTTGGTCCTGGAGAAAGCGTAGTTACTCACCTGTAACAGGTGTTCTCCAGGAGCAGCAGGAATCAGTCCTCACTACCCTCCCTCCTCCCCTTGGAGTTGCAATCGTCTGCTTATGTTCTTTTGCAAATTTTTATGCTGTCTTTTTTAGCTATGTCATCTGACTGGCTAAGATGGCACCCTCGGGCGGGAAGACGACCGCGCATGCGCGCTGCAATTCCCAAAGGCTTTCTTTGAAAGCTGGGGAAAATTGCTCCGCGAGGGCTCCGTCGGCGCCGACGTCACCCATAAGTGAGGACTGATTCCTGCTGCTCCTGGAGAACACCTGTTACAGGTGAGTAACTACGCTTTCTGTCCCTTAAGCCAGCCCCTGGCCCTCCTGCTCCCCCCCCCCCCAGTCCACTTCCTTTTTTTTTGCAAATGAAGTCCTGCGATAAACAGTAGTAGTAGTAGACCTTTCAGATTTAGTTTGGATTCCCAGAGTGAAATATAACTAATGATATGCTGTCCTAGAACGGGTATGCCTATATTTATTTTGCTGCTGTTTTCCACTTAGTCTCATCCTCCTGCTTCTGTGGTGGTTTTGGTATACAGGTATACATCCACATCCCTGGTGCAAACAAGCTGATGATTGAGCTGCCTTTGGTTATCGGCACAATTCCATATAACGGATTTGCCAGCAGAAACAGCAGTGTCGCCAGCCAGTTTAGTCTGGACATGAGCTGGTTGGCCCTTGCACTGCCAGAACACCCTGAAGGTGAGATGATTTTATTATTGGGGTAAAGTGGTTGGACATGTTTAACAGTGCCAAAGTTGAGAATTTGTAAGCATGTTTAGCAAAATTGCAGTCAGTTTGTCTCTGCTCCGAGTTTAGAGTATCGGTTATTGCTTAGTGCTCAATATTTCTTGGCCTCCAAATTATTTGTTTGTCAAAGGCTTTTAAAATAATAAATGAATGTAGAAGGATAATGTCTGGTCATTTTCTAGTTAAGATGTTTTTATAGGATCCTAGAGGCTGACTTCAGAAGATCTGTCTGGGTAACTTGAGATGTTACCCAAACAAATCGTTGGTTTTAAAAATCCCTCCCCCACTAACTGGATACATTTATTTGGCCTGATGATTTGTTGAATAGAATTTATCCAATTGTGGCATTTTGGGACTTCTGGGGCACCCAGAAAACTTTGGTTATGCCATGGACAGTATCATAGAAAAATGACTGCAGATAAATAACATGCTGCCTTATCCAGTCTGTCCTTCCATACCAACTACTAAGGAATCCAGTTCTCTTCTACACAGAGCGCCACTGCATATAACAATCTAACTAAAAAAGTGTTGATGACTATCTGGGGAAAAGGTCATCAGATGATGATGATGATGATGATGATATTATTTAATCACTTATAGCCGTACCCTATCCAAAGACATCAAGGTGGTGGTGTATGATTCCAAATATAAATTAATCAGATATAAAATCACAACAATCACACATGAGGAAAAAAGACTGTTAGTCTTAGAAGAGAAAAGAAGATAGGAATTAGTTGTCTCTCTTATCTTGCTATCTGCCAAAGCTCCAGCCCATTTTAAATAAATGATCTAATTGAAGGACCATTTTTTTCAGTTCCTTTTTAAACCTTTGAAAAAAAGGCTTCCTAATATTATCTGGTAACATATTCCACAGTCCAGGGGCCATGTAGACAAAATGAAGCTTGTTTTCATACTTTTTTTTAATCTAAGTGTAGAAGGTGAAGGAGTTGCCAATAAATTTATTTGAGAGGATCATAGCACCCGAGGATGGTACATAAGGTAACTAGGAATACCTGTATAAAAGTCCTTGAAGACTAGGACCTATATTTTGAATTTAATTCTTGCAACCATGGGAAGCCATCGGCAGGGGTATTAATGATCATACTTTTTGGCCTTATGCAGTAACTTTACTGCCATGTTCTGCACAAATTATTCTTCCTGTTAAATATACTGAATTACAGTAGTCCAATCTGTTTTCTTGTAGTCTGAGCATACAGCAAAGTCCTAAGAGATGAAAAAGCCAGATAAGATAGATAAGGGAAGTTTTAATCACTGAGGAAATGGTAGGTGATACTCCCAGGAATCTTAACTACCTCCAGAACTGTTAGCCCAAAGAGAACCGAGATGGTCCAGTTGAGAGCCCCTGCCTTCAGAGACGGATGTTCATCACACACACACCACACACACACAAATACCCACGTGAGAACATCTCATAAATTTTCCAGACACTTTCCGGTTGCCATTTTTTTTTTTTTTTTAAATTTTGTCAATCATTTACATCTGTCTCTTTGAATTTTTAAATAACTTATATGCTACGAGATGTTCTCACTTTTTTTGGGCCACCCTGTATATGACTTTGTGCAAGGAGAGCTAGAGGGGGCCATAAATATGCTAAACAATGTTAGGGTTGAAATTGAGGCCTGAGGAACCTCACCTTTCAATTTGGTCTGCACACAAAAACTTCAGAATTGTTCTTTAAATATACAGTCTGAAAGGTAAGAGACAAACTATTGTAAAACATCACCTAGTCCTATATTCTTCAATCTGTCTAATAGTAGTGAATGATCAACATCAAACGCTGCAGAGAGATCCAAAGACAATAAATAACAAAACCAGCTTGACTGAATCAGTATGTAAATAAATGTCCTTTAATATTTCCAACCTAGTTAGTTTTGATGTTAAAATCTTTCTGACAACCAAACTGCTTTGGATGTAAGACATTAAGTGCTTCCACAAACATAATAAGCTGCAAGTATACTGCTTTTTCTCCAGGACCAAGCAGGAAGTCAGTCCTCACTTATGGGTGACGTCGGCGCCGACGGAGCCCTCGCGGAGCAATTTTCCCCAGCTTTCAAAGAAAGCCTTTGGGAATTGCAGCGCGCATGCGCGGTAGTCTTCCCGCCCGAAGGTGCCATCTTAGCCAGTCTTCTTTTTTCCGCGGAGCCCTACAGACGTCCCCGTCTTGTCCCCGCGAAAAAGTTGATTTTCCTCTGTATTTATCCTTTTTTCTTTCGGTTCGACGCCGGTCGTTTTCCCGCCCGGACTCGCGACGCCGGTCTCGAGTCCTCTAACGGTTTTTCGGTTTTTCTGACTTAGTCAGTTTTCGTTTTCGTTTTTTCCCTGGCAGCCCGGTCCTTTGACCTCGCAGGGGCCCTTTTTCCCCCGATGGCTGCCAGTGGCTTTAAGCGGTGTGGTCGGTGTGACCGAAATATGTCACTCACCGACTCACACGACCTTTGCCTCCGCTGCCTGGGCCCAGATCACGAGAAACTGATCTGTGGGCCCTGCAGCAAACTGTCCTCGAAGGCGTTGAGAAGTCGGCGGCATCAGCGCGAAAGAATCTTCGCTGACCCCAGCCGTACCCGGACCTCGTCGGAGGCCTCACTGTCGAAAGGCTCCAGTTCGGACCGTCGACGGAGCTCCTCCGACCGGGGTTCTCCCTCCGGGGACCATCGACGGAAGGAAAAACCCGCGAGGGCGGCGTCGGTGGACGCTCCTGGCTCCGCGAGGGCCAGGTCGCATAGCCCCGACAGCCGCCCCGGGTCCTTGGAGAGGGATCACCTCCCGAAGCGACCTCGCCTGGAGTCGGAGATGCCTGCCCGGGTAAGTCCTGTTGTCCTTCTGGACTCGCCGCCTCCGCGTCAGCCGACGTCGGGCCCGACGCCGTCGGGGCCCGAGTCGGGGGCTGCTGGGTCGCCTGAGCTCGGACTCAGGTTGACGGCCTTGGAGAGCAGATTGTCTGCCTTCATGGACCAGCAGCGGGCACTGCTCGCTGGCTTCGCTGGCGTCGCTGCCCCGACCGCCGGGACGTCGACGTCCAAGTCGACCCCGGAGACCGAGCCGATCCTCGAGTCGATGAGAACTCGAGTCGATCCTCGGTCGAGGTCGCCCTCGGCCTCCCGTTCGGGACCGAGGTCGCCGACGCCGACTCCCTCGGCGTCGGGGCGGCTGGCGCCGCACCCTGCCCGAGCCGACCCCACCGAGTCCTCGTCGGAGTCGGTCTGGGAGTCGGAGGAAGAAGAGTCACCTGATTCTTTCCGGACTCGGTGTGTCCCATCGGACTCTCCGGAGTCCGAGCCTCGGAAGCAGTCCCCCCCGGAGGATGCCCGGTTCTCGGATTTCGTTAGGGATATGGCCAAGGCTTTGGCCTTCCCTGCGGACCCCGAGGAGGAGCCTCGAGCCGAAGAGCTCGACGCCCTCCAGTATGACTCTCCCGCGAGGGAGCACTTTACTGTGCCGGTTCCTCCTATGCTGGAACGACTGCTCTTCCGCATGTGGGAGAGTCCGGCCTCCTCGCCGGTCCTGAGCAAGCGGGTCGATTCTATCTATCGAGTCCGCAAGAGCCCTGGCTTTCAAAAGGCGCAGTTGCCACACCATTCCATGGTAGTGGAATCGGCCATGCATCGTCTTAAGAGCCAGAAGATGCACTCCTCGGTGCCTCCTGGAAGGGAGGCCCGTAACCTGGATGGCCTTGGCAAGAAGTGCTTCCAGGGCTCTATGCTCGCCTGTCGTGTCCAGACTTACCAGCTCTACATGGGCATGTATCTCAGGGATCTGGCTAAAGAGCTAGCCGGCTTCTCCGCTGGTTTGTCCGAGGAACCCTTGCGGAGGTTCCTAGCCTTGTCCACAGGTATTCGGGAATGCTCAAAGTTCATGTCCCGGGCAGCCTATGATGGCTTTGAAGCCTCGGCTCGAGTAGCCGCAGCCGGCATCGGTGCCCGCCGACAGGCTTGGCTTCAGTCATCCGACCTTGAGCCCTGGGTACAGGACAAGTTGGTCGATGTCCCCTGCCGAGGCGAAAACCTCTTTGGCAAGCCCATGGCGGAAAAGGCTGCACAAATTGAGACTGAGACTCTCACCAGGACCAGGCTTTCTAGGAAGACCTCCGCCCCTTCCCAGAAAAAGAAGGGCTCGGGAAAAAAGACCTTTTACCCGAGGAAGGCGGCTGCCTACAAACAATACCCCCATTATCAGGCCCCTGCAGCTCCCCAACAGGGCCAGCAGGCCAAGGGACGGGGTAACGGGTCCCGTAGGCAGCAAGCCCCCAAGCCTGCGCCACCAGCCCTGCTCAGCAGGGTGGGGGTTTTTGACTCGCTCAGCATAGCCTCTCCCCCCCCGCTGGTTCCCCCCAGCACCGGAGGCCGGCTGGTTCACTTCGCCGACAGGTGGTCCAGCATCACCGCAGATGCCTGGGTGCTTCAGGTCGTGCGAGAGGGCTACCTTCTCCACTTCCATCAGGTCCCTCCCTCCTATTTTCCGGGAGAGCCTCCGCGCCCCCCTCTGCACAGGGAGTTGCTCCTTCAGGAGTTAGCAGGTCTTCTACAGGAACAGGCGGTGGAACCGGTGCCCCACCACCTGAAAGGTCAAGGCTTTTACTCCAGGTATTTTCTGATACCAAAGAGAACAGGAGGCCTCAGACCCATCCTGGACCTGCGCAACCTCAACAAGTTCCTCGTGCGAGAGAAGTTCAAGATGCTTACCCTTGGAATCCTTCTGCCCTACCTCCAGCAGGGAGATTGGCTATGCTCCTTGGATCTAAAGGATGCCTACACGCACATCCTCATCCACCCAAACCACCGACAATACCTAAGGTTTGTGGTGGCAGGAAATCATTACCAGTACAGAGTACTGCCCTTTGGCCTGTCCTCCGCACCGCGAGTCTTCACAAAATGTCTCGCGGTGGTGGCGGCCCATCTCCGGCTTCACGGCCTCTATGTCTTTCCGTACCTCGACGACTGGCTCATCAGAGCAGCGTCCGCTCAGGAGGTCACCACCGCCACGTGCCGCACGGTGACTCTGCTGCAGCACTTGGGCTTTGTCATCAACTTCGCAAAGTCCACTTTGCTCCCCTCACAGGATCTCGAGTTCATCGGCGCAAGGCTGCACACCCCTCAGGCGCGAGCGTACCTACCGCTCGACAGGGCTCAGCGGCTCATGGACCTAGCCGACCGCTTTCGCAGCCAGCCCCTGGTCTCCGCCAGGCGCTTCCTGAGACTGCTCGGCCATATGGCTTCCACCGTCCATGTGACCCCCAATGCCCGCCTGAATATGCGGCCTGCTCAGTGGTGTCTCCGCCAGCAGTGGCGACAGGCCACGGGCGGCCTAGCAGACCTGGTGCGCGTCTCCGAGCCGCTGGTCTCGTCTATCCGGTGGTGGCTCCGGCAGCCGAACCTGGTATTGGGAATGCCTTTCCAGTCACCTCAGCCGACCCGGGTGCTGACCACCGATGCATCCCTCCTGGGCTGGGGAGCCCATTGCCAAGAGGCACGTACTCAGGGCCTCTGGACCAAGTGGGAGTCTGCTCAGCAGATCAACTTCCTGGAGCTCAGGGCGATCCGCCTAGCTCTCAAGGCCTTCTCCCACCTGACCTCCCAACAGTCCGTCCTTGTCCAGACGGACAATCAAGTTGCCATGTTCTACGTGAACAAGCAGGGGGGCACGGGCTCCTTCCTCCTCTGCCGGGAGGCACAGAAGCTCTGCTCTTGGGCCGTCAGTCACGGCATTCTCCTCAAGGCAGTTTATCTCCCGGGCCAAGAAAATTGCCTGGCGGACAAACTCAGCAGGGTCCTCCAGCCGCACGAGTGGCGTCTGGACCCCTTGATTGTTCAGAAGCTCTTCCTCAGGTGGGGCCTCCCCACAGTGGATCTCTTTGCCAGTCCTCACAACCGGCAGCTTCCTCGCTTCTGCTCTCGTCAGCCTCACCCCCTTCGGGTGGCGGCGGACGCCTTTCTGATCTCATGGTCGGGGAGCCTTCTGTACGCTTTCCCTCCCATCCCGTTAGTCTCTCGGACCCTTTTCAAGGTTCTCCGAGACAAAGCTTTCATGATCCTGGTGGCCCCTCGCTGGCCCAGGCAGCCGTGGTTTCCGCTCTTGCTGCAACTGGCGGTGGAGGATCCAATCCCTCTGGGGGTGCAACCGGATCTCCTCACCCAGGATCAGGGGTCCCTACTGCACCCCAACCTCAGGTCTCTCAACCTCATGGCCTGGCTGCTGAGAGGGTAGTCCTTGCTCCTCTCCTCTTGCCGGCAGAGGTGGAGGAGGTCGTCTTGGCTTCGCGACGGCCTTCTACCCGCAAATGCTACGCCCTTAAATGGCGTCGCTTTGCAGTCTGGTGTACCCAACAGTCTCAGGATCCCTTCTCCTGCCCGGTGTCGGTGATCTTACAGTACTTGCTACACCTCTCTAATCTGGGACTTAAGTCCAACTCCGTCAAAGTTCACCTCAGTGCTCTTTCCGCACATCATGTGCCGGTGGACGGCAGACCTCTCTCCAACGACCCTCTCGTAGCGAGGTTTCTCCGAGGTCTCCTACTACTTAAACCACCTCTGCGCCCGCCAGCGCCTGACTGGGACCTGAATGTGGTTTTACAGCGGATCACCTGTCCGCCTTTTGAACCTATGGCTACCTGCTCTCTCCGTTTTCTGTCTTGGAAAACGCTGTTCTTGATAGCCCTCACTTCCGCTAGGCGCGTAAGTGAATTACAGGCCCTCGTGTCTGATCCCCCCTACACTCGGTTCTACAAGAATAGGGTAGTCCTACGGACTCACCCAAAGTTTCTGCCTAAAGTGGTCTCCCCTTTTCACTTGAATCAGGAGGTGGTACTTCCAACCTTCTTTCCCAGACCACACTCCAGCCGAGCTGAGACGGTCCTCCATACCCTGGACTGTAGAAGGGCGTTGAACTTCTACCTTGACCGTACGCGGGAGCACCGTAAAGCTGCGCAGCTTTTTGTGTCCTTTGACCCCAATAAATTGGGGCTCCCGGTCTCCAAGCGTACTCTGTCCATCTGGGTTGCGGACTGTATCTCTTGGGCTTATGGGGCAGCCGGACTCGCCTTAGAAAGTCGAGTCACGGCTCATTGCGTTCGGGCAAAGGCCACGTCAGTGGCTTACCTCCGCTCTGTTCCGCTGGCAGACATCTGCCGGGCCGCTACTTGGTCTTCGAGCCAGACTTTTGCGGTCCATTACTGTCTCGAGAGGGAGTCCCGTAGGGACAGTGCTTTCGGACAGGCAGTCCTCCGTAATCTCTTTGAGGTCTGAGCAACTCCTACCCTCCATCCCGGATGTGGGCTACCGGTGGGTGATAATTCAGCGAAGATTCTTTCCTTCTGTGCTGCTGAGCTAGAGGGAGCTCATTTTTGTGCTTAGGGTCTCCGGTAGCCTTGAGCTTGGGAGTCCCATAAGTGAGGACTGACTTCCTGCTTGGTCCTGGAGAAAGCGTAGTTACTCACCTGTAACAGGTGTTCTCCAGGAGCAGCAGGAATCAGTCCTCACTACCCTCCCTCCTCCCCTTGGAGTTGCAATCGTCTGCTTATGTTCTTTTTGCAAATTTTTATGCTGTCTTTTTTAGCTATGTCATCTGACTGGCTAAGATGGCACCTTCGGGCGGGAAGACTACCGCGCATGCGCGCTGCAATTCCCAAAGGCTTTCTTTGAAAGCTGGGGAAAATTGCTCCGCGAGGGCTCCGTCGGCGCCGACGTCACCCATAAGTGAGGACTGATTCCTGCTGCTCCTGGAGAACACCTGTTACAGGTGAGTAACTACGCTTTCTACAATCTGTGAATTAAAAATTGGCCTATGGCTGCCTAATCCTTTTGGCCTTTTAAGGTATTTTTTTAAATAGTGGATGTTTCCATGCGTCCTTGCATGCCCAGTCTCTTCCAGGGGTTATGAGTGCATTCCCAAAGTCGGCCTGGTGCTGTACTGTAACTGCTACTGATTATCTATTTGTCTTGCTCTCTATTTCGCTTTGTTTTATATTTTGTAAACCATTTTGCTGTTTCCACTCTAAAAGCATTATAGCAAGAATCTCATTAAACATTTCTCTGTGCTGAAATTTTCATTCACCATCTGATCAGTAAGCCCTGCACTGCACTAATGAAAGTCGGCCTGCAATCGTGGAGGCCACAAGCCAGTCTAGTTTACAGGCTTTCCCTAATGAGTATGCATGAGCGATTTGCATAAAGTAGGAACAATACATGCAAATAGCTCTTTATGAATATTCATTGGGGATACTCTGAAAACCAGACTGGTTTGTGGCACTCCAGGATAGCATTTCAACACCCCTGTCTTAGAGTTTCTCCAGGAACAAGCAGGAAGTCAGCTCGTGCGGAGCATTTCCCCAGCTTTCAAAGAGAGGCTTGGGGAATGCCACCATGCATGTGTGGTCCCCTTCCCGCCCAAGGGTGCCATTTTGCTCAGTCTCCTTTTTTCCACGGAGCCCAACACACATGTCCTGTTTTCCTGGAAAAATCCTTAAAAATTATCCGCCATAGTTGGTTTTTACCGGTTTGTGTACTGGTTCCTCTTTCCGCCTCGAGCCGGCGCTGTTCTCTGCTACTGTTCCTTTTTTTCTTCAAGGCTTGTCTTGACCAGCATTCACGCCATTTTTCACCCAGGGGTCGTTGACCCCGCCCGTCTGTGGTTCACCATGTCTCCCAGTGACTTTAAAAAGTGTGATGCAGTCAAATTATGTCTGTCACAGACATCCACGACTACTGCTTACACTGCCTCAGCCTGGACTACGATGATACCTCCTGAGACCTGTGCCAGGCCATGACTCCGCAAACCAACAAGAAAAGGTTGGAGTTACAGGAGATATTCCCACGATCCGGCTCAGCCCAGCTTCCCCAATGCTGAGTCCAAGCACCTCCCATGAGGCCCGGGCGTCTTCACAGTCCCATGGCGGCGGTTTATCCAGAAAGATGCTGGAGCCTGGCAAAAAAAAAAAATCCTCAAAGCCAGTCAAGATTCCACCGGGGAAAACCGGTAAGGTCCTGTGGTGGGACTTGGAAACTCTGAACAGCCGCACCCCTAAGGTCTCTTGGAAGGAGTCCTCAGACGGTGGTGACCGTGTGAGGTTCCCTGAGGCTCTCATAGAGGACATGCTTGCAAGAGTGCTGGTGCCAGGCCCGGGACCCTCAGTGTCTGCACCAAAAGCTGCAGAGCCTTCTGGCATCGAGACCAGAATGGTGGTCCTGGAGCAGACTATCTTTGCCATCCTGGCCATGCAGCAGGTGATGATATCAGGTTTGTCCACATCGTCTGCCCCGACAACCGGGCCCCCGACTGCAGTGATGTCCCTGGGTGTCAAGCTAGGCCCCGAGTGCCACGAGCCTCTGGCGAGTCCTCTGCACCAATCAAGGTCCCGGTCCCGATCATCGAATATCCGATCCTCCCTGGCTAGTTACCGGGAGTCTGGCCAAGACCCATTGGGGGATCTCTGTTCCACGATTTGGAGCTCTGCACCTCAGACTCCTCGATGCCCTCGGGTTCAGACTGGGAGACCGATGTTGAAGCCTCACCAGAGACCTTGCGACACTGAGACATTCCTTTGGAGCTGTCTTCCACGGAGCCCCAGTGCCATTCCCCACCCAAGGATGTGGCTTTCCACGACTTCGTCCAGGACATGGCCCAAGCCCTCTCAGTCCTGACGGAATCCGAGGAGGACCCATGCACCGAAGAACTGGAGATCCTCCAGTATGAGTCCCCAGCAAAGGAGGCTCTGTCAGTGCCGGTGCAGTCTATCCTTCAGCTGCTCCTGCGGATGTGGGAAACCTCGAGCCAGCAGCAGCAGGGATCCCAGCTTAAGGGCTAGGACATGGACCCAGCAATCCAAAGGCCGCAAAGCCGCAGACCCCCCCAGCTCCGGCTCAACCTAGATGGAGCTTTTGACTCCCAGGGCAGAGCCCGGTGGGACACATGATCTCCACAGTCCATGTCGCATCCCTAACCCGCATGCACATGCAGACAGCCCAGTGGTGCCTGCGTTCAGTGGACCCAGGCCACGGGCAGGCTCCGGGACAGAGTCGGGGTCACCCGCCAGCTAGCAAAATCCCTCTACTGGTGGCAGTCCTGGGCCACCTCCGGATCAGAATGCCCTTTCAGGCACCCCCGCCACAGAGGACCTTGACACAGACTCCTCTTTCCAGGGCTGGGGAGCTCACTGCGGAGCTCACTGCACTCAGGGCTGCTGGTCCCAGGAGGCGTCCCTGCTACAGATCAACCTGGAACTCCAGGCGATGTTCCTCGCCTTAGGAGCATTCCGCACCCTTTTGCGGAACAGACCTGTCCTGATCCAAACTGACAACCAGGTTGCAGAGGGGCATGGGCTTGTACTCTCTCTCTCTGCCAGAGTGGCATACTCCTGCGAGCAATCTACCTCCCAGGCCAGGACAACTGCCTGGGAGATAGACTCAGCAGAGTTCTGTGCCCACAGAAGTGGCATCTCAACCCCACAACGGCAGAGAAGCTTTTTCCGTCTTTGGGGCTGGCCCTAGATAGACCTGTTTTGCCTCCCCAGACAACACACAATTTTCTCACTTCTGCTTCTGTCAGCCACATCCGCAGAGGGTAGCAGCAGTTGCATTCCTGATCTCATGGACCGGGGGACTGCTATATTCATTTCCACAGACTCCTCTGATCACCAAGATTCTATTCAAAATCCACAGCAAGAAAGCATCAGCGATACTGATGGCCCCCAGTTGACCCAGGCAACCCTGGTTCCCACTATTGCTCTCACTAGCGGCGACACTCCCAGACCTGACCCAGGAGGAGGGCTCCCTCCTGCACCCCACTGTGGGGTCACTGGCACTGACAGCCTGACTGCTGAGAGGGTAGCCTTGGCCCCGCTCAACCTACCATAGAGGTTGAGATCATCTTGCTGGCCTCCTGGAAGCCCTACGCCTTTAACACTATAAGCCCCAAAGTGCGTCAATTGATGCATCTTCGAAGTTGTATACCAGCGCCACTGCTAGAACTATGTCAGTCATGTTCCATGACTTTGTTAGCAAGGTCAAGATGTTCAAATATGTGCATCGAAAATTTAATGACAGATGCAACACCTAGTGGGAAAATGAATTTATACCTAGAAGCCCCAAAGTACGTCAATTGATGCACTCAATTGTCTTGGATGCGTCAATTGACGTACTTTGGGGCTTCTAGGTATAAATTCATATTCCTACTAGGTGGCGCATCTCAATCACTGTTTACAGTTTTACTCTGACATTACAAACAAACACACAATGACGTCATGTAATGATGTCACATACTACACGTATTTTAACAAATAAAGTAACTTCACATTAATTCACATCTGCATTTCATGCTAAACACAGTCGTGATAATGCGTCAATTGACACACTTTGGGGTTTCTAGGTAAAATTCTTTTTGGGACTTCTAGTGTTAAGTGGCGAAGGTTAACACTGTGGTGTGCAGACGGGAAGAAGAACCAGTTCTCCTGCCATGTACAACTGGTACTCCAGTACCTAGTGCATCTGTCTCGTACAGGACCGAAATCAAATTCTGTCCGGGTGCACTTGAGCGGTTTCTATGTGGCCTTCTGCTATCCAAGCCTCCTGTCTGTCCCCTAGTGGCAGAATGGGACCTCAGCGTGGTGCTCTCCCAGCTCACAAGACCACTGTTCGAGCCCCTGGCTACCTGCCACCTCAGGTACCTCTCCTGGAAGTGGCTTTCCTGGTGGCCCTGACTTCAGCTTGCAGAGTTAGCAAGCTTCAAGCTCTGGTGGCAAACCCCTCCCCCCATATACCAGGTTCTTCAAGAATAGGGTAGTGCTCCGCACCCACCGTAAGTTCCTTCCGAAGGTGGTATCTCTGTTCCATCTCAACCAAGAAGTGGTACTCCCCATTCTACCCACGACCTCATGCCGGCAAGAAGGAGCTCATACTCTATATACTGGACTGTAAACGGGTCTTGTCCTTCTATTTACAGTGGATCCAGGGCCACTGCAAAGCACCTCAACTTTTCGTGTCCTATGACCCCAGCAGACTGGGGCTCCCTGTGACCAAGCATACCCTAGCCTCTTGGATGGCGGACTGCATTGCCCTCATGAGCATGTGGGCGTCTCCTTGGAGCACCTAATCACAGTGCATTGCGTGGGGGCGATGGCCATGTCGGTGGCCCACCTCCATTCTGTACCGGTGACAGAGATTTGTAGAGCTGCCACTTTGTCATCCATTTACACGTTCACAATGCACTACTGCCTAGAAAGTGAATCCCGCAGGGACAGCGCCTTTGGTCAGGCAATGCTGCATAATATTCTTGGAGTGTAGGCAACTCCTGCCCTCTGACCCTTCTGTGTTAAGGCTACCGAAGTGATAGTGTTGCTGGACGCTAGGGTCTTGCAGAGTCTCTCAGCGGGGACTCGCCTTCTTCAACTTGCAGCCACCCGACGGGTCGCTGTTGGTACTGTTGTTGTTCGGTCCTCAGCAGCCTGGAGCTAGAGTGCCCTATTTATGAGGGCTGACTTCCTGCTTGTTCCTGGAGAAAGTGTAGTTACTCACCTATAACAGGTGTTCTCCAGGAACAGCAGGAATCAGTTCTCAAAACCCTCCCTCCTCCCCTTGGAGTTGCTATCCTTCTGTCTTTTTGTTTGACTGCCGTCTTAGCTATGTCATCCGACTGAGCAAGATGGCACCCTTGGGCGGGAAGGGGACCACGCATGCGTGGTAGCATTCCAAAAGGCTTTCTTTTAAAGCTGAGGAAATGCTCCACGCAGGCTCTGTCAGCCACCGACGGCACCCATATGTGAGGACTGGTTCCTGGAAAACAACTGTTACAGATGAGTAACCACACTATCTCCA
Source organism: Ichthyophis bannanicus (assembly GCA_033557465.1). Classification (NCBI taxonomy): domain Eukaryota; kingdom Metazoa; phylum Chordata; class Amphibia; order Gymnophiona; family Ichthyophiidae; genus Ichthyophis; species Ichthyophis bannanicus. The sequence continues at coordinate 243,899,420 of CM066043.1, forward strand.
GGAACAAGCAGGAATGCAGTTTTCACATATGGATGACATCGGCACTGACAGAGCCCACATGAGAGCGCTCTTCAGTATCCAATAGGAAAACCTTTGGGAACAATCCACTGCGCCTTCATACCTGCCTTCCCAACTCCTCTTCTCAGTTCTTATAGTATCGTGCTTCTGCTTTCCTGTCAGTGCCGGTTCCGTTGAATCAGACACTTTTTTGTTTTTCTTTGTGGGTTTCACTTTCATATTAGGCCTCCATAGCCTCCTCTTCAACTTGAAGACTACTTTTTTTGAAGGCATGGACAAACTAGTTACTAATTTTAAGAAAATACCGGCACACTTGGTACATAACTCAGTCACTAATAAACATAACTGGTGTTTAAAATGTTTGACCATCAGCCCAACTCTTGTCTTTTGTGTCAGTAAATGAGAGACGCATCAAGGGCATAGATTTCCTCTCAGGGGTATCGAGTTTCTTTGATAGCCAAACGCAAAAGTAAGTCACAATCTCTGGCTGTGCCCAAATCCTCTTAAAAAATCAGATCATGAAATAGGACAAACACAAACTCACAATGACAACATATAACATATAAAATTATAATTAAATGTAGGAACATCCATCAAGTCAGGGGACAGGAAACCCCCTCGTATGAACAGACTTCTCCCTTTAATCTTTTTTATTATTATTTCATCTTCTACAACAGTCTTAATGAAAACAAAGCAGACCCAAAGAGCCACAGTGCTAAGAGTATAGATTCTTAATGACCAAAAAGTTGAAGTCAAGCTTAGCTGGCAATGGGGTCCTGCAGTATATGTCCACCTCCCAAGGTATTTCACCAGGAAGGCATCTTCCGAAGAATTCCACAAAATTAATTCATCGAGAAAACAATTCTTCAGGAGTCCATAACCCAGCGCTGCGTTTCGAGTCCTACAACCCTGCGTCAGATGGTATGAAAGCAGTCGTCTTCAGGTTACAGCCGTTTTACTTTCCAAAGAACGTCCTTCCAAAAGAGTGGCGCCTGACGTCAGAGCTCGAATCAGCTTTTTTATACCCTAAAACAGAAATGTGAAAGATAGAACCACCCTATCAAGTGGGTAAAATACTCCACCAATCAAGTTCTTGATTAAGTCCGTTGGGGATCACTGATTTGAGAGAAAAAATCCAACGCTGTTCCAAAATTTGTAATTGCTGTTCCCGATCCCCCCCTACGAGGGCTATCAGGTACAAAATCCAAAATGCACCAAAGAAAATCAGTAAATACATGATTCATTTGAAGGCAATGAGCTACTAAAGGGGCAGAGAGTGTTTTGGTATGAATCCGAGATTTATGCTCCACTAAGCGCCCAAATCCTCGGCATCGGCATCAACATCGAGAACCAATACCGAGGCCAGACAGCATAAGCATCAGGACTCCCCCTAGAGGTGCTTCCGATGCAGACTGGCCAGCCAAACAGCCCCGGTGGGAGGATCTCTCCTCCAAAGCACAAGTGGGGCTCTGCGACGCTCCCAAAGAATCAACCTCCGGAGAGCTACTGATGCCATGTTCTTGAACAGTGGTGCACAGCACCGTAGGTGACTCTACTCGGACATTGTCAGTCTTCCTGGACCAGCGCATGCTGGCTCTTGAGAGAAGCTTGGCAGCACTCCTAGTCCTAATAGCCTTGGTACTGATAACATTGAGCGCTCCAGGAGTTCAGACTTTGGTACCGGGCCTACAGCTAAGCCTACCAGGGCTGATGCCAGCCCTTGAACTGGCATCGTTGGTACCCTTGTTGGAACCGATAGAACTGAGTGTCCATTGGACACTGGGGTTTTCTGATACCTCAGAGTATCAGTATCTGCATCGACATTTGACGCCCATAAAACATCGAGGTCGAACTAAGGATCGCCAATATTTTGATTTCTTAATGGACTCAGATTCTAGTTACCAGAATCTGACGGGGGCTCACTAGATTCCTAAGAGCTTCCAGTCATCCCTTTGGAACTTTCAGCCCCTCAAAAGCAGCATCAGTCCCCACCAAAGGATATGCCCTTTCAGGAATTCATCCGTGATAAGGTAGCAGCACTCACCATTACAGTGGCCTCTGAGAAAGAACTGAGAATAGAGGAATTGCAGATACTTCAATACCCTCCAACACCCACAGATGCCACTACATTACCGGTGTATCATAACCTGCAGGGTCTAATGCTCCGCATGTGGGAGGCCCTGCTTATGGTTCTGCCTGTCAGCAAGAGACTCGATACCAAGTACCAGAGTGCCCAGGCTTTCAAAAACCTCAGCTCCCAGACCATTCAATGGAGATGCAATTAGCAATGCTTTGAATAAAGAGCTCTAAGGACTATTCATCCATGCCACCTGGCAGAGATTCCAGGACACTATGCCTTTGGGTGTAAATGTTCCCAGGCATGTATGTTAACCTCCAGAATAAACTCTTACATATGCTATACATGGACATGTTTCTGAAGGAAGTCACCACGGATCTGGAAACTTTCACCCCTCTCTTTCCTGAGGTTAAGAAGAGTGCATTTCAGATACTCGTCAAGCAAGGCCAGAACACTTCCAAGTTTCTCACCAGAGCCTCTTTGATGGAAAGGAATGGAAAATAAAACAAAAGATATTATAATGCCTCTATATCGTTCCATGGTGAGACCGCACCTTGAATATTGTGTGCAATTCTAGTCGCCGTATCTTAAAAAGGATATAGCGATTTTAGAAAAGGTTCAGAGAAGAGCCACCAAAATGGTAAAGGGGATGGAAGGATACTCCTATGAAGAAAGACTAAAAAGGTTAGGGCTCTTTAACCTGGAAAAGAGACGGCTGAGGGGAGATATGATAGAAGTCTATAAATTAATGAACGGAGTGGAACGGGTAAACGTAGATCGATTGTTTACCTTATCAGAATATAGAAAGACTAGGGGACATGCAATGAAACTACAGGGTAAGCTATTTAAGACTAATAAAAGAAAATATTTTTTCACTCAACGTGTAATCAAACTCTGGAATTTGTTACCGGAGGATGTAGTAAAGGCTGTTAGTGTAGCTGGGTTTAAAAAAGGTTTGGACAAGTTCCTGGAGGAAAGGTCCATAAACCATTATTAAGAAGGGACCCAGGATATCAATGCTTGAACCAATACAAGCATTGTGGAACCTGTGTCCCTTGGGGAAACTGCTAGGTACTTATGACCTAGATTGGCCACTGTTGGAAACAGAATACTGGGCTTGATGGACCTTGGTCTGACCCAGTATGGCATATCTTATGTTCGAATCAACAAGCAGAGCTTCAGCAATCTGCATTGGGGCTCATAGGATGGCCTGGTTACAGGCATCTAGCCTTGAACAATAGGTTCAAGATAAACTAGCCAATATCCCATGTAGTGGGGATAACCTTGTTGGCAAGGAATGGAAGGATAATATCTGGATCAACAAGACATGAACACATTACACCTGTTCTGAAAGACCTACACTGGCTCCCAATCAGCTCACGCATCAAATACAAAACAATCATAAACATAGTTAAGATCAAACAACACACTTCAGCCAACAGCCTGCACACCCTCATACAACCAGACACCAGCACACACTCAAGAAGAAAATGAACCTCCAACCGAGTTAACACACCTAGAGACTTTTCAGAAAAACACGCAAAGACACCACAGAGAGAGCACTCTCCCTGGCTGCCCCAACAATCTGGAACACCCTCCCAGACGAGCTGAGATCGACGACGGACCTCAAAGACTTTTGCAAACAGCTGAAGACAACGCTGTTCATAGAACACTATGGGCACGTCACATAACTTAACTACCAGGATCTACCAACATACCCCCCTCCGACCCCCTGATAAGAGAATGTACAACGGCACTCGATGTTTCTTAAGCACTCAATGTATAGAAGAATGTATTATAGCACACGATGTATCATAGCGCCTAATGTACATAGATCAACCTAATCAAACACACTACAGCATTTTACACGCAAATCACGATAGAACTTTCACTGCATGAAAAACACGTTCACCCCTTTTGATTGTTTTGCTGTGATACCGCCTTGATTGAAGGATAAGGCGGTATAGAAATACTGTTAAATAAAATAAACTGCCGGGCAACCTGTTGAAGTCAAACCTGTCAATCAAGTTGCCATGTTCCATGTGAACAAGCAAGGAGGGACGGGGTCCCGGTCACTCTGTGAGGAAGCGCTATCTCCAGGAACAAGCAGGAATAAGTCCTCACATATGGGTACGTCGGTGCCGACGGAGCCCGTGCGGGAAAGCTCCCCAGCTTCTTAGAATAGAAGCTTTTGGGACCTCCCACTGCACATGCGCACTGCCTTCCCGCCTTCCTGAACAGCTCTCCTCAGTTTCTCTTTTTCCGCGGAGCCAGCAGGTCGTGTTCCTGTCACCGCTGAAGAAATTGTTATTTTATTTGTTTCTTTAGACCGCGTACCTGCCTTCCCCATACCGATACCGGTATCGCCGGTCTTTTCTTTCTTTCTTTAAAAAATTATAATTCTTTTTTCTTATTTTTTAGCTTTTTGGTCACTTCAGAGAGGCCTCTCGGCCTACTCAATTTCTCCTCATGGAGAAGCCAGCCCCTGGATTTAAGAAGTGTACCAAATGTAATGCTGTTATTTCAGTCACAGACACCCATGACTGGTGTCTGAAATGTTTGGGGCCTGACCATTCCATACCGGACTGCCCATCTTGCTCCCACATGTCTAAACGTGGGCTGCAGAACCGGGCCAACAAATTCCATGTGCTGTTTGCTTCAGAGAATACAGCATCACAGTCATCCAGGTCTTCTTCTCCGGATGGATCTCAGGTAACCAAACCTTCTGTGGGCAAGTCCTCAAAGAGCAAATCTCCTTCAAAGCATCGAGAGGCTCTTAGCTTAGAACTTGAGGACCCTGCCCCAGCCAAACAACCCCGGCGGGAAGTCCAACTTCCAAAAACGCCAATTCAGGGGTCTCAGGTTGATATCGATGCTACGGCCTCGACAGATCACCTGTTAGCCTGCTCTGGGGTACCGGGTCACTCCGGTACCGATATCCAGGCAGCTATGGCGTCCATGGGCGATACTGTACAGTCCATGCAGCAGGCCGTCATGGCTTTCATTAAAGCTGCAACGCCATCGGTTCCGCTTTCAGCGGTTCCGGGCCCGATACCGGTATCGTCCGCCATGCCGGTATCGAGGCCGTCCACCTCTAAACGCAAGTCGGTACCGTATGGGCTTTCGCTCCATACCGGTTCCATACCCGATACGCCCGATATCGATACCGATCGGTACGCGTATCGTGCGTTAGAGGAAAGCACCGATTCCTCTGAGGATTTTCACTCCTCTGATGATTCTGCTGAGTTTTCACTCAACTTACCTGAGGAGCCCTCTTCTCCTAAAAGGAGAATGTCCCCTCCAGAGGATTTGTCCTTCCAGGACTTTGTTTTAGATATGGCTACAGCCCTTTCTATTACCACATCCTCTGAAAAGGAACCCAGATCCAAAAAACTGGATATTTTGGGATACTCAAAGGCCCCTAAGGAGGCAGTTACCCTGCCTATCCATGAAATCCTTCAAGAACAACTGATGGATTTCTGGGAAAATCCTTTGACTTTGTCTCCTTATTCCCGTAGGTTGGACACCATGTATAGGGTCCCTCCTTCTCCTGGTTTCCAAAAGACTCAATTGCCCCACCACTCTATTGTGGTGAAGTCTGCAATGAAGAAGATTAGGAGTACCAAAAGGCACTCTTCCACCCCTCCAGGACGGGAATGTAAGACTTTGGACTCTTTTGGTAGGAAAATTTTCCAGGCTAGTATGCTTATAGCCAGGATTAATTCCTACAGTCTCTATATGGGCATGTTCCTGGAGGAACTTGCCAAAAAGGTGCGGCATTTTGCCCCCTTTATCCCTGAGGATAAAAAGCAGGGATTCCTTTCCCTAGTGAAACAACTCTTAGAGGTTTCTAAGTTCTCTAATAGGGCAGCATATGATTCCTTTGAGGGAGCCAGTAGGGCTTCGGGCATTGCTATTGCAGCCCGACGTCTTGCTTGGCTCCAGGCCTCTGATCTGGAACCTTGGGTTCTAGATGGCTTACGGAATCTGCCCTGTACAGGTGAGAACTTATTTGGGGAAGAGTGGCAAATCAAAGCCACCCAGATGGATGCTGAAAATGCCACCTTGGAAAGACTTTCAAAGTCCACTTCAATTCCTACTAAGAAAAAGTCTTTTAAAAGGCCTTACTATAAGAAGGCCAGAGTTGCTTCAAATACTGGCCAGCAGTCTTCTCAACCTCGCTATACTGCTAAGCGTCAGCAATCCAAACAAGCACGAGCTAAGCCTGCAGCAGCTACTGTAGCTCAGCAGGCTCCAACCCCTCAGGGGTTTTGACTTGCTCCTAGGGAACTTGCCACTTCTGGTTCTAACACAACCAGAACCTCTCACCATACCCGGAAGGTTGGTTCACTTTGCTCCCAGATGGGAACAAATCACAACAGAACAATGGACCCTCTCTATCATTCGAGAGGGTTACAAACTTCATTTCTCCAGCCTTCCTCCCCATCATATGGTGAGACCATTCAATTCTCCCCCATCTCTCCTAACCCTGTTGGGTCAAGAGGTTTCCTCTCTTCTTGCCCAAGGGGCCATAGAAGAGGTTCCTCTTCCTCAACAAGGGTCCGGTTTCTACTCCCCTTATTTTCTCATTCCAAAGAAGACAGGGGGATTCAGACCAATCCTAGATCTGAGAGAATTGAACAAATTTCTCTTCAAGGAGAAATTCAAAATGCTGTCTCTCGGCATTCTCCTTCCTTACCTCCAGGGTCAGGACTGGCTTTGTTCTCTAGACCTACAGGATGCGTATACACATATACTCATCCATCCATCCCACAGAAAGTATCTTCGCTTTCTGTTTCAGGGAAAACATTTCCAATACAGAGTACTCCCCTTCGGTCTAGCCTCTGCTCCAAGAGTATTCACAAAATGCATGGCAGTCGTAGCCGCATTTCTAAGAGGCATGGGAATCTTTGTCTTCCCATATCTGGACGACTGGCTCATCCGAGCTCCAACTCAGTCACAGGCCCAGATTTCCCTGGACCACACAAGGAGCCTTTTGCAGTATCTGGGACTGGTAGTAAACCTTCCCAAGTCCCAACTCATCCCTACTCAATCTCTAGAATTCATAGGGGCCCAGTTGGACACCATCACTGCAAGGGCCTACCTTCCACATGTTCGAGGCCAGCGCCTCCTGAGTTTGGCCTCCCAAGCTCAGTCCAGCACTCACTTGACAGCCAGGGAAATGCTACGCCTACTGGGTCATATGGCCTCCACAGTGCATGTGGTGCCCTATGCTCGTCTTCATATGAGAGCAGCTCAATGGACCCTGGCCACTCAGTGGACTCAGGCGTCAGGAGCGCTCTCAGACCAAATACAAACCTCCGATCGTCTGTTTTGGTCCCTCCACTGGTAGACTTCCACCAAGAATCTGTTGTTGGGGGCTCCATTTCAACCATTGCTACCCCAAGCAACCCTCACAACAGATGCCTCCCAAACAGGGTGGGGAGCCCATCTGCAAACTCTCTCCACTCAGGGCACTTGGTCTCTACAGGAGACCACCCTTCATATCAATCTTCTGGAACTGCGAGCAATTTACCTTGCCCTCAAGGTCTTCCACTCCCTCCTAGCCAACCTCACTGTCCTAGTTCAGACGGACAATCAGGTGGCCATGTTTTACATAAACAAACAAGGAGGGACGGGCTCTCTGTCGCTTTGCAACGAAGCTCTAAGACTATGGGCCTTCGCCAGAGAGCATCAGATTCACCTGCTAGCAGTGTATCTCCCAGGAGTTCAAAACTCTCGGGCAGACAGGCTCAGTCGAGTTCTGCTGCCACACGAATGGTCCCTACATTTGGACCAAATAAACCGAATCTTTCAGGAATGGGGGACCCCGGACATAGACCTCTTTGCAAGTCCGTGGAATGCCAAACTTCCCCGGTTCTGTTCCAGAACTCCGTGTCAGGGAGCTCAGGCTACGGACGCCTTTCTCCTGAATTGGAATCAGGCATTCCTATATGCCTTTCCACCCATTCCTTTGATTCCCAAGACTCTGTTCAAACTCCAGAGGGATCATGGAACTATGATCCTCATAGCTCCACGCTGGCCACGCCAAGTGTGGTTCCCTCTACTTCTACAGCTCTCCCAGGGATCCTACTTGGATCTGGGAGCTGCGCCAGACCTCCTGTCTCAGGAGGAGGGGACTTTGTGGCACCCAAACCCCAAATCCCTTCACCTCAGTGCTTGGTTACTGAAGGCTTAAGCCTTCAAGACTTTCATCTTTCCCAACCAGTGAAAGATATCCTTTCTGCCTCTAGGAAACCCTCTACCAGGCGTTCCTATGCTTTCAAATGGAAACGTTTTTCCATTTGGTGTGCTCAGCAGGGTCTTGACCCTCTGGCACTTCCTTTGAATTCTCTTCTTGATTATCTCCTGCATCTATCCAATGCAGGCCTCAAGACGAATTCGGTAAGAGTCCATTTAAGTGCTATTGCAGCATCCTTGAAACATATAAATGGACAACCTATCTCCTCTCATCCTCTTGTTGCAAGATTCATGAGAGGCCTGACTCTCACTAAACCTCCCATCAGACCAACCCGGTCGCATGGGATTTGAATCTAGTGCTCGGTCAACTTATGAAGCCACCTTTTGAGCCAATGTTTTCCACCTCCTTGAAATTTCTTTCCTGGAAGGTCATCTTCCTCATTGCAGTCACTTCGGCTCGCCGCATCAGTGAGCTGCAGGCTTTAGTGGCTAATCCACCTTACACAAGATTTCATCATGATAAGGTGGTCCTTAGGACGAATCCCCACTTTATGCCTAAAGTGGTCTCGCCTTTTCATCTTAATCAAGAGGTATATCTACCTGTCTTTTTTCCAGCTCCTCATGCATCCAATGCAGAGAGGAACCTTCATACTCTGGATTGTAAAAGAGCTCTCGCTTTTTACCTTAATAGGACTCAGCCACATCGAAAGTCTTCTCAACTTTTTGTGGCCTTTGATCCTTCCCATTTGGGACTTCCAGTCTCCAAGCGTACACTTTCCAATTGGATTGCTCAGTGTATTTCTTTTGCTTACCAGAGCAAAAACATTTCTCTGGAAGGCCATGTCACTGCTCACAATGTGAGGGCCATGGCAACTTCTATGGCTCATCTGCACTCTGTTTCCATAGATCAGATCTGTCGAGCCGCTACCTGGGCCTCGGTTCATACCTTCACAGCCCATTACTGTTTGGACAAGGACTCCCGCCGGGATGCCTTGTTTGGCCAGGCTGTCCTCAAGCACTTGTTCCATTCCTAAACAACTCCTGCCCACCTTCCCAGAATGGATGCCTGAGATCCATACGAAGATGGCGAACCTTTACAGGGGATCCCATGCATCTAAGCTAGGGAGTCCCCATATGTGAGGACTTATTCCTGCTTGTTCCTGGAGATAGCACAGTTACTTACCTGTAACAGGTGATCTCTGGGAACAGCAGGAATTAGTCCTCACAACCCACCCACCTCCCCTAGGAGTTGTATCTTTTATCTATCTATCTTCCTGTCCTCTCTCTGTTGACTCAGCTATAAACTCGAAACTGAGGAGAGCTGTTCAGGAAGGCGGGAAGGCAGTGCGCATGTGCAGTGGGAGGTCCCAAAAGCTTCTATTCTAAGAAGCTGGGGAGCTTTCCCGCACGGGCTCCGTCGGCACCGACGTACCCATATGTGAGGACTAATTCCTGCTGTTCCCAGAGATCACCTGTTACAGGTAAGTAACTGTGCTTTGCCTGTGGTCCTTAGCTATCTCACACTGTATTCACCTTTAGAGCAGTGTATCTCCTGGGTGAACTCGGTATCCTTTCGGACAGGCTAAGCAGTATCCTCCTTCCACACGAATGGACCTTGCATCAGCAGACTAGCTGCTCAGATCTTCCAGACGTGTGGAACTCCATAGAATGTTCAGTGTAAGTTACTCCTCAGTTCTATGTAAACCGCCTTGACTCTGAGAAAGACGGTATATAAATACAGCTAAATAAAAAACAACATTGTTGCCACTCCGCAAAACATACAGCTTTCTCTCTTGTGCTCCAGGGTTTAGTCGCTGTACCGGCAGGCCCTGAATGCCTTCCTTCTACACTGGGAGCAGGGTCTGCACTACACATTCCCTCCCATCCCCTTGATTTCAAGTTGCTGTTCAAGCTACAGGCTGACAGAGGCTCCATGATTCTCATAGCCCCCTTTTGGCCCCGTCAACCGTGGTTTCCTCTGCTTCTTCGCCTAGCGCAAACTCAGACACTCAGCCTGGGATGTGTGCCTGGCCTCTTCTCTCAGGACAACAGACACTCCTCCATCCCAATGTCCATTCCTTACGCCTGACAGCATGGCTGCTGAAGGTCTAGTGCAGGATGTCAAAGATAGTCTGCGTGAGGCAAGGAGTATATCAGACGATTTTATGTCTTCAAGTGGCATAGGTTTGCACTCTGGGGCACCCCAAAGGGCAGTGACTCTCTTTCTTGCCTGGTGGAGTTCCTTGTCCTTAACAGACCTTAAGGCAAACTCAGTCAGTGTGTACCTTATTGCCATTGTGGCTTCTCACAAACCACTACAGGGACAGCCTATGTCCTCACATCCCTTAGTAGCATGCTTCATGTGGGGTCTCTTGCTGTCTAAACCACCCATTAAGCCACCTCTGGTGGCCTGGGATCTCGATGTGGTTTTTGAGCAACTACTAAAATATCCCTTCAAGCCTTTGGCCACCAATTCACTGAAGTTTCTATCATGGAAGTATTCTTCCTCATTGCCCTCACGTCAGCTTGCCGCATCAATGAACTGCAGGCTCTGGTGGTGGTAGTGGTGGACTCGCCTTATATCCGTTTTTTCTTCCCTAGACCACATGTGTCTTGGGCGGAAGCAGCGCTGCACACTTTAGACTGCAAGCGAATGCTAGCTTAGTACTTGAGTAGAACTAAGGATCACAGAAGATTGATTCAATTATTTATCTTTTTTGATCCTAGTCACTTAGGCCTTCCAGACTCTATCTAGATGGATAGCAGATTGCATTGCCTTTACCTGTGCACAGGCAGGACTCTTTTGGAGGGTCATGTCGCTGCTCATAATGTACGGGCTATGGCAAACTCCATAGCCAGTATCCATTCAGGAGATCTTCTGGGCAGCTACCTGGTCCTCCATGCATGCTTTTGTTGCCCACCATTTGCCTGGACTGAGACTCCCATTGGGACACTGTCTTTGGCCAAGTTGTACTCTGTTACCTCTTTGGGACTTGAACTCAACTCCTACCCTCCGTCCCAGACATCTACAAGAAACCAGACTACTATTGGAGGAGGGGGGAGGGTTCGCTTTTGGATTATAGTGCAGTGTCCACAACTCTTCCATACTTTTTGGCTGCAATCTTTTGGCCTCTGGGATCAAACTACTCTACCCCCATATCTGTCTGGTTCTGGGGAGCTAGTGAGTCCAGTATGTGATGACTGCATGTCTGCCTGTTCCTGGAGATAGCATAGTTACTCACCTGTAACATGTGATCTCTGGGAACAGCAGGAATCAGTCTTTACAACCCACCCTCCTCCCCTAGGAGTTGTAGGATTTTTGTTTTATTCTTCTCCTCAGTTACAAACTCAACTGAGGAAGGCAAGCATGCAAGCTTTCCTATTGGATGCTGGGGAGCATTCCCACATGAGCTCTGTCAGTGCTGACGTCATCCATATGTGAAGACCGATTCCTGTTGCTGCTTCCAGAGATCATCTATTACAGGTGAGTAACTATGCTTTATTTATGATCTTAAGAAATGTGGTTTGCTTTTTGGGCAAATACAGTTGATGACAGCTTAGTTTGGATAGTGCATAGTTTAACATTATTGGAAGAGAGTAGGTCCACACACAACTAATGCCTGAACTGGGCATTAAAAGCTTGACGGGATGGCACTTTTGAATTTAGTAACAGGTTGTGCTGCAGCAGAATTACTTCATTTTGGTTGATTTCTGTTTTGTTAATATTTTGCATTAATATTGACTACTCTTTGCTCTTCTGTTGTAGCTCCACCAAATTATGCTGATGTAGTATCTGAGGAAGAATTTTCCCGGCATGTTCCTCCTTACCCACAGTCTCCTGACTCTGTTGAAGCATTGCATTATCCCATGTTTGCTGTCATCCAGGAGTTCCAGTTTCAGCCTCCTCCTTTGTATTCAGAGGTAAAACTGGATGAAATTCATGTTTGACACACACAATATTTGTGTGTCAAACAGTTCTAACTAAACGTTACGTGATGGTAGATTGTTTAGTGGAGATGCAGCTCTTATGATTTTTTATTTATTTATTTTTTTTTATATATCTCCCGCACCTACAGATTGATCCACATCCCAGCCACCTACAGGAGACAAGCACCCCGTTTTCATTTGTAGTCTGAAAGGACTGGAGATGGCTGCAGAACTCCATGCAATTAGCAGACTGTAGTTGCTGGATAGTTTGTTGCTCCCACCTTCTAGTGGCATAAGAAAGAAATGGTCTCCATTAACCATAGTGTAAACAAGTCTGAAGCAAGAAAATGTGGGATCTAATGGAGGAGAAATTAAAGCATCCTGGGTGTTTGAGAAATGGGTCCTTTTTTGGATTAAACTTTTTTAAAGGACCGGAAAGGCCCACGATGGAGAAACAAATATGACAGCAGGGTTGAGGTCAAACCAAAGAAATATAAGTTATGGAAAAAACATACAAACCAAAGCTCCAAGGATATCTCAAACTGCAATAAGGATAAGTGCATTGCTAAATCTTAGAACAAACATCCAGTTGAAGAACTGTACTGTGATTTATTTATTTTTATCTTATGGTTGGAAAAGTGCAAAATGATACTTCAGCATTTCAATGACTCGCTACTTTCCTAGAAGCATTGCCTTGTCTACTGCTTAGGGAGGAAAAGAGCTAAAATCCAGGGGGCAAGTAGTCTCTAGCTCCATCTTGAATGAAAGAATGTGCCCTTCTAAGGTCTCAAACTATTGGGGCGATTTTTATCCCTCAGACTGCAATTAAAATGTTACGGCTGTCAAACAATTACTGTTTATGCACTTTTATGAAGCTGAAAAACTTGGACTTGCCAGATAAGCACAACCCTGTTTTGTAAGAAAAAAGCATATTTGATAAGGGAATGATTTGTAGTCTGTGCTACTCAGCCACTTTTTCAGTCGGTATAGCAAGAAGAAAACCACTTACCATAGGTACAGACTTGCTTAACCAAGGGAGAGTTTGTTAAATTTGAAGCCTTTTTCAGCCTACCTCAGATAGAAGTTTTAATATCTGTATTAAAGTCAAAGTTTAAATGTAAATCTTTAAACAAAAAAGGATGAAATGTTTCCTGCCGTCCGGATAAGAAAACAGTTCTGTGTGCACTTTATTTATGCTGTCGGTTTAGAATTAAATCGCTCTAGTGAGGATAAACCGTTCTGTTTAGTATAGGTGTCCATTTCTATTTCTTTGCCTTCACAGCTTTTCTTTACTGAAATTTTAATGACGCCTATGCAATATTTTCCAAAATGTTCTTTTCAGAACATTTAAAAAAAATGCATATTTTGTTACTGCCTCAGATAAAAAATCTGGTGCTGTTTTGCTCTTCTCCTAGAAATAACTTATCAGTCTGTGCTGCAGCCAGCTAGTGCTGAACCAGAAGCAAGCAGATAGTAACATATCTAAGGATTGGATAGCCAGGCCTTGGCTTGCCCAGTAGCCCTCAGCGCATTCAGTCTCTGTTTTTATCTTTCCCGTAATTTACCCTTACTCTCTGTATCATCTCTCCCAGGTATGTTTGATTTCTGTCACTCATGGTTATTGCCATATTTGCTGATAGGCTATTCCAGGCTTTGATTATCCTTGTCGCAAATAGTTTTTCATATTGTCCTGCTAGACCAGTTCAGACAAGCAGATTGTCTCCACCAATCTGCTGGTAGGGGAACATACAGAATCAATGTAAAGCCCAGGTTTCAATGACATCACTCCCATGCTTCTATTGGACTCAGCCACCAGAGATCCCTTCAGTATTTCTTTGTCTCCAGCGGATAGTGGATGGATTTTCTCCTCTCTGAAGAAAATTCAGAAGATTTGAGAGGAAGATATTGATTTAATGCACTCATGAACAGGTCACGGGGTCTGATATCTGTCCTATATAGGGCAGTTCAGCGTACAGCCTTCTGCCAGCTCCCCTACATAAAGGAGTGGGAATGTGACTTGGGTTATATGCTTACTTAAAAAGAATGGAAACAAATTGTAGACCAGATCAAGAGAGCTCCGATTAGCGATGAATATAAGGGAAAATTGCTACAAAATTGATGTGTTGGTACTATACACCTGAAAGACTACACCGGATGTTTCCAGGGACCTCACCACTGTGCTGGGGAACAGGGATCCTTTTGGCACATTTGGTGGGGCTGTCCAGTGATACAGGATTTCCGGAAGCGTGTGCAAGACTGGGGTGAATAGGATGACGGGTGGCTCCAAGTCTGGATCTGGGGATATTTCTTCTATTCAGGTGGGGTGAGAGTAAGGTGGAGAATGAAGAAGCTAGTAGCAGCCTGCTTGTGTGCAACGAGATGTGAAGTGGTGACCCACTGGAAACAGTCTAGGGCACCACAAATTATACAGTGCGAGATGAGGCTGAGACAAGTATTGGAACGTATGATGGCCTATAGGAGGCAGAGGTTAGAGAAGCATGAATGGAAATGGGGGGGGGGTCTATCTCAGGCTCTGAGTGGGTGGGATAGGGAGGGAGGAAGGCTGTGAAAGGTATTACAGGTGATAGGGAGGGGGGATAAGGGGTAAAGGTAGCCTTACTACTGTTATATGTATAGAAACTAGGTGGGGCCTACCTTTAAATAACCATGGTAATGGGTGGGGGGGGGGTTCAGTTAATTAAAAAAATGGAATAATATGTTGGAAACAGAAGAATATAGATAAAAGTTTTTTTGATAAGAAATAAAATCATAATGTTCGCATAGGGAATGTTAAACATTATGTATGTCGAAGTATTTCATGAATGGTACAAGATGGGACCAGTGCTGTTAGGCCAGTGTATAAGAGTCTACGTAATAAAACAATCACTCTGATATGAATCTATAAGTGTGTTATATCTCTTGTCACTCACATTAACCATGTAATCTTACTAAAGAGCACGCAGGTCTCAGACTGATTGGGCGTTATAAACTTTCAGACTTATAAGCATTCTCTGAAAAGCGCCCCAATTTGCATCAATGACCGCTGCTCAGTATGTCCTTTGTATTCTCTTATGCACTCAGTCAATTACAAACTTGAAATCGTGCTGAACTAGGAAAAGCTGAAGATCATCTGTTGTTCATGAACCACCACACTTTCATAAATAACACAGGTACACTAAAAAAAATTTTTTTAAACTGCCTCTAATGTTTCGATTGATTTTTATGTTTTTTTGGTGCGCTGAATCCAAATCTGGTAACCAATTTGCTCCATCACGTACAGATTTTTTGCTACATTGGGTTAGTAGTTTGAGGTGAACGTTTCAGATTGAGTGCGATCGAGATAAAAGTTTCTTGGATGAATTCTTTATACTAATTGTTTAGTAGTTATTCAAATAAGAATAAAGAAAATTGTAACAAGGCAGCACATAAGAATAGAGTAATGTCAACAAAACACACTGTGATGGTAGCAAAATTGTCTGCACTTAAAACAGCCACATACATGTGCACAAACATTGAGCATATAAGAGCGAGGTTAGTCACAAAGCAAAGCAAAGAAATGTGCAAAAAATGTTGTACAGGTATGTATGTAAGAATAGAAAACGCAAACCGCACCATTGCAATACATGAAGACAAACACCCGATGGTGTGAAAATAAAATTCTAATAAATGAGATCCGACACTGTGGTAATAACTAGCAAATTTTTATTTCAAAGTTTAGTAAAAACACGATATTTGTCAACACAGTTTAGATTTTAAAGTCATTCTTGGGTCAATCAATCTCCTGGTGGGCCCGTTTCTTCTTCCCCCGAATGCTTCTCTTGGTGCGCTGCTTGGCATATTTTTCATCTGGGGTTTCCCGCAGCAGCAACCAGCAGAAATCAGCCATCATAGTGGTGTTCCATCTTCCTTGGTACCTTCTCTCTGCGTCCTTGATGTCCTGGTGAAACCTTTCACCTTGTTCTTCACTGTACGCCCCCCAAGTTTTCGGGAAAGTAGTTCACATGGGAGTGCAAGAAATGGACTTTCAGGCTCATGTTACAGCCTTGTTCTTTGAAGGCATTGAGCATCCTGGCAACAATATCCTTATAGTTCTCATCCCGCCTGTTCCCCAAGAATTTGAGAACAACATCCTTGAAGGAATCCCAGGCTTCTTTTTCCTTCTCAGACATCGTTTCAGCGAATGCTCCATCTGAAATGAGTTTCCTTATATCAGGGCCAACAAACACTCCTTCCTTTAGCTTTGCTTCAGAAAGTCGGGGGAACTTTGAGCAAAGGTACCGAAAGCACTCACCATCTTTTGGAAGGGACTTGATGAATTGCTTAATGAGACCCAACTTAATGTGGAGAGGTGGTAATAGAATTTTATCACGAGGTACCAAGCTCTCATGAAGAACATTTTTCTCACCGGGTCTCAAATACTCCCGAATTGGCCAGTCTTTTTTCCCCCAGTGTAGGTCGCGGGCCCGGCTATCCCACAAGCAAAGGAAGCAGGGATATTTGGTGAAACCGGATTGCTGCCCTAATAGCATGGATAGAATTTTAAAGTCTCCACAAATCATCCACTTATGCTCATCATAACGAATCTTCTGAAGAATCAGGGCCAAATTCTCGTATTTTTCTTGGAGAATAACAGAGTGAGCAATAGGAACTGAAGCGAATGTGTTGCCATTATGAAGAAGAACACCTTTTATGCTGTCTTTTGACGAATCAATGAACAGCCGCCATTCAGCAGGATCATACTTGAGTTTAAACTTTTCCATCACTCCGTATATATTGTTGCAAAATACCAAATCTTCCTCTTTGCTGAAATACTTCAAAAATTGTGTCTCGCGGTTGCGGTACCAATAAAAAGTTGTTCCTGGTGACAATAGATTTTTCTGTTTAAGCCGAGAACCTAGCAGTTGGGCAGCATCTTTTGGGAGTCCTAAATCCCGGACTAAATCATTCAATTCAGCTTGAGAGAAAAGTTCAGGTTTCGGATCTGGTTCAGTTTCAAACTCGGAAGTACTGGACTCATCGGGAAAAGCCATCTGATGAGTCTCATCATGATCAGAACCGTCCACACAAATATGATCCAAAGATTTTGGTGGTTCAGGCACAGGTACTTCGTTGCTATGAGGCATAGGCCTAATTGCTGAGGGAAGGTTGGGGTAACTTATTACGTTCTTATTTTTTAAGTTGTATCCCTTCACAATGCAAGAGCAAAAATAGCAGTCACTGCTGTGGTCTCTTTGTTCATGCCACATCATAGGTATTCCGAAACGAAATGCTTGTTTTTTACCTTTCATCCATAAGCGTAGATCTTCCTCACATGTCTTGCACACTTTCTGAGGAGCCCACGGTTTGTCTTGATCGCCTAACTTCAAACCGAAATAGGCGAAATATACTTTTTTAATAAATGCAGAAATGTTCCTCTGCTGCTTTTTCACGGTATATTCCCCACAAATAAAACAAAAACTGTCCGGAGAGTTGACGCAACCTCTGGCTCTGTGAGCCATCACAAATACACAGCACTGCAAACCACAACTGTAGTGAACCACTTCGGAATAAAGCTGGATTACGACTGAGCAAACAAAAGGTAATAATGAACTTGCAAGAAACTGAAATTTGACAGGAACGTTCATGTCGCAACCACCGTGTTTGAGCGAGCGAACGAGGCGAGGCGAACAGGAAAGAACATGCGCCAGCGCGAGTACTGGATTTAGCCCCCCGCCTCCCAATTGTCCTGTTAATGTATAAAATGAATACAAAACACTCTAAAATATCATGAGGGAGTGTTTCTAGTTAGTTAACCATTACAACCTCTATTTTGGGCCAAGAAAATAAACTGCAGTCGGCTAAAAAGAAATTATGTGAACATTCCTTATATGGGTAAGAAATCTAATTTTGCAAGAAAACGTGACGTGATGGAACATTTTGGCTATTTTTCCTGGATTCAGCACCCCAAAATCTATAGGAATCAGTTGCAAAACTGGAGGCAGTTTTTTGGTAGTGTACCTGTGTAATCAATTGAAATTTTTTTTAAAAATGTGCTTATCTGAACAGAACAGAACTTGAAAACATGCTTAGCTTTTCCAATAGCGTTCCTGTGCTTAGCCTCTTCAATAGCGTCCCCCTGAAGAGGCTAAGCACGGGGACGCTATTGGAAAAGCTAAGCATGTTTTCAAGTTCTGTTCTGTTCTGATAATTGAAAAAGTTTTTTAAAATGTGCTTGATTATTTATGAAAGTGTGGTGGTTAATGAACAACAACGGATGATCTTCAGCTTTTCCTAGTTCAGCACGATTTCAAGTTTGTAATTGACTGAGTGCATAAGAGAATACAAAGGACATACTGAGCAGCGGTCATTGATGCAAATTGGGGTGCTTTTCAGAGAATGCTTATAAGTCTGAAAGTTTATAACGCCCAATCAGTCTGAGACCTGCGTGCTCTTTAGTAAGATTACATGGTTAATGTGAGTGACAAGAGATATAACACACTTGTAGATTCATATCAGAGTGATTGTTTTATTACGTAGACATAATATACGGCTCTGAATAAGGTGACCCTTGTTGGATTTGTAACAACACAGTGTATAAGAGTGACATCCTCCGCTGCTTGTATTTTGGAACTTTTGATAAAATAAATAAAAAATATATATATTAAAAAAAAAAAAAAAAGAGACAGGACTAGAAGGTGAGAAAAGGTGAAATTTGAGTGGACAGAGAAGCAGTAAAGAAAGAAAAGGAGGAGAGAGGATAAGTGGACATCAAACACTGGAAATTGTTGGCAGAAGACAGGTGACGAAAGCATAAAAGAGAACTGGGACCAATGTGATTGGAAAAAAAAAATACCCAGACAACAAAGGTTAAAAAAAAAAAAAACCCGATCATGAATGACAACCTGCAGGTTGATCTTTCACTAGAGCGCAATGTGGGAGGCTCCACTAGAAACCAGTTTTTTCAGTAGCCATAGGAGGAAGGAAAATTTTGGTTCAGCTCCATGCTCTTACTCTGGATAACAGCCTGTTGAGCAGTCAGAAATTGGAAAGATCTGGAAGAGTGCAACTGCCTCGCACAACCTCATTGCCCTCTCCCCCCTTCTCTCTTCCCTCCCTGCTCTCAGAGGGATCTGCCTGCTAGCCACCTTAAACGCAGTGCTGCAAAGCCAGAGAAACAGTTCCTGGGGAGTAGAGCTGAGCCTGACACAAGTTTTCTGCCTGGACTCTTGGGATGAGCACCAAGGCTTGACCTAGTCACTATCCTTGTTAGGGGCTCCTGATTCGGTTTTCTTGGGACACAATTTGGAGTGGACTGTTTGGCGACCGTTGGCACAATGTAGGGATTTCTTGCCATTTTCTGCACTTGTTAGTAGCGTTTATACTTGTCTGGTGGTCGTGCGGTCCTAATGCATGTTCCGCCCAAGCAGCTCCAACACACGTAACTTTAAAAAAAAAAAAAAAAAAAAGCACAGTTAACGCATGCCTTTCAGCCGCTACAGCCTTAGCATTTGTCGTTGTGACAATTGCTTTAACTCTGTCTTCCAGGAAACATTTGACCTCTGGCAAACAAGTTACCTCATCTCCAGATTCTGGATTCTGCTCTTTTGCATGGTAGTTTGAGACGCTTCTGGAAGGCCTGCTCCCTCTTTCAGCTGAGAGATGCGATTAGTCCGGCCTTGCCTGCCTAAGGGCAGGAGGTGACGGATGGCACTATGGGTAAGGATATCCAGCTGGCCAGAGGATCCGATGACTGTGCCGTGAGCCGCTTATCGTCCTCTAAGGGATCTGTGGTGGATGTGCCCCCTGATGTTGGGGGTAGGAGAAGGGGGGTCATTTCCGAGAGAAGAGCTTACGGATGGATGCTGGATTGGCCATCCCCAAATTCTTTCCTTTTTGCAGCAGGCCTGGTCCTTCTCGTATGGAAATTCAGACTCTATGGCCTCTGGGTGCCCTCGTGGGGCAGGCAGAATGGAAGTTCTGTTCGATTGCCTTTAACTAAGTGTCCCTGGCATGGGGTGCCCCCTGAAGATGGGGAATAGCTGGGAACTGTCCGAGATTTGACTGACTTGGATTTGGATGGCTCAATACTGGGCTCTGACATGGATGTAGAAGTACTCTTGCCTTCAGAAGATTGTGAGGAGGCTGGTGTAATCCACCTATTTCGGAAGGTGTTGATTGCGAAGGTATATCTGCTCCTTCAAGAGGTACGAAAGTCCACTACTGTCTTCCCATTTCCATATGTAATCAAGGATATGATCTGGTCGGTGTGTGATTCTCCTGACTATCTGCCTAAAGGGTTAAGGGTCTGTAAGATCATCTCCACTCTCCTGGAGGAGATGTGTGTTGAGTAGTTTGGCATTAAAAGTAAGCTGTACAATGATGGGGCATAGGATGAGGGTGAAAGGGGATAGACTCAGGAGTAATATGCAGAAGTATTTCTTTACGGAAAGAGTGGAGATAATTGAATACGTGACAGTGTCTGAATTCAAGAAAGCATGGACAAACACAGAAGATCTCTAAAGGAAAAAAAGGGACTATATAGTATTTGATATGGAAGAACAGACTAGTTAGGACGTATGATCTTTTTCTGCTGACACGTTTCTGTGTTTATTCCCAAGGTGGATGCGCAGGTCACAGTAGTTACTAGACTGACCAACATTCCTGTGGAAGGTGGATTGGTCTTAAAGGATTTTCTGAACCATATGGTGGATTCGTAGTTGAGATGCCAGTTTTGCTATGATTGTGGCTATTCTGCAGCTGCCAGTATGTACCAGCCTAATGTCTCGAGCTCTGCTGCAGTGGATTCAGTCTCTTCTGCAGGATGATACTACCCCTCTTTTGGAGTCTGTAGGCCTTCCTTTCTGATGCCATGTATGACTGGTACATTTAGTGGCCACGGATGGTGCCCTGACAATAGTGACATGGCATTGGATTTGGCTTTGGCACTGGGTAGCGCACACGTCCTCCAAAGCCCCGATGTCCCAACTGTTTTTTAAGGGGTAGTTTTGTTTGGAGCTGCTTTGGAGAAGTTGGTGAAGGACATGGTAAGACAAAATCTACAGCCTTCTAGAATTCTGGTCCAAGGGCCTGTGAAGTGGGCTGGTTCCCCTTCTCTTCAGCCTTTGCCCCTCCACTGAGGGTGTGCTAGTCAGATTTCTGTTGGCCTCTGGGCTTCTGCTTCTGGACATTGGGCTCATTCCTAGTCCTTTCATGGAGCTCATGGCCTAGGGACCTGGTCCCTTCCCTGGCTGCGCAATGAAGGTTTGGGAGCCTATTCCCTGGTTCCTCCAGTGGCGGCAGGTATCACCTTTTCTTTCAGGAGTGGGCCTGGATTGCTGGGTGCTGGACACCATTCAGTTCAGCTATGTCCTGGAATACAAAGAGTCGATTCTGGATGCCTTTATCATCTCCCCTTGTGGGTCTGATCAAAGTGCCGCTATGCAGATCACCTTGGACAAGTTGCTGCACCTAAAGGTAGTGATGCTCTTAGTGCTGAACAAGTGGGGCTAGGGCAGATACACAATCTATTTTGTGGTGCCCGAAAGGATGGTTCCTTCCAGCCAATTCTGGACCTCGGGCATGTCCTGTGCTTCTGGATGGAATCCTTGCGCTCTGTGATTCAAGCAACATGCCAAGGAGAGTTCTTGGCTTCTCTGGATCTGACCAAGGTGTATTTTCATGTCCTGATCGGAGTGGATCAAAAGTATCTGTGTATTGCCGTGCTTGGCTCTCAGTATCATGTCTCCACCTCCCCCTTTTGGGCTTTCACAGCCCCAAAGATGTTTTATCAGGTCATGGTGGTGGCAGCCACGGTGCCAAGGGATCTGTGTCCTCCTTAGAAAGCCTCAGCTTGGTGATCAATCAGAGAAGAGCCATCTGTAACCTTCCCAGTCCCTGGAGTTTCTGGAATCATATTTCGGTTCTCGAGTGGGCAGTTTTCCTGCCAGAGGAGAAGGTCAAAGTCCTGTTGGATTGCCTGGAACTGTTCTGTGCACAGCAGGCTCCCAGAGTTGGGGATTCTCTACAGTTCCTTGAATAGATATGGTGACCATAGAGATGGTGCCGTGTGTACGTGTTCATATGCGACCACTCCAGCGGTCCTTGTTTACTCTGTAGTTGGAGTTCTCAGGAGTTTGAACGTAGGCTTCCACTTCCGTTGATGGTGAAGTCCAGCCTGCGGTGGTACAGCAGCCTTATCTGAGGAAGGGCATTCCACTGGGCAATTTTTCCTGGATCCTGCTGATGACTGATGCCAATCTCTTGTACTAGGGATCCTGTTGCCAAGACTGTACAGCCTAGGACCATTTGCCCTCGCCTTGAGATTATTGATGGATCACACCACTTCCTATCAGGTTAGCTTTTCTGTGTTTCAGGCAGTTCAAATGTTTTTAGACAACATCACAACAGTGGCTTATGTCAATTGGCAAGACAGCATGGGAAATGCGAGGTTAGCTTTGGAGATGTCTCTCCTGTTTTGCCTGGTTGGCTCAGCATATTGGTGGGGTGGACAGTGTGGAAGTGGATTTCCTCAACTGGCACACTCTGGATCCTGGAAAGTGAGAGAACATAAGATATGCCATACTGGGTCAGACCAAGGTCCATCAAGCCCAGTATCCTGTTTCCAACAGTGGCCAATCTAGGTCATACGTACCTAGCAGTTTCCCCAAAAGACACAGGTTCCGCAATGCTTGTACTGGGTCAAGCATTGATATCCTGGGTCCCTTCTTAATAATGGTTTATGGACCTTTCCTCCAGGAAATTGTCCAAAACGTTTTTAAACCCCGCTACACTAACAGCCTTTACTACATCCTCCGGTAACAAATTCCAGAGTTTGATTACACGTTGAGTGAAAAAATATTTTCTTTTATTAGTCTTAAATAGTTTACCCTGTAGCTTCATTGCATGTCCCCTAGTCTTTCTATATTCTGATAACGTAAACAATCGATCTACGTTTACCCGTTCCACTCCGTTCATTAATTTATAGACTTCTATCATATCTCCCCTCAGCCATCTCTTTTCCAGGTTAAAGAGCCCTAACCTTTTTAGCCTTTCTTCATAGGAGTATCCTTCCATCCCCTTTACCATTTTGGTGGCTCTTCTCTGAACCTTTTCTAATAACTCTATATCTTTTTAAGATACGGTGATCAGAATTGCACACAATATTCAAGGAGAGTTCAGTCAAGGAGGCATTTCAGTTGATTCTGCACTGATGGGATTACCCTGAAATGGATCTGATGCTGACCCACTCCAATACTGAAGTTTGCTGCTTCTTCATTTGCCACATCGAGATGGGGTCAGAGGTCACTGATGCCCTGACTCAACCTTGGCCAAGTCTGCATTAGCTGTACATTTTTCCTCCGTGGCCCCTGGTGGGGGGGTATGAATCAGTGTATAGAATGCCACCTGGGCAGGATTGATCTGGTGGCACCAGATTGGCCAAGGATTGCGTGGTTTGGATATCTGATGCAGCTCCTGCAGGTGCCTCCTCTTCAGTTGCTGCCATCTCGGGGCCTATTGCAGCAGGGACCGATCACCCTGGAGGACCTGGTCTTCTCGCTTATGGCTTGGCTCTTGAAAGAAGATAGCCAGCACATAAGGGTTACTCTCCAGTGATGGTCTCCATTCTTCTCGGAGCCTGGAGGAGGTCTTCCAAGCCAGCATAAGTGTGGATCTGGTGTCTCTTTTGCGTGATGGTGTGGCGCTGGGCAGTTGGCTCCTGAGGCAGCCAAGTTGCCATCTCTGTTGGACTTTCTACAGGATGTCCTGGAGAAGGGCTTTTCCCTTAGCTCCCTGAATGTTCAGGTAGAAACTTTGGCCTGTTTCCAAGGTCCGGTGGCTGATATGTCTCACGCTTTCACCAGGGGGTTGCAATCTGCATCCTCCCCTCTGGTCCCTTCCTGGGATCTCTCTGGTGCTCAGGGCCCTGATGTGGCACCCTTTGTGCCATGGATGTGCAGTACTTTAAAGGATTTGATGCTCCAGGTGGTGGTCTTGGTCACGATTTGTTCCATAAAGCAGATTTCTGAGCTGCAGGTTCTGTCTTGTTGAGCTCTTTATCTGTATTTTGCAAGGAGGCTGTTTTCCATTCGGCCTGTGCCTTTCTTCTTGCCTAAGGTGCTTGCTCCCTTTTCAGGTGAACCAGGTGGTATGCCTGCTCTCCTTTTCTAAGGAATAATGTCAGGAGAAGGGTAAAGATCTTCACTTTGTAGTTGTCTGGAGGGTGCTTCTCTGGTACTTGAAGGTTATTCCTTTCATAAGTTTGACCATCTTAGTGTGCTGTTTGCTGGACCATGCAGGGGTGACAGGGCAGCTAAGTCAACTTTTGGGATGCTGGATTAAGGAGTCCTTTACCTCTGCATATCTGTTAAGGAACTGAGGGTTTGTGTGCCCATTCTAGCTGACCACAGGAGTCCATTTCCACTTTTGTCAAGCACGACTGCTTGGATGTCCATGCTCGGGCAGACATTGCCTTTGACTTGAGGGTTTTGCAAGCTCTTGTGTTTGTCTTCCTACCCAGTGGAGTTGTAGCTGGCCTAGCAGGATGATATGGAAGGTGGAACGTTACTTATAATGTCCTTTCATGGAGTTCTGCTAGACCAGTCCAGGGCCTGCCATGGAACTGTGTTGCTCTGTTTTTCTGCTGTGGTACCTTTTGGCTCTTAATAGTTTACTAGTTTATATTTTATGATTTCCTGTACATAGTTCTCTACTGTTAATCACTCATTGTTGCCTATGGTTGAGGTTGTGTGAGGCTTGCCAGGTATCTCCAAGAACAAGCAGGAATGAGTCTTCACATATGGGGTATTGTCGGTACCGATGGAGCCTGCGCAGGAACGCTCCCCAGCGTCCAGTAAGAGCTTTTGGGAGCATCCCACAGTGCCTGCGCGCTGCCTTCCCGCCTTTCCCAACCGCCTCTCTCCAGTTCTTCTGCAGGTCGTTTTGCTGCAAAGCGTCAGCAGCCACCTAAACAGGCCAAGTCAAAGGCTGCCAGGCCTCCCACGTCTCAGCAGCCTCAGCCTCCTCAGGGCCTTTGACTTGCAACTAGAGAACTTAGCCTTTCTGGCCCTGGAAGAACCAGAGCCCCTCTGTAGTAGCTGATAAGAATGCAATAAATAATACCCGGAGTCAGGCAAAGATTCAAGCCGGTTTAATGTGCACAGGCTCAGATTGCAGTAGCTTTCAAAATGGTCTGAGCCCAGAGCTCAGAAAAATGACAGTTTATATACTTTTCTTCTCCAGTCTAATACAGGCAAAACTCCTCATTGGCCATAGTGGCCCACTTACTCTCATCCAATAGACATCTCTGACCGGGCCCAGGACTCGCTCCCCCTGCTTGGGTCTTACTAGCCACGGGTCAGCAATTAGACATAACACTAAACATAATACTTCTGCTAAAGTATACAGTATATTTCGCTACTCTTGCAAGGTCAGTTAGCCACAAAGATAGTGGAAGGCATATCAGAAGCATTCTTAACAAAAGCAAAACAAAGCGAGGCCAAACAAAGCAAGGCTAAGATGTATCTCTAGCCTTGGCTCAAAACACTAAATCTTCATAATGCTAGACAAAACATTCTTACACTGTTCGGCTTCTCTGCTATATTTTCATCCTGATTACGAGGTCAGTGCACATCTAGCAAAGATACAGTGGAGGACATTCCTACTAAAGCAGACATCTGGCTTACCTAAACAATAAACAGTAAAAGTTTTAATTCTCTTATCTCCAGGAGAGCAGAACATGTTATCAAACCAGAATAGAACAGTATTTCTTTCTAACAGCATTCTGTAATTTTCCAAAATCAGCAATAACATTTTAAAGCAGGAAAAAGGGCTTCAGACCTAGCTCTGCTACATACTAGGCCATCGCCTATCACATTCCCTCCTTTTGATTATTCTTACCTGCAAGTGAGAAAGGGTGAGAATCAAATCACACAAATAGCAAAATACTTCAGACTATAGCAGAGGAATCATTGTTCCATCGCAGTTCCCATAACAGGAGAGGAAAGATTCCGGCGGGGGTTGAGACAAGTCTGGGTATTCCCTGTTGTGCAAATACTAGGTTTGCAGGTTGCACAGGGAAGTAGGGCAAGAGTCAATTCAAAGCACCCCAAGGCTGCTGCCAGAACAAAGCAATAATAAGAATTCATAATGAGCATAGTCTCTGGAAAATTGGTGGAACTGTCGGCATCCACAACAGGTAGCAGACGTAGCGTTGATTGTAGGTCCTCAAGCTTCTGCTGTACGTAGACCTACCAGCTTTGTGGCAGGAGTAGGGCTGTAGATTCCAAAGTATCACTGTCCTCTGGGATGTCTCAGGTTCTTAAAATATCATAGTACAGTCTCTCAGGCTATTATTGCCTCCTTAGAGCAGTTCACTTTTTAGGAGATCTAAACAGTTTTTTTCTTTTTCTTTTTCTTTTTTTTTTTTCTTTTTTTTTCAGCACATTTGAACAGTCTCGTAGAAGACTCAATTTCTTAACACAACACAGTCTATTTCTGATGATTTCAGCTTTCTCCAGATGCGAGGCTTACCTTCGGATAAACAGTCTTGAAATAGTGCAGTTTCCGAGGGACCAATAAGTCTTAGGTCCATGGCTGTTGTCGTAAGGTGAGGCGCAATGGAGTCTCAGGATCATTTATGGAAGTCCATGACCAAGTTCACAAGCGGCTGCTGGAATGCAAAACTGGAGGACGTCTGTTCCCTTGACGTCCAGGAGCAGGTTGGTAAAGTTCTTACGATGATGGATCTTTTCTTCGCAGCGTGAGTCGCAAGGGTGCTGCAGGATTGGCGATCGAAGTCCAGGGACGACTCTCAGGTACTGTGGCTGGTTTCACTCGACTGTGGTGGATCCAGGAGTCAATCTCGGCCACTTTAACTGCTGTTGGGGTTGATAACAAGACGACATATGGCCCTTTCCAATACAGTGCCAGCGGTGTCTTCTTCTACTCTGTCACCCACACTGAGGCTCCAGGCTTGAAAGGATGCAGGGGCCTGGATGGGCTGGTCTCGTACTCGCGCATGAAGACCCTGCAAAACAGAACTTAAAACCAATAGTGCTTATCTAGTAATTTCAGATCATATCTGTCACACATCTCCTTTTACTCTCTATACAATAGGCTACAGAATCTCAGAATCTCAAAAGGGGAAACTCCTAAAGACTTAGGGGCAGGGCTAAGTATATCCTATGAAGGGCTATAGGAAGAACCTGGGGCCACTTCAGGTAAACCTCTGGGCAGTTTGGACAACTTGAGTACACAATGTCCATTACTTTCAATCAATCATGGTCAGGAGGGCCTGGACCGACGGGCAATAGGGTGGCTGGGTTTAGAGTTTGGCTGACACTTAATTGTAATTGAGGATTCTCACATAGCATATTTTGATACTTCAGCATTCAGCCGTTGGTGAGCCAGTGGCTTCCTTTGTGCTCCAAAATTATATATTTTACTCAATTATAAATTGCTAAATTTCCAGATAAAAGCAAATAGTGATGGATTGTAAAAACTCTTTAACATATACACATGTTTTTTAGACAGCGGGTCTCAGACTCTCACGGAGCTTTTTCAGTGACATTGACAAAAGCCAGTAACTGCTCCTGATGTACATCAACGACCCTTTTTGTTTTTAAACATGTGTTTTTTCAAGCGTTTTGAGAGAATAATATGGTTGACTTATCCAATATGCATAATATGAAAACAGAAGTTAGGCTTATCTTAAAATGTGGTTTTCCCAACGCCTACTTCAGCGCTGTCGCGTTTCACGGATATGTTCCGTTTCTTCAGGGGCCAAGTAAGCCTATTCTTTGTATTATTTGGCTATCTGGAACAAGAGAGCAATAAAATTATGCCAACACTTCGATCAGCATTTGTTTTCATTCAGCAAACAAGCGGACTATATTTGGATATGTAAAGATCCCGCTTACCTCATCCATGCGATGTGTTCGATGTGTGTGGACAAGAAACAGAAATTTGAAGGAAATAGTGAGTCCCACTGTTGTACCTATTTCCATGAACACCTTTACCGATATCTCAGTAGGGCATTCTAGCTGTGGACAATGTGCATTTTGTGAGGTTAATTTAACAATTCAATCTTTTGAACATGAAGGTAAACGATACTCTCTGCGGCATTCTACTAACTGCCAAACTTCACAAGTAATATACGCGATCCGTTGCCCCTGCCCATTGATGTATATTGGGAAGACTATGCGTTCATTCAGGATTCGTTTAGGAGAGCATCGCAGCAGACTTAAATGCAAAACTCTTACTGCTCCCATAGTAGCTCATTGCTTGGCTTACCACCATACTTTTACTGACCTTTGTTGTTTTTGCATTGAAAAAGTCAATAAGGCAATGGGAGATAAAACTTTGGATCAAACTCTCATCTACAAAGAACAACGCTGGATCTTTAAATTGCAGACAGTTATCCCTGGTGGGCTCAACACTCAGATTGATTGGACTCTGCATATGATGTCAGCTATAGTGTTCATTGTTAAACAACGAGGCCACTCACGCTATATAAAGACACTCCTCTGGTTCTTAGACCGCATGCGCGGCGTTTTTCTGATTCTTTGCAACAGTTGCATTCAGGGCGCATGGACGAGGTAAGCGGGGTCTTTACATATCCAAATATAGTCCGCTTGTTTGCTGAATGAAAACAAATGCTGATCGAAGTGTTGGCATAATTTTATTGCTCTCTTGTTCCAGATAGCCGAATAATACAAAGAATAGGCTTACTTGGCCCCTGAAGAAACGGAACATATCCGTGAAACGCGACAGTGCTGAAGTAGGCGTTGGGAAAACCACATTTTAAGATAAGCCTAACTTCTGTTTTCATATTATGCATATTGGTTAAGTCAACCATATTATTCTCTCAACACGCTTGAAATAACACATGTTTAAAAACAAAAAGGGTCGTTGATGTACATCAGGAGCAGTTACTGGCTTTTGTCAATGTCACTGAAAAAGCTCCGTGAGAGTCTGAGACCCGCTGTCTAAAAAACATGTGTATATGTTAAAGAGTTTTTACAATCCATCACTATTTGCTTTTATCTGGAAATTTAGCAATTTATAATTGAGTAAAATATATAATTTTGGGCTCAACTGCAATTTTACACTCGAGTTCAAGACCAAACTAGATTGTTTCCTTTGTGCTCCAGCAGGGTTAAAACAGAGTGTGGTACAGTAACTTGAAGGTTTTGTCCTAAGGTGAGCTTATCTGCTTCGCTCACTAAGAGGGCTGTGGCTGCTACAGCTCTCAGGCAAGGTGGCCAGCCTTTGGCAACAGGATCCAATTGTTTCGACAGGTAGGCCACAGGTCGCTGCCAAGACCCAAGAGGCTGGGTCAAGACTCCCAATGCGTTTCCACTTGATTCATGGACATACAGACGAAATGGTTTCTGCACATCTGGTAGGCCCAAGGCTGGGGATGACATCAATGCTGTTTTCAGTGATTTGAATGCTTTATCTTGTTCTGAGCCCCATTCCAGGGGAGATCGTTCCATTCCTTGTGTGACTTGGTACAAGGGTTTCGCCATGAGCGTAAAATTTGGTATCCATATTCGGCAGTAGCCTGCAGCTCCCAAGAAAGCTTGCACCTGTTTCCTAGTAGTGGGGGTTGGGGTTGGGATGCGGCATACTGCTTTTTTTTGCTCAAGTCCTAATTTCCCGGTTCCTGTGGACAGGTGGAACCCTAAATATTTCACTTCTGTCTGGCACAGCTGCGCCTTGGCTCTGGAAACCTTGTAGCCAGCTTCATTCAAATGGTGCAAGAGGTCACTTGTAGCTTGTATACAATCAGATTTGTTATTGGTGGCTACATATTGGAGCAAAATTCTTTTTCCTGGAATCACAGAGTAGCTTGACAAATCTTGACTGAGGGCTGCACTGAAGATAGTGGGTGAGTTCTTAAATCCTTGTGGTAATCGAGTCCAAGTAAGTTGCCCTCGCCGTCCTGTGGTAGGGTTTTCCCATTCAAATGCAAACAAAAACTGACTGGCCTCTGTCAGGCGTATACAGAAAAAAACGCATCTTTTAAGTCCAAAACAGTGAAATGAGTGGCTTCTGCTGGAATCAGTCCCAGGAGGGTGTAAGGATTTGGTACTACTGGGTGTATGGTTTCAACTGCACTGTTTACTCGATGTAGATCCTGCACTGGGCGGTAGTCACCTGTCCCAGGCTTCTTGATTGGGAGAAGGGGGGTGTTCCAGGGTGATTGGCATTCTCTGAGAAGTCCATACTGCAATAATTTCTTCAAATGGCGATGAATGCCTTCAATTGCTGGTCTTGGGAGGGGATACTGACGCACATGCACTGGTTCTGCTCCTGGCTTAAGGGTAACAAGTCCAGGAGCTATATTCTTTGCTAGGCCAGATGGATTATTCTCTGCCCATACTCCAGGTGGGGCTGCAATGCTGGTAAGTATACAGGAACTTGCTGGCCTGATTGGAGATGCACTATAGAACCGCTACTCTTCTCAATATAAGCATTGTGGAACCTGTGTCCCTTGGGGAAACTGCTAGGTACGTATGACCTAGATTGGCCACTGTTGGAAACAGAATACTGGGCTTGATGGACCTTGGTCTGACCCAGTATGGCATATCTTATGTTCTCGGGGAACAGTCAGCACTATCAATCCAGCTCCTTCGATTAGGAAAACTTCCTCCACATCATTCAACTAAAGTATCAGCAAGAAGAACTGCTCTCTTCGCCATCTTACATTCACTTTCTCTGTCACATTATCTCCACAATTCACAAACATTCTAAACAACTTAATCGTGCTGTATTCATGCCTGCAAATCCATCCCGTTTCTGCAAGTTCTGTTTTATATCTCCCTGGGACTGACTTGACAAAAAACTGCATTTACCAGGCGCAAATTCTCCTGGGCTGCTGGATTTCATGGGGCATATAGTGAGGGCTGCCTGCACTATTTGGATTCCACTTCATGTTCTCGGGTGCTGACTGTGGGTGACTCTGAACTGGTAAAATGAATCCCTGCCTGCAGTGTCAGCGGTGGACTGTAGCCCCCACATGTGCTTGTCAACAGACAGAGGAACAATCTAGATAGAGTCCTTACAATAGAAAACTACACTTCTGCAACATGTTATAATAACAAATCCTAACAGAAAGAACTATAGTTCATAACATGACGACTACATAGCTGTTACGTATAACTGGAATAAAATTACTTGGCAAAAAACTAACTGCCAGCCGTAATCAGCTTGGCTTTACAAAAGAAATTACTTTCAATTTTACAGTTTTTAGGAAGCAGAGATTCAAAAAGACATTCATTCTGGATACATTTTCCATAAAGCGGGTGGACATCTAGAATACACATACACATTTTCCTTCCAAGTTTATTTTATTAACAATAAGATTAACCCCTCATTCACTCAGGATTCAAAGCACTTTCAAGTTGCGATCTGCAGAGTCCTGTCAGTGTTCGTAACCTCAGCTTCGTAGGGCAAAGGGAAAATACAAGCATCCTTTCCTATTGAAACTTGAGCCCTACATGATTTCTGCTCACTTGATCTGCGCAGGAATTCGAGTAGGAATGTAACCCTTTCCAGGCTAAGTACAATACTATCGAGATCCACAATCCTGACTAAACATTCTTATTAAATGATAGATAATACATGACCATAGCAGAAGGCACATCACTATTACAAAATATTGAATAAAAACAGGTATAATTCCCTAAAATAAGCACCCATTAGCCCAGCAGCAGAACGTTGAAAACATGCCTTCATAGGGTTAAAACATTCCTCAGCACAAACACGCCTCTTGTGCTGCAGCTGAATGAGAGAGACAGCTTCTTGCTTTTACAGTGACTCTTCTTAACTATACTTTTACTATTTCATATGCGGTAAAGTGTCACAAATTACCCAACGGAATATAATCCTACCCTTATACTAGAAGGGAAAGTCGTGGTTTCAACAGATAACAAAGACAAACTCCCAACGCTTCCTTCTTTTCACAAGCATTCTTCACACAGACAAACATGCTAGCATTTTCCAAATTCCTAATTCCCGGGCTGACTGACAAACCAGAATTACCAAAACCGAAAAGGCTGATGGGTACTAGGATCGCCCGTGGAAGTACTTGCAGGGATACTAGGATCGCCTGTGGAAGTTGATCAGACTTCCTTTACCTGTTACTGTACCAGAAGTGTCTCGAGACGTTCGCAGAGCTATCTGACTAAGAACCAGAAAAATCAATACTCACCAGATCCGGTAGCTAATGCGCTGCGCAACCAATCCCTCCTTGGGTTGAATCCTGGACTCCCCTCGGGTTCGAGGTGTTGGCCGGCCAGAAGCAGCAACCTGCGGAGGCAAGGAGGAGTCTCCTCCGATACAAAAGGACCAGGGGTGCCAGAGACCCTCCTGCGGTCAGTCAGGCTCAGCTCCAGCCGGACCAAACCTGTGAGGCGAGATGTCGGGGCATATTCACTTGCATACCATCCCCCACTCGCACATTCCCGGCCCAACGCACCAGAAATATGTAGTAGCTGATAAGAATGCAATAAATAATACCCGGAGTCAGGCAAAGATTCAAGCCGGTTTAATGTGCACAGGTTCAGATTGCAGTAGCATTCAAAATGGTCTGAGCCCAGAGCTCAGAAAAATGACAGTTTATATACTTTTCTTCTCCAGTCTAATACAGGCAAAACTCCTCATTGGCCACAGTGGCCCACTTACTCTCATCCAATAGACATCTCTGACCGGGCCCAGGACTCGCTCCCCCTGCTTGGGTCTTACTAGCCACGGGTCAGCAATTAGACATAACACTAAACATAATACTTCTGCTAAAGTATACAGTATATTTCACTACTCTTGCAAGGTCAGTTAGCCACAAAGATAGTGGAAGGCATATCAGAAGCATTCTTAACAAAAGAAAAAGCAAAGCGAGGCCAAACAAAGCAAGGCTAAGACGTATCTCTAGCCTTGGCTCAAAACACTAAACAATCTTCATAATGCTAGACAAAACATTCTTACACTGTTCGGCTTCTCTGCTATATTTTCATCCTGATTACGAGGTCAGTGCACATCTAGCAAAGATACAGTGGAGGACATTCCTACTAAAGCAGACATCTGGCTTACCTAAACAATAAACAGTAAAAGTTTTAATTCTCTTATCTCCAGGAGAGCAGAACATGTTATCAAACCAGAATAGAACAGTATTTCTTTCTAACAGCTAACAGCATTCTGTAATTTTCCAAAATCAGCAATAACATTTTAAAGCAGGAAAAAGGGCTTCAGACCTAGCTCTGCTACATACTAGGCTATCGCCTATCACACCTCACCATTCCGAGAAGGTTGGCTTACTTTGCGCCCAGATGGGAGCAAATTACAGCAGAGCAATGGACCCTCTCCATTGTAAGGGAAGGGTACAAGCTTCATTTCTTAAACCTTCCTCCCCACACAATGGGGACACTGTTCTATTCTGGTTTGATAACAGTGTCATTTTGTGTCATCTGCAAATTTGATGGGGTCATTTATAAATATGTTAAAGCATAGCGCAGTACAGTACAGATCCCTGGGGTACTCCACGATTCACCTTATCCCACTGAGAAAATTGACCATCTATGTCTGGTTTTTTTCTATATTTTAACCAATTCCCAATTCACAATGGATATTGCTTCCTATCACATGACCTTTTAATTTCCTCGGGAATGTCTCAAACACTTTCTGAAAATCCATACACTTTGTCAACTGGCTCATCTTTATCTGCGTTTTGTTCATGCCTTCAAAAAAAATGTAGAAGATTGGTGAGACAAGACTTCCTTTGGCTGAATTATGTGAGTTTTGCCCCATTAAACTGTGACTACCAAGGCAGTCAATAATTTCATTTTTTATAATAGTTTTTACCACTTTGCCCCGCACTAAAGTCTGACTCACAAGTCCGTAGCTTTCTGGATTCCTAAAAATTGGCATGATGTTGACTCTCCAGTCTTCAGGTACCATAAACAATGTTAATGAGAGCTTACCTATCACTAAATATTAGATCTGAAATTTCATTTTTGAGTATAGTCTGTATATCAACTGGTCCAGATGATTGACTACTCTTTAGTTTATCAATTTATCCTATTAGATCTTCTAGACTTACTGAGATTTATTTCAGTGGCTCTGAATCATCACTTTTAAATACCATTTCTTGTGAAGGTATGAACCTTATATCTAAGAATTCATATAGTCTTGTCCTCCCTGAGTGCTCCTTTTACATTATTATTTAATGGTCCAACTTATACACAGGCTTCTTGCTTCTTTTTACCTTTATCAGTGTTTTGCATCAGACTTTCCAATGCTTATACTATTTGGTATTTTCTTTATTTTGATCTTTTCTTGAAAGATGTTCTTCTCAAAATAACAACCTCTTTTAACCATGCTGACTGTAGCTTTGTCCTTTCTTTTGAGTTACAAGATTGTTTGTTTGTTTTTAAGCACCATCCATGCATGATTTAAATTCTTAACTTTGCAGCTGCTCTGTTTAGTGTGTTTAACCATTTCCCTCATTTTATCATAGTGCTTTTTTTCTTTTGAAAGTTAAATGCTAGCTCGGATTTTTCATATTCTCCGGGAACAAGCAGGAAGTCAGTCCTCACATATGAGTGACGTCTGTGCCGACGGAGCCCTCGTGTGGAGCAAATCCTCAGTTTTCAGAGAAAGCCTTTGGGAATTGCATCACGCATGCGCGGTCCCCTTCCCGCCCAAGGGTGCCATCTTGCTCAGTCTCCTTTTTTCCGCAGAGCCCTTAAGACGTCCTTTAGTCACCATGGAAAATGTTTAAAATTTACTTTAAAAGTTCATCTTTTCTACCGGATCGACACCAGTTCCCCTTCCTGCCTTTGGCTCGGTACACCAGTATAAAGTCCGTCTGGGGGGTTTTTGTTTGTTTTTTTGTCCTTCATGACTAGTGTTTGCGCTCCTTTTTTCTTTTTCACTGGCAGCCTGAGGCTTTGACCTAGCAGGGATTCTTTTTCTCCCCCGATAGCTGCCAGCGGGTTTAAAAAATGTGATTGGTGTACAAAACTTATGTCATTGATACAGATGACTGCTGTCTCCGGTGCCTCGAGCCCGACCATGACCCGAAGGTCTGTGGCCCATGTAGGGAAATGTCCTCGAAGGCCCTGAGAAGAAGCATGATAGGATTTTTGCTGAGTCAATACCTTCACTCCTAATTTTGTAACACTATTATTATTTCAATGACTTGCTAAGTGGCCCCATCACTCATTAGTTCTCACACCAAATACTGTGTTCTTTTGAAGACTAGGTCTAAACTAACTTCCCTCTTTGTCAGTTCCTGAGCCAGCTGTTCCATGAAGCCGTCTCTTCCCTCCCTAGCATATCCTGATGAGTCATAGGTTGCCAGTCAATAGTGGAGCAATTGAAAATACCCATCATTATTGTCTTACCAGATTTGTTAGCTTCCCTAATTTCTGTTAACCTTTCCTCATCTGTCAGGCCACCATATGAAAAGGAAAATTTAGTGGTAGACTGTTAAGTCTATGGTGATAAGGGAAGGGCCATTTGCTTTTTGAGATGGCTGACTGTCCCTGATGTAGGTAAAGATCATCCAGAGTGAGATCTGTAGCTGTTAACATTTTGAGTGATCATTCACATAGCTTTTTTTATTTACTTGTTGAAAAGGAACAGCTGCTGTGCTGTAAATTACATTAGCTCCCAAGATTTCTTACTGCCACCTCTTGTCTGCAGTCAACAAGGGGAGGCTGTTACCAGCAATGCCTTGGGACCATGCGTTTAAGATGGAAAATGCAAAGTGCAAGTTGGAGAGGAGGGGTTTGCAAGCTGTTTCAAGGGAAGCAGCTGCTGTGAGCGATGCAGAACATACTGCGCGACTTGAAGAGACTATTTTGCGAGTGCTGGCAGAATCCTTGCAGCTGCTGCTCTTTCAGTCCTGTGGCATACAGCTGTCTGCTGAACAGGGAGGGGGTACAGTGAGAACTAGAGGAGGGGCAGTCGTGGATGCACTGAATGTGAGGAACTGCATGTTCATAGAGGCAGGAGGAGGTGACCAGCTTACGGATAGATGAGAGGAGCTGAAGTGAACAGGAGTTACAGGGGTGGGTGAAATTTGTTAGGTGAGGGGGCAGCCTATGCAGTTCTGAGACATAACTTGAGATGAAGCATGGGCTTGGAGGCAGAGGCGGCCGTATGCCACAGACAAGGAATCTAGGCTTGCGGGGAGGGAAGCACCACTATCAAAAGGTTTGTGTACCCATCTTTGCAAACAACAGAAACTCTGCCTGAAAATAAGCCAAACTCAATTTAGCCTGCAGTGGGGCTGATGCAGTTTTAGATGTTATAACAGGGGGAAAAGCTAATTTAAAAAAAATAAGAAGCATGATCAGCTAAATACCCTCTTGAAAGGTGCATTGTTACTAAACATCAGTCTTTAGACACAAACCAGCTCTTGGTCACCATGCAAGTATAAAAATAAGGCAATAGCTTAATAAACTAATGTGACTATTCCATTACCCAACCCACAAAATAAACAATGCTTCGTTCTTTCCAGGTCCAGTATTGATCACAAACCAAATGCTAGTGGCCAGATTAGCTTTAAGGGCATAAGAACTGCTGTGTCAGCTAGTGTTTTGTGCCAGAACTCAGTCTGGGGTAGAGGTTTTCTCCCAGTAGTGTCTATTGGGTAGTTTTGTAGCAGGTAAGAGACCAGCCATCCCATTTTTGTATATGGCTTGTGTGCTTCAAAATCCCAAGACACCCTGGGGTATGAACTTGGTAGGGAAGCCTTTGATAATATCTAATGAGCTGAAAAACCTCATCCTAAAATGTTAATTAGTTCACAACTTCACCATACCTCATACTCTACAACTTGTCTAACACGATGGACTGGAGTTTCAAAATATTTCTCTTTTTTGTAGTGCTATGGGATGTATGCAATGCTGTACAGTGGTTTTCAGGTCCCTTTTGTCCCAGTCACAGTGGGAGATACTCAAAAGGGGGTGTCTGTGGCAGAAGCAGGATTTGAACCCTGACTTGGTTCTCAACATATGGTTGTAATGACTAGACCACTTTTCTCTCCTGTGCTCTTTGTGAGAGTTTGTACATCATTTCTCGTTGTTTGTTACATACAAATAGATTGCACTGCTTAATCAGTAAGCTAACTCTACTTAAAAACCCAATTCCACAATTAAGGATGCAGCACCAAATGTTAAAACTTTATTATCTGCTGAAGATCATAAGGCAGCTGATAGTAAAGATTTACCAGTGTGCTTGTAAAGGTTCTGTTCCTTGTTAGTCACTCCAGGCCAGGGAAGTCCCGAACCCTCATCTGCGGTGTGCTGCTCCGGCTGGCTGGAATCCAGGGGAATAAAACTCACAGACCACACAAAAGGAAAGTATGCAAGTTTATTCCAAAGGGTGGAGGGATTGTCTGTATTTTATACATCATCAGAAACATATTCATACGTCATCCACCCATCTTCTTGGGGGCCCACTATAGTTTATCAGTAACTAATGCAAATACAAGTCATCCTTGAGTAGAACAATCAGTTTAGCTTACACAGCACATTCCTTTTTCCATACCCACACCAGAATGTACAAAGGGCACACACATAGGATTCTGATTTCTATAGGATTCTAATTTCTCTTGTGCAGGCCTCCTGTATATGCACTTAAACTAAGCATTATTATTACAAAGGGCACATATATAGGATTCTGATTTCCCTAACAATCCCCCCTTTGGGCCTGCATAGGCCCACTATAAGAACAGCCTAACAATCTACTACAAAATAACTAGACAGACATTATTAATGGAACATCTGTATGTGGCAGCTCAGGTACATCAGCCACCATAAAAGCAGGAGTATAGGAATACATAAAAGTGGTAGAGCTTTGTAAGGCCTTTCAACAACAGTCAAGAACAAATGAATATACAACAAAAAAGAACAAGAATTATAAAACCGCTCAATAGGGCAATAAGCAGTCCTTTGAGACCACCCCAAAGAAAAATACATCAGAAAGTAATCATGAGAAACTTCCCTGTAGTTGAAGAACAGTATAGAGCAGTATTAGGCAGACTAGAGGACTACTAGAGGACAGCAACCTTGGGCCGGAAGGACTGGGGTTTCTAGTCCCACAGGTGCTCCTTGTGGTCTTGGGCAAGCCACTTAACCCTCCATAGCCCATGTTCTCTGTAAAATAGTTCTCTGTGTGCTGTGCTTTCCTGTCTAATCAATGTGTTTATACCTCAAAAATTTCCTGTCATGATTTGACAATTTCCAATCTGTAATCAAAACCGCTGCTGATCGCTGGAAGTAGCGGTATACAAATGTATACTAAATAAAATAAAATAAATAAATAAATAAAAGCAGAAACAATAAAACAATCCGTAGCATTAAAACTAGAGACAGTTTACAATGAGCAAGGGACCTAGTCATATCCCAAAGAGAGGCGAGTAACACCAATGTTATACAAGAAAGTAGAAAAAGAAACATGGGGCTGGGTGCAGTTTAAATTATCAAGTACAGTAAACTTCTGCATTTCACACAGATTAGAAGGTACAGTAATGAGACATGTTGAGAGAAAAGCTTCAGTTTGTAGCGATCTGCGCACACAAAAAGTAAGGTAGTCTGGGCAAGTAGTATTGCCGTATTAACAGTTCCCGAAATGGGCTGAAGGAGGCACCACATGAGTGGTAGGAGGAGTCAACACAGTCTTGTGCGTGATGGTCAGGAGGCTGGAACCGAAGATGTCAGTGGAGATGATACATGCTGGATTCTTGACGCATGGATCCACGAAGGGGAGGAGTCACACAGGATGGCTGTCCATGTGATGGCGATCACTGTAGTTTGGAGGTCCGTAGAGCGGGTCTAAGGTACCGTGCTTTTGAGGTGCTCTGACCTGTACCTGGTCACCAACCTTGAAGGGATATGTTGGTTCGGTACCTCTAGGCCGAAAGCTGCTTTTCTTCAGGAGTCTTCTCCTCTCCTCTCCAGTTGCTAGGGCCTTGGCTGCCCCGGCGTCAGCTACTTCTCATCCTGGTCCTGAAGCCTGATCTGTATATGGAGAATGTTTCCAGCGAGGGCAATAGCTTCAGG
Source organism: Ichthyophis bannanicus (assembly GCA_033557465.1). Taxonomy (NCBI): domain Eukaryota; kingdom Metazoa; phylum Chordata; class Amphibia; order Gymnophiona; family Ichthyophiidae; genus Ichthyophis; species Ichthyophis bannanicus. The sequence continues at coordinate 243,938,690 of CM066043.1, forward strand.
ATCTTTTAGCCGCCACCTTCACTGCAATCGGTGTTATCAGAAGAACTTGGAACGATCCCATACTGGAAAAGGGGCTTGTACTGTGTGCTGGTGGTATGTCTTTACCAAAATCCAGTCTCCGGATTGAAAGAAAAGAGCTGAGTCATCCAGTAGAAAGGATTGGACCTGCTGAGCATACCTGTGGAGGTAAGAGAGTTGCCTCTGCTGCTAGGAAATACAAGAGATCAAATGTGAGGCTCAGGAGTATAAAAAAAATAAGCAGTCTTCCATATAACAGTTCAGAGGGAGAAAAAGTTCAGTCTACTCCCTTAGGGCATTTTTTTTGGTTGTTTGTTTATTGAACAGAGTCAAAGGCAAGACAGTTTAGTGTCTTTACAAAGGGTTTTTGTTTTTTTGGTTTTTTTTTAAGAATTCGGAGGTTCCCCCCTTCGTGGGTTGCTGTTTGCATACAACAGCCAATCCTAAGCAACTCAATTTAGCTAATACATTTTGACAAGATGCCCACACTTCCTCAATTGTTCCACAATTTTAGAATTATACCAATTTGTAAAAATTTGTGTGAGTAACTTTCCTCCTTTAGCTTCATGTGTCGGGCCAGGACACATAGAGGCAAAAAGGGATAAAAGCATCTGAAAAGCACCACATGGCCAGTGTGGGTCTCCCCAAAGCTCATTAGGATGAAAAGTGCACTCAGCCTATCTCCAAGTGTCTATTTCCAATTATTGGATATATCTCTGGGCTAGATAACTTTCAAAATTGGAGTTAATGCGGATGGCATAATCAAATATTGTAGAGTATTCATTGTCAGTTTTCTTTCTAGGTGGATACATCGGATACATCATTTCACATTTCAATTTACCCTCACCATTTTATAATGTTAATCTGAGTTCTCTTTTCCAACATGAATATTCCATCACACTCCTCTCAACACCACTTTTTTTTTTCACTTACATCATTCCATCAAACTACATGCATAGGTCCTTCTGTCTTTTTTATACCATACTAGTGTATCCTTATTTGGCAAGGCTGCTAAGAACATCAAACAATTGTTAGAAACTTAGTATTTTTGTAAACAAAAGGTATATATACATATAAATGTAGATCCTTTTCCATAAGCATAAACAGTGCTCATTCTAATTAGCAACTGCCTAAACAAAATATAGATAAAATCCTTACAATATAGACTAGTGCTTCACGGCATTTTATAACATCAATCCCAATAGGAAGGAGTATGGCTTCTAACAGAACAGCCACATAATCTCTCAGGTGTGACTAAAGTCTATCTTATACCCGGTTCCCAGTGAGAGTGTTGTGGAAACTTAAAAATATTTGAGGACTGATCTTATAATCGCAGTACCCACAAGGATCTGTGGAAGTTACTCACTAATCATGGTGTTTAAGAGATCCTTTTGAGATGAGAGGCCTAAGAAGGTTCAAGGCATTTGTGGTTGGGCCTCATGGCGATGTTTCCTTGGGTTCTTCTTGGCCTATTCCCCCCTGCCTAGTCATGTCTCTTCAGAGGCATAAATATGCAAGGTTCATGTTCTTCAGGCCTTGTGGGTCCTCGAGGAGTCTTAAAGCAGTCAGAATTCCGGTGGCATCACACTCGGAGCAGCACGTTTATTGCCTTTTCCAAGGCTGTAGCCTCACCTTCTGTCTCTCTCTCTCTGCTTTTTTTTTTTCTTCAATGAACTCACGTTAATGTTATTATTTACAACTATTCTCATATTTCCTGGGAACTAAGCTTCATCTTTCCACTAAATGTGATCTAAGCAATTGCAGATCAGCCTCTTTCCAAAATTCTATAATTTCTATGTGTACTGAACCTCTACATAATGTACTGCTACGACAAGTATTTTGGTAACATAAAGTGCAAGTGTGTAAACTAAAGAAAACTTGTATATCATAGTGCTACAATATACTGTATTACTAAAACTGAAATGTTAAAAACTTTTTCCTTCTGGACCCCAACACATCAAATCAGAAAGATAGCCAGCACCCATGGTGCTACTGTCCTGTTCGTCAGTCATCAGCACCGAGCTTAACAATGCAAAGTAATTAACTTAAAATCTTACAGTTCAGGAAACAGACATTCAAATAACATGAAACTGCAAAAAGGTGAATTCAGAATCATGCTTTGTCACATTTAAATTAAAACCTTATACATAATACTTGAGACTGGTATCAAACTGATCTGAAACAATGAAATTATGTTAAAGCAATCTACTTAGAGTAACAGTTCAACCTTGATGTTATCTCAAACACAAATAGCAAAGTAAACAGCAGGTCTGTCTTGAGTCCAAATTCCTTCAGGCAAATGCAGATAGCTGAACAAGAGAGAGAAAAGTCCTAAATAAAAAGTTGCTTGAGAATTGTCACTAATTGTGATTGCTATTAAATTCCTATAGTTACAACTCTATGTGTTTCTATAATATCAAATCATTTTTTTTCAAGTTGCAGTCTTTTAATTACTGGCTCAGGATGCCCCATTGTCCTGACAGGGTTCCCAACCCCTACTTTGAAGGTTAAAGAAAAACAATCCAAATCCATTTGTGCCTTCTGTAGCCCACGGGAGGGGCTGCCCCCTTTCCCTCTCTCTTCTTTGTTCTCTTTGTTAAGTTTCTGATTTCGTTTCTGATGTTGTAGGGGGAAGGGATAGCCCCAACCTAAATTTTTTGTTTTCTCCAAGACACCCTGAATCTTTTCTTTCCCAAGAAATGCAGCAGATTGTTAATGGCTTCTATCACAACTGGTTTCTCCTGCCCTAAACTTTAAAGATCATCTACATAGTGCCTAGGGAGCAGGCTCAAACATATACCTCAAATCTACAATACTGAACCATTTGTGTTCATGCAAAATTTAGCTCAATATTTTTAACCAAAAGCATAAATATACAAATCAAGGGGTTTCTTTTGAAATAATGTTTTCAAAGGAAAGAATCCGTTGCTAGATCTGGACAATCTTATTCAGATTCCTTAAATCCTGCACCAACCAGCAAGTAAAAGAAAAACAATATTAACTGTAAACAAAACATATTTTTTTTTTCAGCTTGTTGGGAAGGACACAAAGGAGTTACTTATTTGGGAAACTTCTGTTTCAGTTCTTATTTAAACAAGAGGTAAATCAAAGCTTACAAGTGCTTTCTTAAGAAATTTCGCCCTGCATAATGAACTAGACCCTCGGGATATTTGGAGCGCACCCCACTCCCCGAATTCCTCCACTATTTACATTATACATCTCACTCACACACAATCAGTCTCAGTTCCCAATAGAGTATACAAACCACCAAGGTAGATACCAAAGTCCCACTTTTCCTTACCTCGATCTGTGCACAAAATTCACTTGGTTGCTGCAGTGCCTGTCACATTTCCGATTCACAATACCTCTAGTCACCTAGGATCATTACCAGCTAGTAAAGAGACCTCTCCGCAGAGAAGGAGGTGAGACTGTTGAAATCAACAGGACGCGTCTTCGCACCTCCACTCAGCAGGAGTCACTCCACTGTGGGAAAATCCCAGCGAGCCCCAGCTGTTAATTACACCTTTACCTGTGGCCAATTCACCTTTGGCCAAGCTGGCCAATGAGACTTGGGGAGGGATATTGTGAAGCAGATTAAGAGCTCTTTTAGTATTTCATTATTCAGTACATTGCTATAGCAATGGGTGTCTAAATACAGACACACCCTATTACATATTTCAGTGACAGTTATACCGTTGTTAAGTACAAAAGTAATTTTCTTTCTATTTAGCTTGTCTTCTTACAATATGGCAATAAATAGACACTCTGCAAACAAATAATAATTTATGTTTTAGTATGCTGTTTAACTTTAAGTTTCTGTTCTGTCTGCCTATCCGTAACCTTTGAACACAAAGAACAGGAAGGGAGGGGGAGGGAAGAGCAAATCAGTGGAAGAATAAACAAACACCACTTGTCACTTGCATTCCAGAGTCATCAGTTCTAGAGAGGGGGGGGGGGGTCGTATAGGCACAGAGATAAACATGCTAACAGACTCCTGTAACTTACACTGACAATTTATGTAGAATGGCTGTTTTTTAGCTGCAGTTTTAAAACTTATCACAACATATAGCAGAACATGCACTCCCACAGATTCTGGAGCGGCCCCCTCACCTTGGGACCCCCCCATCCTCTAATTAATTCACAACAAACGCACATGTGGCCACTTGCTTTCTGCACAGTATCTATCACGAGCGCTATATCGCTTCAAAATACGGCAGGGGCGTATAGCCAGACTCACACACACACACAGCCCTCACAGCAGCCGCAGATGAGAAAGAGAGCTTTCCCACCAATTCCCACCCAGGGAACAGGAAAGTCTTAATTACCATTTAACCATGCTACCAAAGCAATAGGGACACTCCCAACCAAAGGGAGAATACCAGTTCTAATTTAAACCGTGCTACCAAAGCACAGGGATCCCTGGCCAACGGGAGTATCCGACACTTCTGACACCAAATGTAAAGGTTCTGTTCCTTGTTAGTCACTCCAGGCCAGGGAAGTCCCGAACCCTCATCTGCGGTGTGCTGCTCCGGCTGGCTGGAATCCAGGGGAATAAAACTCACAGACCACACAAAAGGAAAGTATGCAAGTTTATTCCAAAGGGTGGAGGGATTGTCCGTATTTTATACATCATCAGAAACATATTCATACGTCATCCACCCATCTTCTTGGGGGCCCACTATAGTTTATCAGTAACTAATGCAAATACAAGTCATCCTTGAGTAGAACAATCAGTTTAGCTTACACAGCACATTCCTTTTTCCATACCCACACCAGAATGTACAAAGGGCAAACACATACGATTCTGATTTCTATAGGATTCTAATTTCTCTTGTGCAGGCCTCCTGTATATGCACTTAAACTAAGCATTATTATTACAAAGGGCACATATATAGGATTCTGATTTCCCTAACAGTGCTGAGATCATCTTCTGGTCTGAGAAGGACTTTGTCACGTGCATTTCTGCTGCACTGGAAGCAGGCACTGAATATGTAAAGGGAGCTCAACTGCTAAAGAAATATCTGTGAAACTTTTAAAGTTCTCTTTCTCCCAGATTTCACCAAGCAACTGTAACCTGGTTGTGCACCAGAGCTGCATGTCTATAGAGAGTCACGGGGCAGTAACTGCAGAAAATCTGGCTGAAGTGGTGTGACTTTTTCTTTTTCACTACCTAGTTGCCACACTTTCAGCATATGAGAAATAAGAGGGCTAGACCTGGAGACCCTTTTGTATAATACTTAGGACATTGAAGTAAGGCAGCGAAATCCTGACCAAGGGGGATGTTTACAAAGCATCAGTAGCGGCCTCAGTGCGATATTGCACAGAGACCACTACTGCTGCTTTGTAAACATCCCCCCAAGAGTCTGTCGAGATTCCAGATTCTGCCAGGAAGAGGTTTGTTCAGACCTCAACCAGTGATTGATCTGCATAATCTGGCTGCCAAATATGTGAAAAAAATCTGGAAGCTCCAACTAGAGAGTGGACAACGTCAGATGTAGTAGTTTTATTCCAGAGAAAGACCGAAGCAGAACTAGGGCAAATGTGCTTTGAGCCGCATTTGCACATACATGTCGGTCATTGAATGAATATGGAATATGCACTGGTAGAACCTCGAAAGGAAACCAATAGCCAAAAGAAATGATTTTCCATGTGATAGTGACATAAACTTTCTGTGATAAATCTTCCATTAGCAGCTGACTATTCATTATTACGACCATCAATAACTGTCCACATGGTGGCTGCAGTTTTTGGCTTGTCATTTAATCGTTTATAGATAAGCAGTGGCCTGCCTTAGCATCAGAAAGATAGTGGAAATGTAGCTGAACATTCTTAAAGCAAGCATACCAGGCAATGATGGGAGAAGCTGTCAAATGTGTAATGTATGTGCACAAAAGACTCTTGTATGCATTGTTTTGGAAACTGGGAAACCCAGCATGATATTTGAATATGCAGTCTGTGTCTTAAAAAAGAATCCTGTATATGAAAAAAGATTGTACTGTATTTTATACTGCTGGATGAACCCTATGGTTTTTTAAATTTGAATATTAAAAATTTTAAAAAAGTTTGAGCGATTGGGTTTTGAATTCTTGTTTTCAGCATTACATGAAATCTGACAGATTTTCTACTTAAGAGGTTGTAAATATTTTTTCTCAAGGAGCACATTTGCATATCTTTTGTTCGTTTACCAGTTCCATGTGCAATTTTATTGAACTCAATTTGAGTTGTGAACTAATAACTCTTTCCAAAACCTCCAGCCTCCCCAAAAAGAATAACCTGCTAAACTGATATGTAAGATATTTGGTGGCATGGGTATCACATAGCTTTTAACAGAATAATACACATGTAACTATAAATGGTGTAGCTTACCATTTTAAAGTTATACATTTTAACTTAAATGTATAAATATGAATAGCAACGTTTTTATATTAATAGTCTTTTAGTTGTATTTTAGCTCACGCCTTTCCAGTAGTAGATCAAGGTGAGTTACTATCAGGTACTGTGGGTATTACCTTTCGCCAGAGGGTTTACGATCTATGTTTGTACCTGAAGCAATGGAGGATTAAATGACTTACACAAGGCCTGTCAGTGGGATTTGAACCCTGGTCTTTCTGGCCCCAGGTGCTGGCCTTAACTACTGGATGACTACTCTGCATTTCATCAGTCTCTGTATAACTTAAAACTTAAAGCCCTGCCTCTGGAACGCCCCTAACCCTGCCTCAATTTCAAACACACAACTTTAACCCAAAGGCAAATTATATGTTTTGCACTAATAAATGGCAGGAAATTTTTTTAAAGCACTTATATAGTTGGTATCTGCTGCTGACCATATAACTGCTTGTGAGCACCAGCCCCTAAGGGGATCATTCCAGAACCCAAATAAGGGTTTGTACGTGCACCAGGAACCTTTAGGCTGTGAGAGTGGTGATATATCTGCAGACTGGCTACCTGGTATGATGGCACAGGGCTACTCCCTTCCCATGCCCACACAGGCCTGACCAGGGGAGCATTGCCACAAAGCAGACTGGGAAGGCAGACAGGGTTGTCCCACAGATAGTGGATGTATACAGACTGAAATAAGCCAAGACAGAGTGTGGACATTGTATGAGACAGATATAGACATATGTAGGTAGGTTCTGTGAGAAATGCCAGTACCCCCGATAGTGGGAAACAGATGCCATAGCCAGAAGGCCAAAGTCATTAAAAGAGAATAATTTTGTAACTCGGCAATATTATGCATCCTTTGGGGAATTGCAAAGTTAGTTTAGGTTTTTTTGAACTTGGTAAGAGTCCATACTTAGCATTTTAAGAGTGTTTTTAGACATGAGCAAAGCAAGAATAACAAGCATTTTTATACTGCCAAGTACTTTTTGATGCAAGGTATGTCATGACAAACATATTATTTACTTTCCCTTACAATATATTAGAGTGCACTGAGATTACTTAGCACTTTTCTGGGCATGAAAAAGGTTGGTATATGTCTGCATCAGCATTCATTTATCATTAGTATTTGTCTAGTTTGCATCAGCAAAATACTGTCGGAACGGCAGCTTAGGAGATGCACCATTTAACCGAGGAGGTGTGGCAGTCAGAGGCATCCACGGGTATATCATGGAGACAAGCACGGTCAGAAATGTTCAGATTTCCAGAATAAAGTGAGCACGGGGATGTCCAAAACCATTTCAACGCCTACTCATGTCCAGTGATATTAGCGGGGATGGGTTTCTTTGATTCACTCTATTCCTGTGCCCAGTTCTCATTCTGAATACGTGCATGGCTGAACAGTATTGGCTGTGCCATGCTGGACACATCTATGTGGCAATTCCATAAATGTGGGTGTGGAATTGGAATGGGATCATGCCACATGTGTCCTTAGGCTGGATATGGATTTTGTGGAATCAGTCTTTTATTTTCATTGTGTTGCTAGATGCATTGTTTTAAATACATTGCTTTAAATTTTAAGAGCTCAGCTCTCATAACATCCAAATAACAAATCTGCATTGTGTCACTCTTTAATAAATCGGCTATACAACACCATCCTAATCTACAGAGCTGAGCTGTTTGTTACCAAAACATGATTCAATTTTACGAAAAAGAACCCCATTGAATAAATCAAAATGTTCATTTTGATAATTCAACCAAAAGCTCAACAATGAAGACCCTCATGTGAAAGTTTGTGAGACCTTCATTCAGTAACTCGTAGCACCACCTCGAGTGCCAGTTTCAACTAATCCCACCCCACTGTCCTCTTAATGCTGGTTATTGATAATTGCTTGACAGCCAAAATTCAAAACTCTGAGGCAGTGCATAAGTGATCTCATGATATGGGGGTGGAGGATTTTTACTAGGGTGCTTTCATTCGTTTCCAAAATGAGAAAACAAAAGTGTATTGTTGACAAGCGTTTATACTATGGAATAGAGTGAAAACTTCCATTAAAAGAGGATTTTTACTTGCATCTAGTCGTCCATTGATAGAATGTGGCATGCAGTAAATCAATTGCATTTATATTATACACACTTCTTTTTTTATGTGGAAATTGAGTGGTCCTTCCAAAATGTTATATGAATGTTACAGCCTATAGGGTGAAATAGGCTTGTCATGGTTTATTTATGGTTTCTTTTACTTTTTATACTGCTTTTTGCAGGCAGGCAAAGCTGTTTACAAAATATAAAATTAAGAGTCGAAAGGAACTCCATGCATAAGAAAGGAAAGAAGGAGAAATAAGAGGCAACAGCGAAAATATTACAGTATAGAATTACAATATACGCCAAAAGTAAAATAAAGATTTGGGTGGGGGGGGGAAGGGACTGCCAGCACATGGGATAGTCGGTCAGTGATCTGAAATGTTTTCTTAGAGATGGATTTAGTTTGGCCTTAAAGTGCTTGTAGGTCTTTTCAAGATGAAGATGGGGAGATAAGCAGTTTTCCAGGAACAAGCAAGAAGTCGGTCCTTACATATGGGTGACATCTGCACTGACTGAGCCCACACAGTAGCTTCTCCAATACAGGGGCGGTTCTATCATTAGGCCAACTGAGGCAGTGGCCTCAGGTGGCAGTTTCTAGGGGGTGGCACTGATTTGCTGCTCCCTAGAAACTGCCTGATAGAACCGCTGAGCCGTCCAGTTGGATTTGCATTAAAATCAAAGGAAAGCAGCCGCGGGAACATTTCTCCATTCCCGCGGCTCTGCTTTCAAACTGCCGGGTCGCATGGAGCTAGCAGGGTGGTGTGGTGTGGGGCCTGATGTCATCGCTTCCGCCGCCCTTCCGCTTCTACTCGGAAGCGGAAGGGCGGTGGACACGATGACCTCGGGGGGGGGGGCCCCCATCCCACCAGCTCCACGTGACCCAGCAGTTTGAAAGCAGAGCCGCGGGAATGGAGAAATGTTCCCACGGCTGCTTTCCTTTGATTTTAATGGCTGAATCAGTGAGGTGAGGAGGGAAGGGAGCAGATGGGGGGGGGGGGAGAGAGCAGGCGGGGGGGCTTGGAGGGGGGGGAGCAGAGCAGAGCAGACATGGGAGGGGGAGCTGGAAGGGAGCTGACACCTGGAGATGGCACTGGAAGGCGGATGGACAGGGAAGAGGGGGAGCTGGAAGGGAGCTGACATGGGAGGGGGCACTGGGACTGGATGTTCACTGATACCTGGGATGGTATTTTAACTAGAAGGTGCTGGACGATGGGGAAGGAGGGGGACTGGAAGAGAATAGACACCAGTGGCGGTACTGGGAAGGCAAGGGGGTTGGTACTGGGAGGGGAGGCTGTAAAGGGGGCTGATACTAGGGAGAGTTACTGGGCCTGAAAAAAGGCTGATGGAAGGAAATGAGGAAAGCAAAAGGAGAGACTAGAAATGACAGATGGACTATAGACCATAGAAAAAGAACTAAGAGAAGATAGAGGAAACCGGAAACCTCAGATCGGGACCAGCATGATCAAAAATCATCCCACAACAAAGGTAGAAAAAAAAATTATTTTCAATTTAGTGATTGGACTTTGTGCTATCTATATTTCACACAGTATGGGGAACTGCTTCTCTTATCTGGTGTGGCACCGCATGCGGAGTCTGGCTTTTTGGGGTTTCATTTAAATTTTTGTCTACATATTTTTATTTTTGCTTTAGGTTGTGGTCACTTATTCTGTACTTTGAGGGTCTGTGTTCTGAGTGTGTGACCAAGGCCAGGTGTTCTGTTAACATGGAGTTTGTACGTAGGGATCTGTACTGTAGTAATTTGACTTGTTCAGCTTTTCAAATAGGTGTATGGATGTTTTGGGACCCATTGCAGTGTTTATAGTGCTGCTTTTTTCTTGGTAGGCCCCTTATTGTATGAGTTTTGGAAGTGTATGCTGGTATGGTATGATAGATTTGGCCTTGCAGATCTTAGTGACTTTAGTAGGGTTTTATATTAGTTCCCAATATGCCTGGTACTGGAGAATGTTTGTTGTTGGTGAGATGACCAGAATCAGATTTTTTTTTTTTTTAAATATATATTGAGTTCTGTGGGTGAATGTCCTACCTCTGCTCTGCACCCATAGTTGAGGAGGGGGTTCTGTGAATGCAAAATGTATGTTCAAAAAGAAAAAGCAAGCATCATAACGCAGTTTATAATAAAATACAAATGAATTATAATTTGGAGTTATAAACTGCTGTGGTTCTCGCTCTTTCTTTTCTTTGGTGTGTGAACATCTTGCATTTGCTCCACATTATCTAATTGACGTTTTGATTTGGTTCAGTCCCTGCCTGGAGTTTTGAGAAAGATTCCCACCCGGGGGGCATGCCGGGGGGGGGGGGCGCCATCTCATCCCTCGCCTCAGGCAGCAGATTGCCTTGAGCCGCCCCTGCTCCAATACACCATGCATGTGTGGTGGTCCTCCCGCCCAAAGGTGCTATCTTGCCTCGGTCTCCTTTTTTCCACAGAGCCAACCGAAAATGTCTATTTTCCTCAGAAAAAGTGCTAGTTTTTTGTCTTTATTTTTTTCTTCTCCAGTCACGTATCCATTCCCTTTCCTGCCTCTGAGCTTGTGTGCCCTGGCAACATGTCTTGGGTCCATTTATTTTTTTCTCTTTTTATTTCTTCCAGAGCTGCTCGATCGGATTCATGCCCTTTTTCTGTGGCTGTGCCTGAGGCTTCTGGACTCGCGAGGGCAGTTTTCCCCACTATGCCGTTGGCTTTAATAATTGTGATTGATGCGCCCACACCAGTTCATGCACTGACCCACACGACTTCTCCCTCTGATGCCTCTTGGACTGTGGTCCCTGTAAGATGACGACCTCCAAGGCCATCAAGAGCCATCAGCAGCAGCTGGAGTCCTTCTTCCACAAGATGGACTCTGTGCCAGAGCACCCAGCGACATCATGCTCCAGAGCCCCCTACGGAACCCTGGAACATGGGGAGAATATGCTGCCTTGGAACCCTGAGGCTGCAGGTCCTCCAGCCGGACCCTGGAGGAAGAACCCGAGAAGAACCAGAAACCCTCGATGACCGTGTTGGTGGACCTGCCTCAGAAAGTGGGTAAGTCCTCTGTGCCCGCAGTCCCTGTCACAAGTCCAAGGGAAAGGAGCAGGAACAGCCGACTAAAATACCCTTACTGCAGTCATCAGCATCTGGTGACCAGCCTCAGATCCCCGAGGTCATCCTAGTTGAAGACTCCCCCTTGAAAGAGCCAGCGTCAGGCCCGAGTCCCTCGGTGCCCACACCAAAGGCTGCAGAGCCATCTGGCCTCGAGACCAGGATGGCGGCCTTGTAGCACAATTTATCTGCCTTCACGGCCCTGCAGCAGGATCTCATGCCTGGTTCGTCCGGGTCATTACTCCCAACTACTGGGCCCTCGACCTCAAGGAATTCCCCAGACATCGAGCCGATCCTCAAGTGCCACCAGCCTCGAGAGGTCCCTTGACATTGGTCCTGGTCCTCAGGACAGAAGTCATCCCTGCTGAGTGGTTGCAGTTCTGACCACAGAGCATCTTGGGGCCAGGGGCCATCAGGCTTGGATTCTAATCTCAGGGTCCGGACTACCCCCCGACACCTCCACCTGACTATAAGTCTGATTGGGAGACAGAGGCCAACGAGTCACCGGATACCAGTCGTCAGCAGGATGTGCCATCTGACATGTCTCCCACTGAGACCCAGTGTCAGTCCCTGCCTGAGGATACTGCTTTCCTCAACTTTGTGCAGGACATGGCCAAGGCACTGGCCTTCGAGTCAGAGTCAGTCTGAGGAGGACCCTCAGACTGAAGAACTCAAGACAGACATGCACCTCACCGTGCCCATTCCCCTGATCCTAGAACTGCAGCTCCTCCACATGAGGGAGCCCCCCCTGCATATGTGCCCATAGTGAGCAGATGTCTTGACTCGATGTACAGGGTCCGCGGAGCCTGGCTTCCAGAAAGAATAGCTGCCACACAACTCCATGGTGATGGAGTCAGCCATGTGTCATCTTAAGAGCTAGAAGACTCGCTTCTTGTTGCCCCCAGAAAGAGAGGACTGTGCCTTGGAAGCCCTGGGCAGAAAGTGCTACCAGGGCTCGATGTTCATTGGCTGGATCCAGGCATATCAACTGTACATGGACATGTACCTGAGGGACCTTCTGAAGGAACTTGCCAGGTTCTCGGCTGGTTTCTCCGAGGAACCTTTCCAGTGGTTCCAGATCCTGGCCTCAGGTGTTAGAGAGTGGACCTACGACTCCGGGACAGAGTGGTGGTGACCTGCCAACTGGCCGACTCTCTTGCCTGATAGCAAGCCCCCAGCATCTCCTGACTGGGATGCCCTTCCAAGCCCCCACCCCCCAGAGGGTCCCAGCTATGGACACCTCCCTCTTAGACTCCGTAGCCCATTGCGATGGCCTTTGCACTCAGGGCAATTGGTTGCAGTCGGACAGTCTGCAGCAGATCAACCTCTTGGAGATTTGGGCTATATCCCTGGCCCTCCTAGCCTTCCATCACCACCTGCAACACCATTCAGTACTGGTCCAGATGGACAGTCAAGTGGCAATATTCTACATCAGCAAGCACAGGGGGCACAGGGTTGTACACCCTCTGCCAAGAGGCAGTAGCTCTGTTTGTATGCAAACTGCCATGGGATGCTCCTGCAGGCAGTATATCTGCTGGGCCAGGACAATGCCCTATCGGACAGGCTGAGCAAGGTCCTCCAGCCACACAAGTGGTGGCTAGACCCCAGAGTGGTCTACCTGCTCTTACAGCTCTGGGGGATTCCACGGATGGACCTTTTCGCCAATCTGGCCAATGCTCAGCTGCTCCATTTCTGCTCCAGGCAGCCATACCTGTCCTGGGTAGCAGTTGACGTATTCCTCATCCCGTGGACAGAGGGTCTTCTCGAATCCTTCCCGCCCACACCTCTGATTGCCAAGACCTTGTTTGAGACTCAGCAGCTCCTCGGTGGCCCAGGTAACTGTGGTTCCCACTGCTCCTTTGCTTATCCACAGTACTCTGGTCCCCCTGGGGAGTGCCCTGGGGCTGTTGTCACAGGAGGAGAGCTCCTTCCTACACCTCAGCTTGGGGTCTCTGATGCTAACAGCCTGGTGCTGAAAGGATATCCTTGGCCCCTTTCAACCTTTCAGGGGAGGTGGCGGAGGTCCTCCTGACCTCCTGTAGGACCTCCACAAGACAAGCTTACACCTTCAAATGGCACTGCAATATTTGCTTCACCTGACTCGGGCAAGACTGAAGTCCAACTCCATTAGGGTCCACTTGAGTGCACTCACAGTGCACCACCACCTTATCGAGGGCAAGTCCCTCTCCATCCAGCCACTCGTGATCCGCTTCTTGTGGGGTCTCTTGTTGTCCAAGCCTCCTGTCTGCCTGCCGGAGGCATGGTGCTGTTTTATTTATTTTTTTAACTGATTTTAATGTACCATTTTTCTATCGGTCAAAACGGTTTACGTTGAACAATAGGACATGTAGGTTACATCAAACGTATATTCTGTTCTTCATTTAATAACAGGGGGATTGAGGGAGCATGCAGGATCACTATAACATTTGAACTTATTATACAATGAACAAAGTGTTGATGAAGAACTTGCTATACTTAGTGTAGGGTTCGATGTCAAATGGCTGATTGGGGGGGGATGATCTGCAAGAGTGGAAGATGTTCCTGCTGGGAATCAGTTGGAGGGGATGTGTCGTACTGCTCTTCAAAGAGATGACTTGAGGTGTCTTTTGAAGACTTTGTGTGATTGGATGCTCTATAGTGTAGGAGGTAGAGAGTTCCAGAGGGTGGGAGCATAAAGTTTGAAGGCTCTTGTACGGGCACGTTATGTGCTCTTATGTATTTGAGGTGGCAGATGAAGAAGGTTGAGCGTGCTTTGTCTGCATGGTCTATTGGAATTTGGGTATCTGATGATGTTGTAGGTGCTCGAATGTGGTGTAGATAAGTGCCTTATGGATAATAGTCAGAACTTTGTGTTTGATTCTTGATGCTATGGGAAGCCAATGGAGGGATTTCAATATGGGAGTGATGTGGGTATGTCTGGAAGCTCTAGCAATGGTGCGTGCTGCTATGATTTGGGCTAGCTGTAGTGGAGCGGTGATAGTTTTGGGAAGTTCTTGAAGGATGGAGTTGCAGTAATCGAACAAGGGTGTAATGGAAGCCTGGCACACTGCGCGGAAGTTCTTGGGAGAGGAGGGGGTGTATGTTGCGGAAGGTTTGGAACTTGAAGTAGATATTCTTAGTGGTGGTCTTTATATGTGGTTGGAAGTTCAGTTGGTGATTCAGAATGACACAGAGGCATTTAACTTGTGACTTGACCTGTAGTTTGCTGTCTTCAATTTTGATGGAGGGGGATAGTGTGAAATTGGGGTCCTTGGTCACATGGAGGATCTCAATCTTGCTGAAACTAACTGCAAGGTTGTGGAGTTGCAGCCAGCAGACAATTTCTTTACAGCAGGTAGTTAGGTTGGAGTAGTCAGGAGCAGTGATGTGAAATGGAGTAAATATCATTATATCATCTGTGTATAGTTGGTAGCCACCACTGAACTTCCGGATTGTGTAGCAGAGAGGCCTGATGTAGATGTTAAAGAGAAAAGAGGAGTGTGCAGATCCCTGGGGAACTCCTTGGAATAAGAGAGTAAGGTACTGAGGTGCAGTTTCCAATTCTTAGCTGTTGAGTCCGTTGGAAGAGATAGGAGTGGATCCATTCAAGTGGCTTGCCTTGAACCCCAATGTTATTGAGCTGATTGAATAGTGTCTGGTGGGACACTGTGTCAAACGCTGCTGAGATGTCTAGGAAGAGCAGCACATAACCAGTGGAGGCTTTTTCCATTCCGGTGATGAACATTGATATGAGTGAGGTGAGCACTGTGGAAGGGGCGGAACCCATGTTGATTTCTGTCCAGAGGTGCATGTCTGTCAATGTGCTCCTGGAGTTGAAGTTGAACTGCCTTCTCGGTAATTTTAGCAAGGAATGGAACACAAAATATGGAAAGACTAGGGGGCATGCTATAGGGTAACCTATTTAAGACTAATAAGCAAAAATATTTTTTCACTCCATCGTGTAATCAAACTCTGGAATTTTCTACCAGAGGATGTAGTAAAAGCTGTTAGTGTAGCCAGGTTTAAAAAAGGTTTGGATAAGTTTGTGGAGGAAAGGTCCATAAACCATTATTAAAGTGAACCCATGTTTTATCCAAGTTCTCTGACCTTGTTCTCTGTAAAACCAAACAGTTTGTTGTTCTGGTCTGTTGTTATATTGTGAACCGCGCTGATGCTGAATAGAGCGGTATATAAGAGCCTGTAATAAATAAAAATAATAAATAAATAAATAACCCAGAATCTCCACTGCTTGCCCCAATAAAATCATTGCGGAACCTGTGTCTTTTGGGGAAACTGTTAGGTACTTCTGACCTAGATTGGCCTCTGTTGGAAACAGGATACTGGGCTTGATGGACCTTGGTCTGACCCAGTATGGCATATCTTATGTTCTTATGTTTTTATGGCTATAGGACTGTATGAGGTGAGTGATCTTGGGTCTAGGGTGGGATTCTTTAGGAGGAGTCTAACTGAGGTTTGTTTCAGAGAGGGTGGGGGGTAGGCTTGTGAAAGGAATGTTTTGAAAGATGGTGGAGATGAACGGTAGGAGCTGCAGTTTTGCTGATTTAATCCAGGATACCGCACAAGGGTCTATTGGAGAGGTAGTGAAATGATGTATGAGGTATGTGAAATGATGTCCAGGAATTCAACAGGGGGCGTCTCTGAATGTGATCCAGGGTTGGATGGTTGAGGTTGTACTACATAGTGTCATTATGAGAAGGACAGTGGTGCTATGCTGGTTGTGTATGGCTTTGAGGAAGTCAGCTATCTCTTGGGAGTCAATGGTGTGATTCTGATGAGGCTGGGCAGGGTCTTTTGTGAGGGTTCTGACCAGAATGAAGAGTTCCTCCAGCTTGTTGAGGGCATGGAGGAGAATATTGTTATGGTGCTCATATTTGGCATTGAGGGTACTGTTGTAGTAGGCTGTAAGCATGTCCAAGTAGCTGGTCTGTAGTTGAGAGTTCTTGGACCTTCATCTGTGTTCAATTCTTCAAAATGCACGCTTCTGTTCCCTGAGGTGGGTGGAATACCAGGGTGTGCAGGGTCGACATGCTGTTGCAACTCACTGGTCAACCGTTTGAGCCCTGGCTACCTGTCACCTACAGTACTTTTCCTGGAAGATTGTGTTCTTGGTGGCACTCATGTCTGCTCACAGGGTCAGCAAGTTCCAGCAATTGATGGCGGATCCACCCTACACAAGGTTCTATAAGAACAGGATCATGCTCTGCACGCACTCCATGTTCTTTTCCAAGGTGGTGTCTGCTTTCCACCTCAATCAGGAGGTGGTGCTCCCCACCTTTTTTCGATGGCCTCTTGCCAGCAGGGCGGAGACCATCCTTCATACTCTGAACTGTAAGAGAGCCCTGTCCTTCTACCTCCAATGCACCCAGGGCCACAGCAAAACCTCACAGCTTTTCATCTCCTATGACCCCAGTCGGCTGGGGATAGTGGTGACCAAGTGTACTCTATCTTTATGGGTGGTGGACTGCATTGCCCTTGCCTACGAGCAGGCTGGGCTCTTGCTGGAGTGCCGGATCACAGTGCGCACAGCATCAGAGCCATGGAGTTTTCTGGGCAAACCTGCGTTCCGTTCCCTTGTTGGAAATCTGCTGGGCCACCTCCTGGTCCTCAGTCCCTGCTTTCGCAGCTCATTATTGCCTGGAGAGGGAGTCCTGTAGGGACAGTGCCTTTGGCCAGGCAGTACTCTGTCATCTTTTCGGGGTGTAGGCAACTCCTGCTCTCCAGCCCTTGTGTGTTCAGGCTACTGCATTGCTGGTTTCTCGCTGGACACTTGGGCGCTCAGGAGTCTGTCTTTTCAAGGACTTATTGCTGCTGCTCACTGCTCACTTTTTCTTGGTCATCTGGGGCTTTCTACAGGTTTTCAGTAGCCTGTAACTAGGGAGTCCCATATGTGAGGACTGACTTCCTGCTTGTTCCCGGAGAAAGTGTAGTAACTCACCTGTAACATGTGTTCTCCAAGGACAGCAGGAATCGTTCCTCACAATCCTTCCTCCTCCCTGTGGAGTTGCTTTTTTTGTGTCATCTTTTTACCTTTGAGCTATATCATCCTACTGAGGCAAGATGGCACCCTTGGACAGGAAGGGGACCACGCATGTGTGGTGCATCTCCCAAAGGCTTTCTTTGAAAGCTGGGGAGAAGCTACCATGTGGGCTCCATCGGTGCTGATATCACCAATATATGAGGACTGATTCCTGCTGTCCCCGGAGAACACCTGTTACAGGTGAGTAGCTACACTTTCCACAAGGTGGGGGCAACAAAGAAAAAAGCAGACTGCCTTGTTGACTCACACCTTTCCTTGGAAGGTGGAGAGAGATGCAAGAGATTTCTATGTATGGGACGAAGATTATGAGCTGGATGGTTTAAGGTGATAAAGACAGAGGGGTAATCTGGAGCTGCAAGGTTAAGGAACTTGAAAGCAAGGATAAGAATTTTATACTGGATTTCGGGCTACAACAGGGAGGGAATGATGGTGAAATAATAATGGGGTTACGTGATCATTTCTCTGGGCAAGTGACACAATCCAGACTACAGTATTTTGTATTAATTGCAATTGTTTAAGTTCATAACCTGGAAGACCAGAGTATATGGTATTGCAATAATTGATGCATGATATGAGCCTCAAAATTACCATGGTTTGGGTAGATAAATCGAAGAAAAGACAGCTCGCATGGAAATGTCTCATAACATTAAAAGAAGCCCTGACTACAGTGTTAATCTGATGGGTGAAAGACAAATCAGTCTAAGATAACTCTGGTACCTAAATGAGGATATCTGAGAGAGCAATGGGTGAGCCCTGTAAAATGAGAATAATAGGAACTGCTGCTCCCCCCTGTCAGCCACGTATTGGTGTAGGTAATAAGTAGAATGTCTTCAGTGTAAACATATGAGGAAATTCCCCTTTAGCCTCAGTAATTGTTAATAGTGGGCTTAGAAAGACATTAGACAGTAATCTAGCAAGGACAGAGCCTTGTGCTCCTTTAAGAAGTGGCTTAATAGCAGATGATGCCTCACCAATACTGACCTAGAAAGAGCAATGTGATAGGAAGGACTGGAACCAGAGAAAAACTTGATTATGAATGCCAATATTGTAGAGATGGGACAGGAGAATATCATGGTTAACTAAATCAAAAGATTGTGTCTTGCCGTTTGACATAGGTTTGTTTAAAGCTACAACTTCTATAGTCTTGTATAGGTAGTGCTGAATTGGCAGTTTTTAGTTTTTGGATCACAGGGACAAAATACATTACAATTTACAACCCCTCCTGCTTGCCAGTTTCTTCCCTTTTATCTTTAGTACAAATCTGTCATATTTGCATGACTTGAGTGTTCTTTTTATGATTGTTAATACCCATGTTCGTTTGATTGTGAACCTATGTACAAAGAAGCATTATGTGCCCAAAATGTTCTTGTGTTTTTCTGTTCCTTGTATGTTGGCTGTGTGCATGTTTTCTTAATTTCAATAGGTAGCCCTGAAAAGGGCTGTTTTTTGTTGGTGGTGGCTATTAGTACTTGATGGGTCAGCCCTTGCTCTTTCTCACCAGCTGACATTTGTCTGGCATGAAGTGGACCAGTTTGACGAGGTGCGCTCGAATCAGTGACTCAATCAGCGACTGTTTATTGATGATTCCAACTGATATCTTGTACCAAAGATTCTCTGTCGGGCTGCAATCGGATGATTGAGCTGGCCAGTCAGTGGTCTGAACTCTGTTTATTTTCTTCCTGTTGGCAACAGTTTTCACTCGGTGGCAAGGTGTATTGCTCAGCTGATGGCAGCATGTACTTCTGCAGAATTTCTATGTATTTTGCTGCATTCACCATCCCATCTTCCAACACGACTGGCTGCCATACATCCCCAGATCATGGCCTTGGTTGGATGCTTCACGGAGATATTCAAGCAATCTAGTTTATTCTTTTCATGAGGAAACCTCCTCACATAAGTTTTACCCTGGTCACCCAGAATGCAGAATATGCTTTCGTCGCTGAACAGAACTTACTTCCAGTCAGCCTTGCTCCATTTTGAGTACTTGGATGTCCACTCAATGCTTCTTTTCCTCTGTTCCACCGTTAGTAGTGGCTTCTGAGTTAGAGGAAAGTGAAGGGCCAGGAACGTTTTTAATGGGGTAGAAACTAGCTGTGAACCAGGAAGTAAAGTGCAGCTGGGTTGTGCTGTGAGGTTTGGAGCAGAGAGGAGTGTTGTTGGGAGCTTGATCATTGAAAGGCCGATTTGATGAGAGAAATACAAATGCTGCTGTAGTTGCAAACCCAGAAGTTTGCATAGTGGCCGTACAGGGTTGGTTGCAGCACCTGACAGAGTTCCTGAGCTATAGGTGCTGCATTCAAAAGTGAATAAGGCTAGACTCTGAGGCAGCACTGAGAGGGGCAACTCGATGCGTGAGTAAGCACAGGGAAAACTGGGGTCTTGCTAATGAGTGCTTGGGGAGTACTAGGCTATGCTATAGAGTTGCCACCAGTTATGGAATTTATTTAAAATGCTATACGGGGGACAGGCATTCTTGCCGGCATGCTCCTGCTGATGTCACGGATAGGTTCAAGGAAAAGCCAGACAGGCTCGAGATGGGCTCACATAAATTAGCAGCAGTTAAACAGAAAAAAAAGGCAATTGGAGTCTGAATATGGGGTAGGAAGGATGTGTATGTTTGAGAAGGAAAAATCCAAATGTATGGAGCCATAAGGGAAAAATGAGTGCTGAAAGGGATGATTTACATTTGAGATGAGAAGAAATGATAGTTTTGTAATGAGAGAACTTGGTGACCCCAATCATTCAGAGCAAATCAAAATAAGAAGCTTGCTGTTTGTATGAGTATGTTTGGAGTACTTGGATTGATAAGAAGACTTGGAAAATAAAAATTTATTCATGAAATCCATCATAATAGTTGCAGATACAGTTTACCTCTCTGAGGGGAAAGAGAAAGAAATCTAAGCACCGGTAAGCCAAAGTCTCAGTAAGTAAAAGACTCTGATAGAAGTGAAAGAAATGTGACATTTGTATGTGGTCTGACAGCTCGATGAGGAGCCTCAGGAGGGCGGAGCCTCAGGAGGGCGGAGCCTCAGGAGGGATAGGTCTTCCTTGAAGGTGGCGAGAGAGAGTAGAAGTGGGGGAGGTGGAAGTGGAAATATTCCAACTGTATGTCATCATAATATTTGAATAGTATGTCCAGAGGTATCCAACAATAAAAAAGATGTCTATGCAACATAGACGTAATGATTTCTGAGAAAAAAATAAAATATGACCTGGACAGGATTAATGGCACCCTTCACTAATATTTGGTTGTACAACCCTTGGCAGTGATGACAGCCTCCAAACATTTCTTGTAGCCATCTATAAGATTCGTACATCTGTCTGCTGCTAGTTTCTCCCACTCTTCAACTGTGATTTGCTACAGCTCATGAATATTTCCAGGATTCCTTTTACCAATGGCAGATTTCAGCTCTTTCCAAAGGTTCTCGATTGGCTTGAAATCGGGATTCATTGCTGGCCAATTTGAAATTGTCCATTTTTTCCTTTTTAACCATTCTTTTGTACTTTTGTATGTATGTATGACTTTCAACCCAGACCTAGCTTTCTGACACTAGGTAGCACATTTCGCTTCAAAATATCTTGGTAGTCTTCTGACTTAATGATTCTTTTAATACATTCCAGGCCTCCAGTTCCTGAGCAGCAAAATAACTCCACAACATTGTGGGACCTCCATCATATTAAATTGTAGGAAGGATGTTTTTTTCCTTATAAGCTTCATTTCTTTGCCTGTAAATCTATCGCTGATAGGTATTGCCAAAGAGCTCAAGTTTGGTTTCATCTATCCACATTTCCCCAGAAGGATTTTGGTTTCTCAAGGTGGATTTTGGCAAAGATCAGGTGTGCCTTTTTATATCTGTCTTTCAGCAGTGGGGTCCTCCCTGGCCTTCACCCATAAAGTCCTTTTTTGTTTAGTGTGCAGTGTATGGTGAAGCTTGAAACCACCGCTCCAGGTCAGCCTTAAGCTCTTTGGATGTTGTACGTGGGTTTTTTCCAACAGTTGCACTAACCTTCAAAGACTTCTTGGTTTAATTTTCCTCTTCCCACCACATTCTGCGTGATTCTTGACAGTTCCATGAGCAGCAAGCTTCTTAATAATATTGTGAACTGTAAACACAGGAATCCCAAGGTCTTTGGAGATACCCCTTTGAAGTTTGATGTTTTGTGAATGTGGCTTTTCTGATGGTCTCAGGCAGCTCTTTTGTCTTCACCATTGTAAAAATGGAACAGGGAGTGAATATGGCCATTTTAAACATTAGAGCCATCATTCATTGGTTGATTCAAGTCATGTGAGTACTGACAATTGATCACAGGTGCAACTAATTTGACTGCAATGGGAATTTATTATTTATTTTATTTATTACAGTTTCTTATATACCGCGCTATTTACAATCAGCGCGGTTTATATCATAACAAAACGACCATAACGACAAACTGTCAGGTTTTACATTGAACAGGAGTACAAACATGGATAACTGGGTTAACTATATACATAATCTATCTACACTGCAGATATAAGTTGTGAGGGCATTTCTAGACTGGGTCATTTCTTGGAGGGGATATCTAGTTCAGTTGTTGTCTGGGAAGTATTGGCAGAAAAGGTATGTTTTGAGAGCCTTCCTGAACTGATATAGATTGGTAATGGCTCTAATGTCGGGGGGTAGGGTGTTCCAGCATTTTGGGACATAAAAACTGAATGCCCTGTTTGTGGTGTTCGTGTTGGACTTTGTCGAAGCCTTTGGTATAGCTAGCAAGTTTACAGCTGATGTTCTTCTTGATCTGTTGGGGGGGACCATGTTGATTAGATGCGTGAGTGAGAGGGATGAAGTACCTTTGATTGCCTTGAATGCTAATAAAAGGGATTTGAAGGTGATTCTCCCGTGAATTGGTAGCCAGTGCAGCTGTTTGAGAATAGGAGTCACGTGGTCATTTCTGGATGCACCGTAGAGGACCCTAGCTGCGGCATTCATGGCCAACTGTAAGGGGGTTAGTGTGGATTGGGGGAGACCTTGTAAGATGGCATTTGCAAAGTCAAAATGTGGCAGGATCAGTGCTTGATATATGGTACGGAAATCGTCTGGGTCCAGCAGGGAGCGTAGGTGTTTGAGGGAGCGGATTTTGAAGTAGATGGCTTTGACTACGCTGCTTATGTGGCGTTTCATGTCTAGATGTTGGTCCAGGGTAACTCCCAAATATTTTATTGCATCTTTAGTTTGTAAATCAGCTTCCTTGACACTGACGTGGGACGGGGGCGTAAAGTTGGAGTCTCTGGAGATGAAAAGGACTTCTGTTTTTTTATGCTGGATACGTAGGTTCTGTGTCTGGAGCCATGTTGAAACTGCATTGAAACAATCTGTGAGTGGGGTCAGGTCCATGTGGGTTGTGGAGAAAGGCATGTATAAAAGAATGTCATCTGCATATATCATGCAGTTTACGTTGAATGATCTTATGATATTACATATGGGCTGCATGTAGATATTGAAGAGTAAGGAGGATAATGAGGATCCTTGAGGTACCCCTTGCTTTTGATGGAAGTGGCTAGACTCTTCTGATCCAGACTTCACATATTGCCATCTATCGTCCAGATAAGACTTACACCATTTTAGTGCATTGTTGCAGACACCCTTTTCTTTTAGTCTTCCGAGGAGGATTTCGTGACTCACGGAGTCAAATGCCGCGGCGATGTCTAGGAAAATGAGCACAAAACCTTGATGGATGTTGTCAATTCCTGTGATGATATTGTTGAATAGACCAGTAAGTAGTGTCTCAACCCCATGATGTTCTCTGAACCCATGTTGGCAGTTGTCTAAGGGAGCAACAGAGTCTATGTGATCTTGAATTTGCCGTTGTGCTTCTTTCTCAATTATTTTGGCTAAGATGGGGATGCTAGCTATTGGTCGATAGGAGTCAACCCTTTGGGGGTCCAGTTTGGGAGTTTTCAGTAATGGCCTAATGGAAGTCTGCTTGAGTGAAGTGGGAAAATAACCTGTTGTAAAGGAGAGTTTCATTATATTTGCGATGACAGGACTGAGCACATCACGTAGCTCCTTGATCCAAAAAGCTGGACATGGGTCGGTCTGTGCAGTGGAGGTGTTGAGTGATGCTATGGTGTTCTCAATACATTTATTGGATGGTGTGGAAAAAAAGTTAAGTGGAGAGAGGTCCGCCGGTTCTTGATATTGGACTGCTGCGACCTTGTTAGTTTGCACAATCTTGGATTGCAGATAATCAGCGAATTCTTGTGGGTGTATGTTGCTGTGTTGTTCGGGTGATGGTTCCTTTGAGAGGGATTTGACCAAATTGAAGAGGTCACGAGGTTTATTCAAAGACCTCTTTAGGGTGTCAGTGTGATATTGTCTCATTCTGGTAGAGATTGTTTCTCGATGTATTGCAAGGTGGGTTAGGTATGTGGTCTGATCTTCTGGTGAGCGCGATCGGCGCCATCGGCGTTCGAGTCTATGTAGTTGCATGAGAGAAGCGCGTAGCTCAGGAGAGAACCATGGTGAGGATCTTGTTTTCACTCTTGCTGTATTTTTAGGGTTTGGGTGTTGTGAGATGGCAAGCAGGCTGGAATTCCAGCAAGAGATTAGTTCATCAAGGTCAGGTGTTGTTTTGTTAATGAGTGATGGGGTCTCCGAAAGGATGAGTTCCCTATCGAAGGGGCGGAAGCATCTAGTGGAAGTTCGAGAGGTGGTGTTCGTGGGTTGGCTTTTGTTCAGTTGGTCATTGTTGCTAGGAATCTGGATAATGATCAATTTGTGGTCGGACCAGGGTACATCCACGACTGATGTTGGTAGATTGTGGCTTTTGACCTTGACTGGATGTGGCACAAAAACCATGTCCAGAATGTTCCCTTTTGTATGTGTGGGTTCATTTATGATTTGTTTGAGACCCAGGTCTTCCATTGCATCAAGGAACGCATTTGCGTGGTTTTGGGGTAGCGATGGGAGGTTGAAATCACCCATTATCCAATTTGGTTTGTTGGGAGTGCGGGTGTTCGCTGCAAGGTCAATGATGGTTGGAAGGTCAACTGGAGAAGTAGATGGTGTTCTATATAACAGGGTAAGGGAGCATTGTTGGTTAGCAACAGAGAGGGTGTCCAGGCTGTTTGTGCTAGAAGAGTCCACAATCTGGAAGTTGAGGTCTGATTTGGAGATTATGAGCACCCCTCCTCCTTTTTTGTTTTCCCTGTGTCTCATGTGTATGGAGAAATTGGGGGGAAGTAGTTGATTGAGGAGGACGTTGTCTTCTGGTGATAGCCATGTTTCTGTGATCATGAGGATCTCAAGGTCGTAGAAGGAGATTGTGTCAAGGACAACAGGCCATTTTTTGCGGATGGAACGTGCGTTGATGATGGCACATTTTAGGGGTTGGCATCTCAAAGGTTTTTCCTGGTTGGGTGTATTGGATAGCTGGAGTGCTACATGTATCAGGTGGGAGTGGCGTGGGTAGGCGTTACTTCCTGGGTTGAAGTAAGGGTGACTATTCCATCTTTTGCCATGGCTATTCAGGATTGGAATCCTGTCATGTGGTATGTAAAGAGATAGGGAGGTTCCAAGCCAGTGGGTGAGGAAGTAGAGGCTAAGAATGACAGCAACCTGGAGGGCCATTCTGAGGGTTTGGATTGTGTGTGAGACACTGTAACTAGGAGGTGGGGCAGTGCAAAAGTAGGGTAGTACCCCGCAGTTATGTGGTATAGTACAGTGATGAGAATCTTATGTACCGAGGAGTAGTTATATGAGAGCGCACAATAGAGCAGGTACAGTTTACATGCAAGATATTGACAGACTTTACAGAGAGAGTGCAGTATTGTGGTGAATACCGTAAGAAGTGCAAAGCTGTCAATTTAAATTGACTTCCAACTGGCAAAATTGCATTGCTAAGATAGTATCTAATACATTATGATGCTATCGGGTTACTTTGTATGTTAATGTGGCTTACAATAGATGAAGTTATTCAGCAATAGCACATTCTCACAGTTCAGATGTTGGTAGAACGCTGGATTCTTGGTCAGGCGTCAGGCAGTTAAGTCACTGGTGAGGAATCTGTTGTGCCGCCTCTCGTGCTCCGCCTAAGGGCCACGCCAAAGGGCCCTCTGGCGAGGCCCTCAGGCGCGGGCCCGCCAGTTGCGGGCGCGCCTGCTGGCGCGAGTTTTAAAGTGTGGCTGCTGAGCCCCGATTGGGCCGCGGTGTTCTGCTGGCCCCTCCCGCCGCTGGTAGCTCGATCCCCGGGAAGGGGAGAGCTGCTGGAGGTGGCGGGGGCTCCCGGATGTCGGCGCCTGCTGGCGCGAGGTTTAAAGTGTGGCTGCTGAGCCCCGATTGGGCCGCGGTGTGATTCTTCTGTTCAAACTGATTTGAATTGTTTATAAGGGTGCCAGTAATCATGTCCTAAATTAACTAATTTTGATCCCCACAGGACTTCACTATTCCACCTGTGACATATACAAAATCCTGCTAGATAAAGCACTCACAATTACTATAAAGATTTTTTTGTCGGACCAAAAAGTATCCAAAAAGCTGCTACCAATCAGCTGCTCTTTTTTAATATTGGTCCATTTTTTTCTGTTTAAGTGATTAGATATATCACAACTATTTAATATTAATTTTGCTATTTTTTTAAAATAATTCATCCATACTCTGGCAACTACGATAGTTGTGTTTCAGAATCCTTATGTCTGCATCCGGGCATGAATGATATTTTTCACAGAATTAGTACTTATCTCTTCTGTTCATTCTCAGGCTCTCTATCCAATGTTGGATTAATTTGTTTGTTCAAATTCATGACATTAGAGAGCCGCTGTTTCTCAGTGAGTGCTCTCATATCATGATCACTATGACTTCGGCGTGCCTATAAAGCCAGATATATGTCTAACCTGTCACTCCCCATTGGATAGATTCAAACTCAGGGTATCCAATGAGAGTATCACAGCAAAGTGGTCCAATCTGTCAACTGAACCCATAAGGAACGATTGAATTGAAAGTCAAAATCCACCATTGTTCCTTATAATTTCAACGAGTTTCTCTATCCCCACTGCGTCAAAATTATGGCACATGAAAGATAATTCTCTGGTGTAAATCAGAAAACACATGATTATGGAATAAACAATGTTCCACTAAAGGTGCAGTTTTGGTCTTAGTCTGAATTCTAGACCTATGCTCCCTTAATCGTTGGAGCATAGAATGTTTATTCCTTCCAATAGAAACTTTACCACAAGGACAAATAAATGCATAAATTACATACAATGTCAAAGAATTAGTAGCCCATTTGGAAAATATACTGAGTTTCAAAGAAGTCTATTTCCGCTTCTTACCTTCAAGGGTAGATGCACAGAATTCACAATGATTACAAGCATAATGACCAGTCTTTGTAGATCTATCAAAATCATTAGACTTCCATGTAATCGATCTACAGACATAATTGGCTATATTCTGACCTCGCCTATATGTTATTCTAGGAGGTTCTTCAAAACATGCATGAGATTGCAATATTTATGAATTCCCTGATACAGAAATAAGGATTTTGAAACACGATGGTTATAGTCTGCATACTATAGATGAATTCCTTTTATTAAAAAAATAGCAAATTAGATATATCACAACTATTTAATATTAATCATTTAAAAGAAAAAAATGGACTAATATTAAAAAAAGAGCAGCTGATTGGTAGCAGCTTTTTGCATATGTTTTGGTCTGAGAAATAAACCTTTATAGTAATTGTAAGTGTTATATATCTAGCAGGATTTTGTGAATGTCACTGGTGGAACAATCATGTCCTGGCAATGTCCCAGTTTTTATACTGTTTCCCACTATTTCCTTTACTAATTGGTCTTGTCTTATTTGATTTTTTATGTGTGAAATATCTGTGCATATATAGTCCAAAGCCATTTCACTGGCCATTTTTTTAGGAGATATTGGACATTAAGGGGTTGAATTGCAAGGAGCCAATAATGTTGACCACAACTGTAAGAAAGGGCCTGGAGGTGGAGAAAGGATTAATGCTAGTGAATGAGCTGGGGATGATTAGGGGATGAGAGGCAGAAGGTGATAGATGAGACTGGAGAGGGGGTACATACAGAAGGAGGAAATGGGGACTAGAAAGTGTGTGAAAGATGGGAATGGCATAGGAGGCTAGTGAAGGAATGAGAAGTGGGAAATAGGACTAGGGAAGTAAGATTAGGAAATGGAAAGTTGGTAAGAAGGTGAACGTGAAAAGAGGAAGATTAAAGATTAAAAGAGGGAGGAATTTAATAAATATATAAAGTAAAAGGTAGATGATGAAGCAGAGAAAAAAAGTTGAAATGGAAGGATCAGTGTCTGAGAGAGATGATGGAAGGAGAGAACAAAGACTAGAAGTATGAAGAAACAGAAAATGGAAAGGAGATCCTGGAAAAGAACTTAGAAGAAAACCAATAAGAAGAAGTGAAAAAGAGAGACTACAACCAACCCACCTAGAAAAGTAAAGTGATCAGACAACAAAGGTACAAAAGAGTGTTGGTGTTGTGATAAGGAAGCTTATCATAGCTCAGGAAGGAGCTATAGAAAAGGTGAAGTGTCTCTGAACAAGCAACCTGTCAGTTCTGGTAGAAATAAGAAAACAGAATTTTCCCACAAAAGACTACCAGTCCCAGAATGCACCAGGTTTCCAACAGCCATTAGAGGAGCTGAAGTGGGGAAACGTGTGTTCAATCAGGAGGGCTATGAGGTAATCCCTAAGCACTCATCTCAAAGGGCAGGGCCTGATTCAGCACAGCTGCGCTGTATTAGGGAGGAGTACTCATCAAGGCAGAATAAGAATAGAGTTTGTTCTACAGATGACAAGCATCAGCTTCATGATCACCTTGGATATCCAGAGAATTGTCCTCAGTATCCTGAGAATCAGCTTGAGTTTGATCATCAGTTTCATCTGAAGGATCAGCAGAAGCAGAAGCCAAACCGGACGGATAGAGAAGGAAAGAAACCCTCTGGAAGGAAGAGGAGAAAAGCCTTTGAGAGGTCTAGAAGGGTCCAAGGCAGTACGTATACTGGGAGGTATTCCAAGGGCCAGCATAGACCATTGGACTGGGGAAAGCCAGAGGAATGGGGCTGCAGAACAAGAAATCACCAGAGGCTACCTGTGAGGGAGACGGCTGCACGTGGAAGGGACTCTAAGACCTATGCCAGAAGGTATGTGAAGAGAGATCCAGTGTCCAGGGATCAGGACTGGAAGGCTGGACATAAGAACTGGACTACATACTGGCCAGGCTATATAGAGAGGAACTATAGCAACAATGGAAGCTCAGGTATGAACATTGATCTATGCCCTAGCTATAACCTTGAAAGACAGCAGGGAAATAAGTGTTCTCCTGAAAGTGCTCCATTGAAAGATTCATCTGTGCCAATTCATGATAGTGACCCTATGCTTGTTGATGAAGGGGAAATAATAGCAGATCAAGATATTGTTTATATGGACTGCTCTCTATCCAAACTCCGTTGGTAACTTTCTGTGATAAAGCACAGCAGCCATCACAAAGAAAATATAAATTTGTTCTTTATTCCACTAAGAAAAGCTCCTGAAACAGGATTTGACTCACACAGTAGAAAGCCAGTCTGCTAAAGGGTTTCAGCTGGATAACTGATAGCAATTGAGCTGCACCTAATTGCTTGTGAGCTAGGAGAGAATTACTTCTGGATCTGTGTGGAAAGTAATCAGAAGTTAACCTTACAAGAACAGTTTATTTCTTTCTTTGTGGCTTTTCGTTTGTTAGAGATATGCTAAGAAAACATTAGCTAATTGCCTGACAAGTTTGAAGGTTGTTTTCCTGATTTTGATTTTTGACTTTGTTTTACCAAGTTAAACACTGCAAGCAAGTAACCTAATTTATGTGCTACCAAGCATATCTGTGCTGGGAGAAATAACCCCATAAATAAAGAAGTATCTTATTGGCTTTAACACTTGTGCACAACTAAATTATTGTCAGCAGCTGTGTCTGGTGTGAATGAACTACATTACCCACAATACCTTGCAAAAATCATATAAATATATGCATTGTCAAGACTGTGAAGATTCTCACCCAGGCAGCCGTCTGACAGTGTTTAGGGAATGAAATAGGTCCGTTTTGAAAATGTGCATTTCTTATAGTTCAGTAGAGAAGGACATGCATTTTTGTTTGTTTCTTCAGTGTTCTACAGCTTAGTGTCTGTGTTTGGGGGTTTTCCATTTTAATTTTTTTCTATGTACTTTTTTTCTAATTTGTAGTTTTATTCTTTACTAGATGATAGTCTGTGTTTTCCATGTGCAGCCAAGGCTCTGTATAGGAATCTATAGAAGTTCAGCTTGTTCTCTTTTTCCAACTGGAGGTTACTCGTGTTCTAGAATATTTGTAGTGCTAATTTTTCATAGGTAGGGTTAGTGCAGGTTGAGTTCTTCAACTTGGTTGTGTTGTTGAGTGTCAATATGCAGGGCTTTGTGTTACATGCACAATGTTTGGTAGTGGACGGTGGTGATGGTGTTGTCACTGATGTTAGATTAGAATTTGAATGGAATCTTTTTTGTATATTAAGTTTTAAAGTGAAAAACCCTACTTCTGCTCTGCATCTGTTGGGAGCGTTTTATTGATGAATTTCCATATGAATGAATTTCCATATGAATGAATAATTATGCCCTCTTCAAAGGCAATTACGTATTCACTGGCAAATGTGGCTATATGTGTATTTTCAAAAAATATACAGACAATATTTGTGGGCCATGTTCAGGGAGGAGCAGGGACAGGCCAGAAAATTATCCGGATAGTGACAATGTTCAGCCACGATTCAGTTAAGTTACACGTTTCATTAAGGCTTGCCAAATAGCGGGCCCAGCTTCAGCAGATAGTTTGTTCACCAATGCTGCAAACAAGAGTGTGCAAAGATTTACGGTCCTGGTCCCCCCCAGGTCACTTCCAGCCCTGGCTCCGCCCACAGTTCCACTTCTTTTTTTTTTTTTTTTTGTGTCTACAAATTAAGCCCTTGCTGTATGAATATATCTACATACCTTTCATATTTCAGCTAATCATGCTTCCCACACCTATTCTGCTCTCAACCAGTCATAGGCAAAATTCTGTGCTTATGTACATTCCAAACTGACCATTATTTCTCTACATACACTCTCCAATCTGATTTGGATCCCCACCACCACCGCACCACCTCCATCTTGAACATGCTAACTTCCCTGTTTCTCCTTGCACCATATTCACTTTCTGTCATTTGGGATGGACTCCTATGTATGTTTCTTGAGTGTGCAGGATTGGCTTTGCAGCCAGCAAAAAAGGGGAGCACAAGGCTAAATGTCTCCTATAGATTGCAACATACTAATAGTTTAGAAAGGAAGCAAATTACCCCCTCCCCTCAAAAGAAAAAATCCATTGGATCAAGTTCAAATCACAGAGATAGACAGGAGGAGCCTGGAAAGCATTTTAATCCTTGAATCAACTGTTCTGGGATGGGGGGAGGGGCACATGTTGAGCATCATGGGAAATGTGCTTCACATGGCTACACTAATAAATTGTGGGAAGCATGTTCAAAGCATTTACACAGTTCGCAAATCTGAAAACCAGGTAAATGCCGCTCACCAGGATATTCAGAAGCATTTACCCAGTTAGTGCCACTGAATATCCCCTCCTAGCTCATCTAAACGCCCTGTCGCTAACTGACTAGCACTGGGGAAGAGCAGGGACAGTACCCCAAAATAAGTGGTTTTCTGGGCTATTCCATCTCTAGGCAGTCTTTGGGTAAAGTTAGACAGATAAAAGACTTATTGGACCTAGTCCTTAGTGGAACACCAGATCTGGTACAAGAAATAAGGGTGCTGGGGCCACTTGGCAATAGTGATCATAGCATGATCGCGTTTGATTTAATTAGTGGAGGAGGGATAGTAAGGAAATCCACAGTACTACCTTTTAACTTTCGAAAGGGAGACTATGATAAAATGAGGAAAATAGTTAAGAAAAAACTAAAAGGAGCAGTTGCAAAGGTTAAAGACTTACATCAAGCTTGGGTGTTTAAAAATACTATCCTGGAAGCCCAGACCAGCTGTATTCCACGCATTAAGAAAAGTAGAAGAAAGTCCAAAAAACTGCCAGCATGGATTAAAGGTGAGGTCAGAGAGGCTGTTGCTGCCAAAAAAGCATCTTTCAGGAAATGGAAAAAAGAGCCAAATGACGAAAACTGGAAACAGCACAAGCACTGGCAAGTTAAATGCAAAGCATTGATAAGGCAGGCAAAGCGAGAATTTGAGAATAAACTTACTATGGAAGCAAAAACGCGAAATAAAGACTTTTTCAAGTACATTCTTAGCAAAAAGCCTGTGAGAGAGTCAATTGGACCATTAGATGATAGAGGGGTAAAAGGGGCAGTAAGAGGAGACAAGGCTATAGCGGAGAGACTGAATGAATTCTTTGCTTCGGTCTTTACTGAGGAAGATGTAGGGATGTTACCCAAGACTGAAGTGGTATTTAAAGGTGATACTGCAGAGGAATTGAGAGAGATATCGCTACACCGGGAAGATGTATTACAACTATTTGATAAACTGAATAGCAGCAAATCACCTGGACCGGATGGTATACATCCAAGGGTGTTGAAAGAACTGAAATATGAGATTGCAGACCTGCTATTAGTAATCTGTGAACTTTCATTGAAATCATCTGTAATACCTGAAGATTGGAGGATCGCCAATGTAACGCCAATTTTTAAAAAGGGTTCCGGGGTGATCCGGGAAACTACAGACCAGTGAGCCTGATGTCAGTACCGGGAAAAATGGTAGAAACCATCATAAAGAACAAAATTACTCAGCATGTAGATAGTCATGGCCTAATGGGAGACAGCCAACATGGCTTTAGACAAGGAAGATCTTGTCTTACTAATCTATTATGTTTTTTTGAAAGTGTGAATAAACAGGTGGACAAAGGTGAGTCAGTTGATATAGTGTATCTAGACTTTCAGAAAGCCTTTGACAAAGTCCCTCATCAGAGACTTTTGGCAAAACTAAAAAGTCATGGGATAGGAGGCAGTGTACTATTGTGGATCGGGAAATGGTTAAAAGATAGAAAGCAGAGGGTAGGGCTAAATGGCCAATTTTCCCAATGGAAAAAGGTGAGTAGTGGAGTACCCCAGGGATCTGTACTGGGACTGCTGCTTTTTTACATATTCATAAATGACCTGGAAAAGGGAATAACCAGTGAGGTTATCAAATTTGCAGATGACACAAAACTGTTTAAAGTTGTTAAAACCCAAGGGGATTGTGGAAAACTGCAGGAGGATCTGGATAAATTGGAAGACTGGGCATCCAAATGGCAGATGAAATTTAATGTGGAAAAGTGCAAAGTTATGCACTTAGGAAAGAACAACCCACACTATGGTTACATGATGCAAGGTTCCACATTGGGTACCACCACTCAGGAAAAAGATTTAGGCGTCATCGTGGATAACATGTTAAAACCCTCCACCCAGTGTGCAGCAGCAACCAAGAAAGCAAATAGAATGCTAGGTATCATAAGGAAAGGAATGGAAAATAAAACAAAGGATATTATAATGTCTCTGTGTCATTCCATGGTACGACCGAACCTTGAATATTGTGTGCAATTCTGGTTGCCGTATCTTAAAAAGGATATAGCGTTATTAGAAAAGGTACCGAGAACAGCCACCAAAATGGTAAAGGGGATGGAAGGCTACTCCTATGAAGAGAGTCTACAAAGGTTAGGGCTCTTCAACCTGGAAAAGAGAGAGCTGAGGGGAGATATGATAGAGGTCTATAAATTAATGAATGGAGTGGAACGAGTAAACATAGATCGATTGTTTACGCTATCAGAATATAGAAAGACTAGGGGACATGTAATGAAGCTACAGGGTAAACTATTCAGGACAAATAAGAAAATATTTTTTCACTCAACGTGAATCAAACTCTGGAATTTGTTACTGGAGGATGTAGTAAAGGCTGTTAGTGTAGCTGGCTTTAAAAAATGTTTGGACAAGTTCCTGGAGGAAAGGTCCATAAACCATTTTAAAAAGGGACCAAGGATATCAATGCTTGACCCAGTACAAGCATTGCGGAACCTGTGTCTCTTGGGGATACTGCTAAGTACGTATGACCTAGATTGGCCACTGTTGGAAACAGGATATTGGGCTTGATGGACCTTGGTCTGACCCAGTATGTCATATCTTATAATTCTTATGACTTATTGACTGAATATTACAGATAAATGGCTATCTAATTCACTAACTGGGCAACCAGGATATTGATTGCCGGTGCCGATGGCTGGATATGACCCTGGCATTGAATATCTAGGTTTACGTTATAACGGCAACGGCTAGCTGTTGTAAAAGCACTGACTGCCACCATTGAATATCGACCTTTGCATGTTTATATAATTTATGTAATTGTGATTCCTGGTGCAATAACAATGAACATCCTACTATTTAGCTCAATGAGGAGATATAAAAGGTGGAACAAAATATTAGAAAGTATACACTAAATGGCTCTTTTTTACATTTTGCTAAAGTATAACAGTAAGGTTGCCAGAATGGTTGTTACTATCACTTCGTACAGATCACTTCCCTCTATGCCTGTGTTTTGGGGTTCTACCTGCTGCTCTGTACAGGTCAGCCCCCCTCTACTTACTGAAGTATAAAAGATATTTAAGTTTGCTTTGATTTCATCCTTTTGCTATAAAGGGATCCACTGTGTCTGTCCCATGCCATTTTGAATTCCATCGCTGTATTTGCCCCATCACCACCATCCGGAGGGCATTGCAAGCAGTCACCACTCTTTCAGTGAAAATGTATTTCCTGATGTTGCCTTTCAGTTTACCCTCTTGCAGCTTAATGTTATGCCCTCTAGTTTTGCAGCTTTCCCATCTTTGAAAAAGGTTGGTTTGTTCATTACTGTAATACTCTAAGTATTTAAATGTCTGTATCATATCTCCCCTGTTCCTCCTCTCCTCTAGCATATACATATTTAGGTCTTCAAGTCTCTTCTCGTATGTCTTCTGACACAGGCTCCAAATCATTTAGTCGCCTTCCTCTGAACCATTTCAAGTCTTTTTATATCCTTTGTGAGATATGGTCTCCAAAACTGAACTCAATATTCAAGTGATTCCTCACCAACGACTAGTACAGAGGCATTAATACCTCCTCCTTTCTGCTGGTTATTCCTCTCAGCCCAGCATCCTTCTGTCTTTGGCTACTGCCTTGTCACATTGTTTCGCCATTTTGAAATCCTCAGACACTAGCACTCCAAGGTCCCTCTCCTGGTCTGTACACTCCAACCTCTCTCCTCCTATTGCATACAGTTCCTTTGGATTTCTGCATCTCAAGTGCATGGCTCTGCAATTCTTTGCATTAAATCTTAACTGCCAAGCATTAGACCATCCTTCCAGTGTTTGTAGTCCTTGTTATCCACTCCCTCAGAAGTGTCCACTCTGTTGCAGATTTTCATGTCATCTGCAAAAAAAGCAGACTCTTCCATTCAGTCCTTCCACAATATCACTCACAAATACACTGAACAGGCTCGGTCCCAGGACTGATGCCTGAGGTACCCCACTACGCGCCTTCCTTTCTTCTGAGAGTTCTCTTTAGCACCACCTTCTGTTGTCTGTCAGTCAACCAATCCTGATCCAACACCTAAATGTATGTTGATCAGCAAATTTCTGGCTCGAGGTCTGGTTTGCACACTGTCTCATCTCTTAGAAGATATGGCCACAGAGCAACTAAGTCAGTACTGTACTTGGGAACGTATTTCTTGGGCGAATAAAGATTAATCCTGTTCCAGCTGGTTCCCAGTAGCAGTAAGCTGAAAACTGTACTCTGTTCACTGAGGCAATTACATGCTAGAAACAGCAGTGATGTAATACTGCATAATGACATGTAGAACAAAACACCATAAATTATTTCACTAGATAATTAAAGTTATAACAATTGTAACATGCCCAGCTTAGTGTACTTTGCAAAGTAACTAAAATATTTGTTTACTGGCGTAACCCTTTCTGAAGCTCCTTATTGATATTTCTTTCTTCTGTGGCATCAACTTTAAATACCATTTCAGTCATGGGTAACATCCCTATATCTTCCTCAGTAAAGACCGAAACAAAGACTTTATTCAGTCTCTCCGCTATGGCCTTGTCCCCTCTTAGTGCCCCTTTTAGCCCTCTATCTCTAGTGTTTCAACTGACTCACAGGCATTTTGCTGTGAATGTACTTGAAAAAGTTTTAATATGCATTTTTGCTTCCACAGCAAGTTTTTTTTCTCAAATTCTGTCTTTGCCTGCCTTATCAGTGCCTTGCATCTAACTTGCCAGTGCTTATGCTTCCAGTTTTCATCATTTGGCTCCTTTTTCCGTTTCCTGAAAGATGCTTTTTTGGCAACAGCCTCTCTGATCTCACCTTTGAAACATGCTGGCAGTTTTTTTGACTTCCTTCCATTTCTTAAAGCATGGAATATAGCTGGTCTGGGCTTCCAAGATACTGTTTTTAAACAACACACATGCTTGATGTAAATCTTTAATCTTTGCAACTGTCCTTTTTAGTTTTTTCTTAACTATTTTCCTCATTTTACTCTCCCTTTTGAAAGTTAAAGGGTAGTAATGTGGATTTCCTTGCCATCCTTTCTGCATTTATTAAATCAATGCGATCATGCAATGGTCACTATTGCCAAGTGGCCCCAACACCCTTATCTCTTGCATCAGATCTTGTGTTCCACTAAGGACTAGGTCCAAAATTGTTTCCCCTCTTGTCAGTTCATGAACCAGCTGCTCCAAGAAACAGTCATTTACTTCATCTAGAAACTTTTTCTCCCTAGCATGTCCTGCCGTGACACTGAATTGAAATCATCCATTATTATTACTGTGCTGTAACTTTTGTTAGCTTACCTGATTTCTTTGATCATTTCATCATCCATTTGTTCATTCTGTCCAGGCGGTCCATAGTAAACCCCCATTGCCATCGCCTACCCCTTTTTACATGGCATTTCAATCCATAGAGATTCTACAGTGTATTTTGTTTCCTGCAAAACTTTAATCTTGTGTGATGCAATACCCTCTCTAACATAGAGTGCAACCCCTCCACCAATTTGATCTACTCTATTATTGCGATATAGTTTGTACCCAGGTATCAGTGTCCCACTGGTTGTCCTCCTTCCACCATGTCTCTGAGATACAATCATATCTAATCTCTCATTCAGTGCTATATATTCTAACTCACCCATCTTATTTTTTAGACTTCTAGAATTTGCATAAAAACATTTTAGAGGCTGTATTTTATTCATATTAATCTAGTTATCAGTAGGCAGGGGTAATTTGGAATTTTCAAGTTCTGTCTGCTTTGTAATTAAGGGTATTTGGGTTACTTTTGTATTTATTGGAACCTCTTTGTCAATATGCCCTAACTTCAGTATTTTGCTAGTATCCTTCAAGGATACATTGTTCTGAACCATGTACTTTTGGGCAACTGTTGGCTTTCCCCTATTATCTACTTAAAAGCTGCTCTACCTCTCTTTTAAAAGTTAATGCCAGCAGCTTGATTCCATTCTGGTAAAGGTGGAGCCCATCCTTTCCCCAGAATGTTGCCTAGTTCCTAACAAATCCAAAACCGTCTTCCTTGTACCATCGTCTCATCCACGCATTGAGGCTCCTGCGCGTGGAATGGGAAGCATTTTGGAGAATGCTATCCTAGAAGTTCTGGATTTCAACTTCATACCTAAAAGCTTAAATTTGGCTCCAGAACCTCTCTACCACACTTTCCTATGTCATTGGTACCAGACTAGATAGGCCATGCGGTCTTTTCTATCTTTATGTTTCCATGTTTCTAAGACAGCAGACTCCTCTGCAGCACTATCTAAGACCTTGTCTAGGTGGCATGTGAGGTCTGCTACCTTCGCACCAGGCAGGCATGTTACGAGGTGATCCTCGCTTCCACCAGCCACCCAACTATCTACATGTCTAATGATTGAATCACCAACTATAACTGCTGTCCTAAGTCTTCCCTCATCAGCACATGGCCTGGAGAAATCTCGGTGCAAGAGGGTTATACATCACCCGGAGGACAGCTTCAAGCTATAGGATCACTTCCTGCCACACCAGGGGGGGGGGGTGCTCTCATGTCACGTGATCTCTCTCCTCCATGGTAACAGGGATGCTGCCAGACTGGTGGTGGGACATCTTCAGTACTACATCCCTGCAGGTCTCGTCTATGTACCTCCCTGTCTTTCTTATGTCCTCCAAGTCTGCTACTCTAGCCTCCAGAGATCGGACTCATTCCCTGAGAGCAAAGAGCTCCTTGCACCTAGTGCACACACTAGACCTCTCACCAACAGAGAAAATCATACATGTGACACTCACAAGACTGGAAAGCCCCCATCTTGCTGCTGGACTGTTGTCTGCATTTTAGTTTTAAGGTTGTGTTAGGTATTTAAGTTGTTTACTTACTTAAGTTTGCTGGGGATAATTATACTAATAAAACTATACCTAATATGTTTAATAGACTTTGTTCAACTTGAGATTAATTAATCTCATGTCCTTAATGTATGCCTGATGAGGATAAACAGCTGCACCTGAGAGTGAATATGGGCACCTCCTTCCCTTTAAGAGGTTTAAAAACCTATAAAGCTATGATTATCCCAGGGGTGGGTGGGAGTTGAGGAAGGAGGGAGGGAGGAAAAGAAGACTTATTAAAAGTTTGCTTGCTACTCAGTGCCCTGTCCTGTGCTTCTAAGGTACAGTCTTACCAATTTCCTGGGTGATTCACAGAGCCCTTGGTTTGAAAGAAGTGGCCTTTTAAATTGCCCCTTTGATCTGTCACTTGCCTTTAATACTTATTTAGGACAACTTCACAGACCTTTCCCTTCTAACTGGAAGGCCTCTTTGTAAAGGTCACTAGAAACAAGTTTATTTTTCTTTCTTCTCGGAGACCATTCTACTTGTATGCTAAGCTATCTCTGATTTGATTTGATTTAAATGAAAAGCTCTCTAGAAGCTATTTCAAAATCTATTTACTCTTATGTTCTGTGCTAAGCTATATTCTGCTTTGTCTTAAATACCTAAAGCTCTCTGGTGCTACTAAGACCTGACTGACTCAGCAAAATTCTAAAATTCACAAATTTATCAGCTTTAACCACAATAAGTCCCCCCCCCCCCCCCCAGATTTAGGTTTATTCCAGAAGTTTAATACTCACAAGTGTAGATCTACTTCCAATTGTAGCAGTCCCTTTTCGTAGTCTTTCATGGGTCTGATTGCAGAAGAGAAGTAGCAAAGGAGAAAGTAGCCAACTGCAGGGAAAGGTACATGGTGATGGCTCTGGTCCTCCCCCCCCCCCCCCTTCCTTCTGCCAGCTGCTGATTTACCAGGGCAAAAATCTGCCTTGACAGCCTTTGAATAACCCATCTGAGAGGACCCTTCTTGGGCCATAGGCATGTGTTGTTTGCCTATGTCTTATACAGTTATTGGGTTTATCCCAATAGCCCAAAGTGTATATCGATGATATTTTTTTGTACCACTGCATACAGGGCCGGCCCTAGAATTGTTTAAGGTGTTGGCAATAGATAAACCTTATGTCCCAGCCCCCTCCCTTCACTGGCTGTTAGAATATATTGTTTAGTTTTTAATGTCCTGCTCTTTGCTGCCCCCTAGAAGCTTCTGCCCTAGGTGACTGCCTCATTTGCTTAATGGTTGGAGTGGCCCTGACCAAATCCTAATGGGATTCTTTTACTAGTATAGTGAGATATAAAAATGGTCTGATCATGTCACAGCATGAGCTCCTAAATGCAGGCGATGAGCTAGGTTACTGAATATAGTTTTGGGAACGCAAAATTCAGATGGCTTGTATTTTCCAATCCATTTTATTATAAAGGTCAATAATCCATCTAATCAGCTAATGACAACATAGCAGAGAAGCTATAGATTTATCCACCCTCCCAAGCTAACAACATCATTGCCTCATCAAAGCTGTTATTTCCAGCTATGTGTAATCATTACGCACACACTTATCTGTCTTTCATTTGTTTTTTACTTTGTTTTTGCTAATAATAGTTAAGCTAATTATCTTGGTGTCTCCTGCAGCCCTGCACGATATTAATTCTCATTACCTGCGGTGATGCTGGATCCTACGTGCTTTTACCATAGCCACTTGTTCTCTGTAAATTGTTCTTTCTTGGCAAAACACAATAAGAACAAAGAGTCAGCCCTGCAAAATCTCATTATTCTCCTTTCACCATGGAATGGAGACTCATAACAGAAATGATGACATTATTTGGGTGACTGGGAAAAACCACTTTTAATGCTCTAGTTAGGTCAGACAGCATGACTTATGTGGTAGACAAAGAAAAGCTACTTTTCCTTATTATGTACTGTTGTTAAAGCCATTGGTCCATATTTGCTAGAAAGCACAGTGAAATGTTTAAATAATATTGGAAATCATTTCTTAAAAGGTATTTTAGAAATTGAAAAAAAGCTTGCCTAGCTGAGACAGAAAACTATTCCACAATTAAGCAGTAAATTCTGTGCATTTGTCACTTTGTCTGATCTAATCTAAAGGATAGATAGTCTGCAGTGTCCCTTCTCATTCATGATAAAGTAATCAATTCATTAATATTGCCTTGTCTGCTCTTATAGGGAAGTACTTCAGTGCACAAAAGAAGAGCGGGACCTGGGGGTGGGTGTATAAGATGATCTTAAAGTGGCCAAACAGGTAGAAAGGTGATGGCAAAAGCCTGAAGAATGCTTGGGTGTAGGGTGAGCAATGGCCAGCAGGAAGAAGGAGGTGATAGGGCTAGCCCAACTATTAGGTAGAATAGATCATTGCTTGGGGTGGCAAAGAACAGAGTATTCAAAGCTAGATTCTGATAGATGGGGGGGGGGGGGGCAGGCAATAAGGTTTGCCTAGGGTGCCAACATCTTGAACCAGCCCTGGTGATAGTGCCTTTCTACAAGCTTCTACTGAGCCCTCATTTGGAGTACTGTGTGCAATGCTGGAGATTGCACCTTCCAAAGGATATAAATAGGATGGAGTCTGTCAAGAGGATGGCTATTAAAATGGTCAGTGGTCCTCATCATAAGGCAGATGGAGAGAGGCTAAAAGATCTCAATATGTATACTTTAGAGGAAAGGCGACATATGATAAAGACTCTTAAAAACCTCCATGTTGAAAGGAATCTCAGGAATGGTGGGAAGAAGGAGAAAGAAGATTTCCTCAGATTATTTCATGAGTCTATAGTTCTTTATGGAAAGGGTGGTGGAAGCATTGCAGAGCCTCCCAGTGGAGGTAGTAGAGGCGAGAAGTATATCTGAATTCAAGAAAGCATGGGACTAGCACAGAGGATCTCTGAGGGAGAGGAAGGGTTTGTAGAACTTAGTACTACTTAGGGATGGGCAGACTGGATAGGCCATATGGTCTTTTATTGGTGGTGGTTTCTAACAATTTTCTTTAGAAATGAAGTGAATTTTTTCATAAAGGTGGTGTGGTAAGCGTGACGTGCGGTGGGAAGGGGTTTTCTTTAAAGCACAGGCCAGACAGCAGTTCAGGGAAAACAAAAACAGCTTTATGTCTGTCCCAACTTCTTAAACCTCCACAAGCTGATTCTCCCGACCCTTCCTCTAGCCCCAGTTAAAGTTCTTACCACAGAACTTCTTTGCACGGCTGCCTTGGAAGGCTTTCTGGCTCCACAGGGTCTCTCTCCCTGCTACTGGGATCTCGATCTCTCCCTGTGAGCCATGCCTTCTCGGCCCTGAACTCTGGGCTGCTGACTCTCTTAAAGGGAACTGTTGATAATCCCTTTGGAGAGGGACAGATAGCATTCTATATACCCCATCACACATCCTCCCCACTCAGCTCAGCTATGCCCTGTTGAGCACCTGACTCATCTGGGAAAGGAAGTCTGCTTTCAGGTGAGTCCAACCAACTCTATAGTGGACCTGGAACAGATAAGGTTGGAGATTCAAAAACCACTGCATAATACTGCCATTGGACTCCTAATGTTGAGCTAGCCACTTGATGTTCCGTTATCAGCATAAACAGACAGCTGAGCATGTAGTATTTGAAGGTTTCAAGCGCCTAGTTATTTTAT
The DNA here is from genome assembly GCA_033557465.1 of Ichthyophis bannanicus. NCBI lineage: Eukaryota > Metazoa > Chordata > Amphibia > Gymnophiona > Ichthyophiidae > Ichthyophis > Ichthyophis bannanicus. Next base: position 243,980,363 of record CM066043.1, read on the forward strand.
TTATTTATTTGGTTTTTTTATACTGTTTTATCATTTCAGTCAAAGCGGCTTACATTGTAACTTAAATTTGCTAATGTACATTAAACATGGACATTGATAACTTTTTTTTTTTTTTTTGAGGTAATGGAGGGCTAAGTGACTTGCCCAAGGCCACAAGGAATGGAACCCTGGTCTCTTGGTTCACCCAGCCAGTGCTCTAACCCATTTTTCCTCCACTTCAGCCAGGGCTTCCTTCTCGATCACACATAATGCTTTTCCTAAGGAAGCCATTTCCTGCTGAAGGACACTATGCGTTGTTGTTCTCCCCTGACTTCCTGGGCCGGAATGGCTCCTAGGCCCACCTCTGAGGCATCAGTTTGCACAATAAATGATAGAGAGAAATCAGGGCTAAAACATGCTCTAGTGGTTTCTCCACCCCCAGGTGTCGTCCTAATAAATGGTTATGGGCCAACGATAACACCTGCTGACAAGAAAGCCATGTAACTATAAATTGTTCTACCTCGCCCCCCTCTAGGGTACCCTCAGCCACTCTGCATAATAAATCTCCCTTTAGCACAAAATAGTGAAAGGTTCTTGCAGGGGAGTCTCCATTGCCTACGGGAACCCCAGCCATCTCCAAAACTCACTCTCGAGCATGTTAAAAGGACATCTTGCTGGGCCCTCCTAAAGCTCCCTAGGTCTTCCCCCAGCCTTCTCTCTGGGTAGGAGACCATTCTATTTGGGTCAGTATTAATGAGCACTGAGATATCCCCAGGGGCTTCTTCAATAGGCTCTCCCTCCCCGGATCCTTCTGCCATAGCCACCCCCAGATTCTGTTGGTAGTGTAGATTTTCCTGGCAATGCCAACTCCAGAAGGCTTAGGATTCTCGACAAATAGATTTGGGTCTTCCAGCGGGAAAATCTCTGGAAAATCTTCCTGGTCTGACTTAGCAAAGCTCAGTTAACCAGGCTCATATCACTCCAAAGTTTGTGTAGTCTCGGCTGATCACTACTGGATACAAGAGCCAGGGCAGCACCATGACCTTGAATGTGGCTTGCCCTGCTGGAGTCTTAAATGAAACCTGTGCCGTGGGATACTGCCTCATGTCTCCATGCACACAGGCCATTGTTACTGGCTTTGTATAGTCAATTTGAAATCAGGTTACGGTTTCCCAGTGAATATGGGTCTGCACACTCCCGGAGTCTATCAATGCCTGGAGGCTGGTCCCCTCGAGCTCTACTGGAATCACAAAGTTCTGGGCCTTTGGGTGGGGAATGTCCACAAAAGCACAGGTGTAAGGTGTGGTTAAGCTGATATCCATTGGTTCTTCTGTACCCAGGGGACATTCCTGGGCAAAGTGTCCCTGGGCTCCACATCTAAAACAGGTGAAGGGGTTGCTGCGGGGACCATACCCTCACCTAAGAGGTGACTCTAGGGGTTGGAACAGAGAAGCCAACATTCGGTCTAGCTTCCTCTTCCATCTTGGCTATTTCCAGTGCACTCTCCAGTGTAAGCTTCCACTGTTTCATTGGGGCAGTCAGACCCTCCAAAAACTGCTCCAATAGCACAATCTTGATTATCTCAGCCCCAGTCTTTCCTTTCGGTTCCATGTCAGAGCCTTTAACTGATAGAGGAACCTACAAACACCTTCCTTTATCTGGAGCAACCCCCTTCCTGAATTGCTGGAGGTAGGCCTTTGGAGTACCACTGGCTCATTCCAGTATGGTGGCCTTGATAGATGCATATTTAGCTCGCCCATCTGGGTTGGCATCCTGGAATGCAGCCTGACAGCCGCCAGTCATCAGATTCCCCAAATAAATTGTTCATATCTCCTCTGGCCACCCAGCCATGTAGGTGGTTTGTTCAAAGTTCACCAAATGTAGTCCGGTTCATCTTCCACCATCATCCTAAGAAGCATTTGCACTGCAGGGTGGAGTTGCAGTCTCTGCAGGGCCTGGGTCAACTGAACTAAGGAACTCGTCTGTAGCTCCCACTGTGCCTGGACAAGATTTTGTATCTGCTGCTGCTTTTCTTGCTGCCCTTCCAGTAGGGCGCATTGAAACTGCTGCTGACATTGCTGTTGCTGTTGATACTGTTGTTGTTGCTGCCCTTCTGCCAGAATCTGCAGGAGCCGGTCCATCCTGGCTTATCACAGTTCTCTTGCAACACCGCCACAGCTTCCTCTTCTGCAGCTGGATTAACACTGCAGCATTCCAGCTCCAACAAACTTTTAGCAGCCTCTAGTGGCCAAAAACAAAGCCTGCCTGTCCAGCACTGACTATACCTTCTTTAAGCTCCTTAACTAGGGCAAGGCTAACCCTCTTAGCCAATACAAACAAACAAAAAAGACTCCTGACCTGCTGTAGAGGCCCAGCTCAGGAGGGATGTGGCTTGGCCCTCAGTCACATGGTTAGAGGAAATCCCCAAGCCACCACCATATGTGGTAAGCGTGGAGTGCGGTGGGAAGGGGCTTTCTTTAAAGCAAAAGGCAGACTGCAGTTCAGAGAAAACAAAAGCCGTTTTTATTCTTTGTAGCTTATTAAACCTCCACAAGCAAAACCCAGTCAAGGAAAACAAGAACAACTTTAAATCTGTCCTAGCTTGTTAAACCTCCACAAGCTGGTCCTCCAGCCCCACTTAAAGTTCCTACATCAGAACTCCTTTGCATGGCTTGCCTTGGAAGGACTTCTGGCTCCATAGGCCTCTCTCCCTCCTACAGCCTGCTGGGTTCTTGATCTCTCCCTGTGAGTCATGCCCTCCCAGCCCTGAACTCTGGGCTGCAGACTCTTGGTTGATAATCCCTTTGGAGAGGGATGGGTAGCAATTCATCACAGGTGGTTAATAAAGCTCCAATAAATAAACTGTAGGTAGTTCCTTAGAAACACAAAGGAGCTGATGTAATAAACCATGAATCAGAGCTATGTGCTGAAGTTCAGAGCAGAATTTTTTTAACACAAGCATAAGCAAAATTATTACGCCTGATACAGTACACAAATCATATGCAATTAGTGTGTGCAAACCTTGGAAAGCGCGCTGATTGCTATGAAATCATTCATTCTAGGGCGCTCTGTGTTATAGCTTGTGCTTGTGCAGAAACCACAATATGAGATATTGGCTTATGTGTATATCTAGATAAATGCATATTCCAAGCATAAGTATTGCTGATATGATATCAGAAATTTCTGAATTCGAGTGCATTCCCCTTCATTTCACAGCTGTGGCACCTCCCCTATGGCCCCATATTCAGCTATATGATTACCCCTGCTTCTCATCCCCCTGCCTTTTTTTATTCTTCATTTTTATTCACTAGACCGTACCTTATTTCAATAAAACAAAAAAAAAGTTGCGGGTAGAAACATAGAAACATAGAAACATGATGACAGAAAAAGACCACAAGGCCCATCTAGTCTGTCCTTCCATAACAACAACTACAACAGTCCACTTTTTACCTTTAGAGATCCTCTGTGTTGGTCCCATGCTTTTTTGAATTCAGTTACTGTCCTCATCTCTACCACCTCCACTGGGAGACTATTCCACGGATCCACTACTCTTTCCGTAAAGAAATATTTCCGCATATCACTCATGCTGGAATAAGAAAAGAAACCGGCACAAGCCCCTCACTAGTGCTAGCCATGGAAAAGCAAGCGGAATGTCTACCTTCCTCAGACCGCACGGTAAGTCGCCAGCATTAGAAAACCATGCATGAAGCATGCTGGTCATGTGCACGCTTCTTTTCATCTGGGTTTAATAGCTAATGCCTTCATTACCATCGGATTTAAATGAACAGTGCACTGATGTCTATGCGTTAAGTTCCTCTGTGCACAGAACATTATGCGCCAAAGCTGCGCTAAGCTCTATGCAAAGCCTCCCGAGCTCTCTTCTAGTTGGCATTGTCTTAGTGTATGTGGGGGTGTTCCGGCTCATTGCAGTTTTGTTTTTTGCACTGCTGAATGATTGAAAGCAAGAGAGGTGTTTGGTGTGGTTTTTGCAGTTTATAGTTGTGGTGTTTTGGGTGTTTTGGGGTTTGGTGTTGAGTGTTGGATTGGCTGCAGTTTTGCCCAGGATTTACTTGCTTTGTGAGCTTTGGGGCGTTGGCTCTGTATGCTGGTCCTTGGTTTGATGCAGTTTTGTTTTTTTGCGGCTTTGGATGACTGAGGGGAGAGTAATTGGGTATTGTTCGTCTGATGTATGGGGTTTCCTGGTGGGTGGAGATTGTGCTTGGGTGAGTTTTTAAGTGTGTAGCTGTGGTGTTTTTGGGTAGTTCGGGGCATCTGGCTCATTGTGTTGGCTGTTGGATTTTACCTGTTTGCAGTACATTCTGTAAGTCGGCTGCTTTTTATTTGTGCTGGAGTTACACATGGATCTAGTGGCATTGGTATAGGATGAGTGCTTAGGTTCCTTTCTTCCAAGGAGATGAAAGCTTCTATGGACACAGGCCCCAAAACTGATCCACAGGACTCCTGGCTTGGATGGGCTGGAGCACTTGGTTGATGGTACAGTTTTTGGAACCTCTCTTCAGTTTCTGCAGGAAGAGCTTCTCTTCTGAGACAGAAGGGTGCCGGCAGGTTTTGCACATCAACTCTCCGCTCACCCTCTTCTAAATGGCTGCTCTGATGTCTGCTGCTCGGTCTTGAGTGGGGAGTTAAAAGCGGGCAGATGGCCTTTGCTTCCTGCTGGGGCAGTGACTGTGTGCTAAAGGTAGAATACTGTTTCTGAGAATGGCTTTTATACAAATCAGACTTTTCCCTCTCGGAGGTATCTCCTCCCGGCCAAAAAAGACTGGCAGAAAGAATCTTCCCTATTCTGAAAACAATCTATGGTATACACGTTGTGGAGCATATTCAAAGCGATTTAACTGGTTAGCAGACATGTGAATCAGTTAAATCAGAGCATTTAAACCATTTTGTGCTGCTAAATATCCCTTTCTACCTGATTTAGGTGCCTCAATGCAACACAGTTAGTGTCGCGGCATTCCAGACGCAGCGACATAGGTGAACTGGTTCAGCTAACCAGGCAGTGGCTGAAAATCACCCTTGACGTGTTAGCTAAAATGCTAACCAGGCATACCAGATATGACCCCAGCATTGAATTTCCCGGTCTAATTTAAAGTGGTGACAGCCACTGCTTTACTTGGGCGGACTGCTGCCACTGAATGAGCCCCCCAATATTCTTTAAACAAAACAAAAGCCAGGATCCACCATACACACAAAGATGTGCTTCTGCAAGTGCACTCGCTAAATAAAATATCATGGTGGAAAAAAGACCTCAGGATATGCAAACAACCAACGCAATGGCTTGAAAAAGCCTGAGGAGAAAGTTAGCAATGGGGAATTAAGGAGATTTACTCTCTTAATCCCTCATGTAAAGCCCTGCTAGAACGAGCACTTTTAAAAAACCCATGCATGCCTCTGGGTAATAATGTAAAACCTGCTGTGGGAAGTTTTGGCCATATTTTTGGAATTCCCTTTATAAAACAGGAAATACACATATAGATGTGTTTGGCCTGCCCAGGTCACATCCAAACTGTAGCCCCTTGGAATTTCTGCATGTCGTGGATTTACATATGTAAATAGCGGCTTTCTAAAATTGCATTTACTTGTGTATTGCGCTCTCCATGTGTAAATGCTACTATTTACACATGGAGCTGCTTCTAAAATACCTCCATAAATAAAGTATCTCAAGAAAGAGCCTGAACCTATGATGGCTTCAGAGTAACATGTTACATAGTAAATGACGGCAGATGAAGACCAGCCTGGTCCTTCTAGTCTACTCGGTAAGGTGGCTAAAGTTGTAGAGTTGCATCTGCTGCTCTGTGCAAGTTACTCTCCCTTTATGCCTTTGTTCAAAGTCGTACCAGTCGCCCCCTCTCTATTATGAAATTATTTACGTTTTGCGCAGCTAGTATATACCTTATCATTTGTTTAGAGGCAGCAGTTAAATTTGCTCAAAATCTGTTGTCAGATTGTGTTTGTTTTTTAGCATGTAAGTTTTTATGTATTTGTTTAAAGATATTGGTATTCTATCAATTCAGATCCTGGGCAGGAAAGACTGAAACATTTGCAATACTCTAAATACAAATAACACTATGACAAGACAATGACAAGGAGCATCACATGCCAATAATAAACGACATCTTCCAAAATTATAACTAATCCCCAAGTAAAGTAAAATGACTATAAACATTGCTTACAGACATCAGATCCGTATCATACGTAATGCTGATTATGAAGGTGAGAGGTCCCTGAATGTAATGAAGCTTACGGCTATTGCTCACTTCCATCCATGTCCCTATTCCCGCCCCCCCCCCCCCCATACCTTTCATTGGCCCCGCTCAAGTATCTGGTCTATGGATAAAGGATATTTTGCTACTAGATTATAAATATTTTCATCAAATGAGCAGCTACCCAGGAAGTACAATGATTAAAAATTGTCCTGGATTAGGAGGAATATACTACGCTCCTTATCCGGCAACTGGGACATATCTCTGCAGTGTGGACAGCAATAACTGGGCAGAGTGGATGCCTTTTATTGCCATTTTTTATTATGCTACAGTGTTACTATCTGTATCCAACAGAATGAAAGCAATTGGAGGGAGTACCCCAGTGTTGATTAAGGCTTGCTCTTGAGTTCTTAAAGCTCTTGAGTGCTAAACTCTCCCCACAATCACAATCAGAATTAGATATCTTATTTCGGTAGCTGGAATGAGCCTGTAGAGATGTGATACTTCAGCTTTAAGTTGTATATCTCTCTCTCCGGTTCTTCGGTTGGTACTGGAATTGGTTAACAGCGTGTGTTGAAGAGCTGGAACTTTGCTGGATGAAAATTCGTCATTATAAGCTAAGTTATTTGCATTTATTGCTTGTTGCAATGCTTTTAGATTCTGCAGTGATTTTCATTTTGCTTTTAGGTATCACTCTTGGACCGTATTAGGCTACGTTTAGCCTTGCAATTATATGATACATGACGCTGTTTTCCAGTGTGAAAGTGGTTGTATGTATGTGGTATTGAATGGTAATTAAGTGAGAATGTATATGTTTGTTTTTTAGGTAAATTTCTAGTTTGGTTGGTATTCTAGAGATGTTTTCCCAGTGGTAATTATGGTGTACTATATTTATTGTGAATTGAATTAAAAAATTTGTTAGGATGGTAGGGAGGCTTTGACCGGTGATGTAAGCGTCTACCAACACCATATAGTGATTTATCACTAAATGTGGAGTTGTGACATCTGAGGTCATTTTTTTGCCTGGTTATATATATTATAAGATTATTTGGTATTGGTGTGTTCTGAGAATTTGTACCTTGTAAGGTGTTTAGCGGGTTTTTTGCTATAGTTGGATTACTCTTTTCCTGCTCTTGGCTATTGTTTTTGTTAAGATTGAAATAGCCATTGCATGACAGTATCAAAGTATGTACTAGAGAAAAACTATTCCAGCAACTGCACAGTCAGGTGTTATATATAGAACTTTTCTGTGCTGTCCAAGGAAACTCGATAAAGTAGTAGTAACGCCTATGGGAAGGGAAACCGGTGTGCATGCTTCTGTGGTATCAATTGTGTTGATCTTGTCCCAGATCACCAACCAATAATCTTTTTGGTTGTCAGCTCAGAAGAAAGTGCATGTTCCCAAACAGGCACAGGCTCAAGCTCTGCTGAATCTTGCCCCCTGTAGCAGGAAGCTTGCTTTGGAAAAGGCAAGACCCAACAGAGCGTGAGTGTGCACCTACTCTCAGAGGCCCTGTGCCATCACTACTTTTTACAGTGTTTCCTTGCACCCCGAGCAGAGGTAGGGTTGCAGCAGCGGCAGCAGAGGATGAGAGGGAATAAAGGAAAGGAAAGATGTGGAGAGATGCTGGACAGGGAAGGGTGGTGAAGAAAAGGAGAGATGCTGACTGGGGTAGAGAAGTGGAGATGCTGAACCTAAGGAGGGGTAGAAAAGAGAAGGGAAAATCCTGGACATGGAGCAGAGAGAAGGGGAGATGTTGAAACCTTGGGGGTGGAGAAGGGGGAGGGCGAGGCTGAATAATGGGACAAGGAGAAAGGAAGCAGAAGGACTATGCAGGATTGGGGAAGAGAAGGGGAAATGCTGGACATGGGGCAGCCCTGTAGACTCTGCATCTTCTTGCTTTGATTGGAATAACGAGTGAGGTTATCAAATTTGCAGATGACACAAAACTATTTAAAGTTGTTAAAACCCAAGAGGATTGTGGAAAATTGCAAGAGGATCTTGATAAATTGGAAGACTGGGCATTAAAATAGCAGATGAAATTTAATGTGGACAAGTGCAAAGTTATGCACCTAGGGAAGAACAACCCAAACTATGGTTACACGATGCAAGGTTCCACATTGGGAACCACCACCCAGGAAAAAGATTTAGGCATCATAAGAACATAAGAACATAAGATATGCCATACTGGGTCAGACCAAGGTCCATCAAGCCCAGTATTCTGTTTCCAACAGTGGCCAATCTAGGTCATACGTACCTAGCAGTTTCCCCAAGGGACACAGGTTCCACAATGCTTGTATTGGTTCAAGCATTGATATCCTGGGTCCCTTCTTAATAATGGTTTATGGACCTTTCCTCCAGGAACTTGTCCAAACCTTTTTTAAACCCAGCTACACTAACAGCCTTTACTACATCCTCCGGTAACAAATTCCAGAGTTTGATTACACGTTGAGTGAAAAAATATTTTCTTTTATTAGTCTTAAATAGTTTACCCTGTAGCTTCATTGCATGTCCCCTAGTCTTTCTATATTCTGATAAGGTAAACAATCGATCTACGTTTACCCGTTCCACTCCGTTCATTAATTTATAGACTTCTATCATATCTCCCCTCAGCCGTCTCTTTTCCAGGTTAAAGAGCCCCAACCTTTTTAGCCTTTCTTCATAGGAGTAGCCTTCCATCCCCTTTACCATTTTGGTGGCTCTTCTCTGAACCTTTTCTAAAATCGCTATATCCTTTTTAAGATACGGCGACCAGAATTGCACACAATATTCAAGGTGCGGTCTCACCATGGAACGATATAGAGGCATTATAATATCTTTTGTTTTATTTTCCATTCCTTTCCTTATCATACCTAGCATTCTATTTGCTCTCTTGGCCGCCGCTGCACACTGGGCCGAGGGTTTTAACATGGTATCCACAAGGACGCCTAAATCTTTTTCTTGGGTGGTGGTTCCTAATGTGGAACCTTGCATCGTGTAACCATAGTTTGGGTTGTTCTTCCCTAGGTGCATAACCTTGCACTTCTCCACATTAAATTTCATCTGCCATTTTGATGCCCAGTCTTCCAATTTATCAAGATCCTCTTGCAATTTTCCACAATCCTCCTGGGTTTTAACAACTTTAAATAGTTTTGTGTCATCAGCAAATTTGATAACCTCACTCGTTATTCCACTTTCCAGGTCATTTATGAATATGTCAAAAAGCAGCGGACCCAGCACAGATCCCTGGGGTACACCACTATTCACCTTTCTCCATTGGGAAAATTGGCCATTTAGCCCTACTCTCTGCTTTCTATCTTTTAACCAGTTCCTGATCCACAGTAGTACACTGCCTCCTATCCCATGACTCTTTAGTTTTGCCAAAAGTCTCTCATGAGGGACCTTGTCAAAGGCTTTCTGAAAGTCCAGATACACAATATCAACCGACTCACCTTTGTCCACCTGTTTATTCACTCCTTCAAAAAAACATAACAGATTAGTAAGACAAGATCTTCCTTGTCTAAAGCCATGTTGGCTGTCTCCCATTAGGTCATGACTATCTATATGCTGAGTAATTTTATTCTTTATGATGGTTTCTACCATTTTTCCCGGTACTGATGTCAGGCTCACCGGTCTGTAGTTTCCCGGATCACCCCTCGAACCCTTTTTAAAAATTGGTGTTACATTGGCGATCCTCCAATCCTCAGGTATTAGAGATGATTTTAATGATAGTTCACAGATTACTGATAGCAGGTCTGCAATCTCAAATTTCAGTTCTTTCAACACCCTTGGATGTATACCATCCGGCCCAGGTGATTTGCTACTCTTCAGTTTATCTAATAGTTGTAGGACATCTTCCCGATGTATCGATATTTCCTTCAATTCTTCCACACCTTTAAATACCACTTCAGTCGTGGGTAACATCCCTACATCTTCCTCAGTAAAGACCGAAGCAAAGAATTCATTCAGTCTCTCCGCTATCGCCTTGTCGCCTCTTAGTGCTCCTTTAACCCCTTTATCATCTAATGGACCAACTGACTCTCTCACGGGTTTTTTGCTACGAATGTACTTGAAAAGGTCTTTATTTCGCATTTTTGCTTCCGCAGCAAGCTTCTTCTCAAATTCTCTCTTTGCCTGCCTTATCAATGCCTTGCATTTGACTTGCCAGTGCTTGTGCTGTTTCCAGGTTTCATCATTTGGCTCTTTTTTCCATTTCTTGAAAGATGCTTTTTTGGCAACAACAGCCTCTCTGACCTCAGCTTTAAACCATGCTGGCAATTTTTTGGACTTCCTTCCACTTTTCTTAAAGCGTGGAATACAGCTGGTCTGGGCTTCCAAGATAGTATTTTTCAACAACACCCAAGCTTGATGTACGTCTTTAACCTTTGCAACTGCTCCTTTTAGTTTTTTCTTAACTGTTTTCCTCATTCTATCATAGTCTCCCTTTCGAAAGTTAAGGGGTAGTACTGTGGATTTCCTTACTATCCCTCCTCCACTAATTAAATCAAAGGCGATCATGCTATGATCACTATTGCCAAGTGGCCCCAACACCCTTATCTCTTGCACTACATCTGGTGTTCCACTAAGGACTAGGTCTAATATTGCTTCCCCTCTGGTCGGTTCATGAACCAGCTGCTCCAAGAAGCAGTCATTTATTTCATCTAGGAACTTTATCTCCCTAGCATGTCCTGTTGTGACACTGACCCAGTCGATGCCGGGGTAATTGAAATCACCCATTATTATTACTGCACTGTAACTTTTGCTAGCTTCCTTGATTTCTTTGAGCATTTCATCATCCATTTGTTCATTCTGGCCAGGCGGACGATAGTACACCCCCACTGCCATCGCCTTCCCCTTTTTACATGGAATTTCAATCCATAGAGATTCTACAGCAAATTTTGTTTCTTGCAAAACTTTAATCCTTTCTGACTCAATGCCCTCTCTAACATAGAGCGCAACCCCTCCACCAATTTGATCAGCTCTATCATTTCGATATAGTTTGTACCCAGGTATCACAGTGTCCCACTGGTTGTCCTCCTTCCACCATGTCTCTGATATTCCAATCATATCTAACCTCTCGTTTAGTGCTATATATTCTAACTCTCCCATCTTGTTTTGTAGACTTCTAGCATTTGCATACAAGCATTTTAGAGACTGTATTTTATTCATATTAATTTGGCTATTGGTAGACATGGGTAATTTGGGATCTTTAAGTTCTGTCTTCTCCATACTCGAGGGCATTTGGGCTACTTTACTCTTTTTTGGAACCTCTCTGCTTTTTGTAGTATCCTTCAAGGATACATTCTTCCGAACCATGCGCTCTTGGGCGACTGTCGGCTTTCCCCTATTATCTAGTTTAAAAGCTGCTCTATCTCCTTTTTAAAGGTTAATGCCAGCAGCCTGGTTCCATCCCGGTTAAGGTGAAGCCCATCCCTTCGGAAGAGCCCCTCCTTTCCCCAGAATGTTCCCCAGTTCCTAACAAATCCGAACCCCTCATCTCTGCACCATTGTCTCATCCACGCATTGAGACTCCGGAGCTCTGCCTGCCTATTGGGTCCTGCACGTGGAATGGGAAGCATTTCGGAGAACGCTACCCTGGAAGTTCTGGATTTCAACTTCCTACCTAAAAGCCTAAATTTAGCTTCCAGAACCTCCCTACCACATTTTCCTATGTCATTGGTACCAACATGTACCAAGACAGCAGACTCCTCCCCAGCACTATCTAAGACCTTATCTAGGTGGCGTGTGAGGTCCGCTACCTTCGCACCAGGCAGGCATGTTACCAGGCGATCCTCACGTCCACCAGCCACCCAGCTATCTACATGCCTAATGATCGAATCACCAACTATAACTGCTGTCCTAACCCTTCCCGCATGGGCACTTGGCCCTGGAGAAACCTCCTCGGTGCGAGAGGGGTTTACATCACCTGGAGGACAGGTCCTAGTTACAGGATCACTTCCTGCCACACCAGGGTGATGCTCTCCTGTCACGTGACCTCTCTCCTCCATGGCAACAGGGATGCTGCCAGACTGGAGGTGGGACTTCAGGACTATATCCCTGTAGGTCTCGTCTATGTACCTCTCTGTCTGTCTTATGTTTTCCAAGTCTGCTACTCTAGCCTCTAGAGAACGGACTTGTTCCCTGAGAGCAGAGAGCTCCTTGCACCTAGTGCACACGTAAGACCTCTCACCAGCTGGGAGAAAATCATACATGTGACACTCAATGCAAAAGACTGGAAAGCCCACATCCCGCTGCTGGACTGCTGTCTGCATCTTAGTTTTAAGTTTGTGTTTAGATCTTTAAGTTCTATATGTACTAAAGGGTGCAATGGATATTTATACCACTAAAACTGTACCTAAGAAGTTTAATATACCTTGTTCACCTGAAGCTTAATTAATCTCAGGTCCTTGGTGTATGACTGATTTGGGTAATGAGCTTCACCTGAGAGCACCTCCTGTCTTTTAAGTTGTGCAAGTACCTATAAAGCTGTGATTTTCCCAGGGGAGGGTGGGTGTGGGGAGGGAGGGAGGGATATATCACTTATTAAAAAAGGGCTGCTACACAGTACCTTGTCCTGTGCTGCTGAGGAAAACTATATTCTGATTTGATTTAAATTATAGCTCTTTGCTGCTACTAGGCTCTAACCTATTATGAAATTTAAACTACAAGCTCTCTGCTGGATTCTAAATTTAACCAGAAAGCTCTCTTCTGTGTTTTAATTTGAAACTAAAAAAGTACTTTGCTGATGCTAGGCCCTGAGTGACTATGAAATCTAAACTACAGCTGTCTACTGGGTATGAAAGGTAACCAGAAAGTTCTCTTCTGTGTTGTTAAATTGAATCTTAAACAGTTGCTACTAGGCCCTGACTGATTTAACAAAAAAAATAGTGGGTTCACAGATTAATTAGCTTTAAAAGAAAAACAATTCCTTTCAGAAAAATTCCCAGAAGTATATACTCACAATTTCAGATTTCTCTCCAGAAGTAACAGCCCCCCTTTCCAGTCCGTCAAGACAGGGTCACAGAGCTCTGGTTGAGCTATTTATGCTTGTGCTGATGATGTAAGCAGTGACCTACTTCCTGGGTAATTAACAGTCCTTGCTTGGATAGAAGGAGTCTTTCAAAATGGCCTTTTGAACTGCCAGCTGGTGTTAACACCTATTGAAAAAGCTTCACAGGTTGCTTGCCCACTAGGTAGAAGGCCTCTTTGTAAAGGTCTCTAGAAGACTTTATATGCTGCTCAAGGAGAATTGACCTTGTTTTGCCTCTTGTGCTAAGCTATATTCTGATTTGATTTAAATTATAGCTCTTTGCTGCTACTAGGCTCTAACCTATTATGAAATTTAAACTACAAGCTCTCTGCTGGATTCTAAATTTAACCAGAAAGCTCTCTTCTGTGTTTTAATTTGAAACTAAAAAGTACTTTGCTGATGCTAGGCCCTGAGTGACTATGAAATTTAAACTACAGCTGTCTACTGGGTATGAAAGGTAACCAGAAAGTTCTCTTCTGTGTTGTTAAATTGAATCTTAAACTGTTGCTACTAGGCCCTGACTGATTTAACAAAAAAAATAGTGGGTTCACAGATTAATTAGCTTTAAAAGAAAAACAATTCCTTTCAGAAAAATTCCCAGAAGTATATACTCACAATTTCAGATTTCTCTCCAGAAGTAACAGCCCCCCTTTCCAGTCCGTCAAGAATAACATGTTAAAACATGTTAAAACCCTCGGCCCAGTGTGCAGCGGCGGCCAAGAGAGCAAATAGAATGCTAGGTATAAGGAAAGGAATGGAAAAGAAAAGAAAAGATATTATAATGCCTCTATATCGTTCCATGGTGAGACCGCATCTTGAATATTGTGTGCAATTCTGTTCGCCGTATCTTAAAAAGGATATAGCGTTATTAGAAAAGGTTCAGAGAAGAGCCACCAAAATGGTAAAGGGGATGGAAGAAAGGCTAAAAAGGTTAGGGCTCTTTAACCTGGAAAAGAGACAGCTGAGGGGAGATATGATAGAAGTCTATAAATTAATGAATGGAGTAGAACCGGTAAACGTAGATCGATTGTTTACGTTATCAGAATATAGACAGACTAGGGGACATGCAATGAAGCTACAGGGTAAACTATTTAAGACTAATAAAAGAAAATATTTTTTCACTCAACGTGTAATCAAACTCTGGAATTTGTTACCGGAGGATGTAGTAAAGGCTGTTAGTGTAGCTGGGTTTAAAAAAGGTTTGGACAAGTTCCTGGAGGAAAAGTACATAAATCATTATTAAGAAGGGACCCAGGATATCAATGCTTGACCTAGTACAAGCATTGTGGAACCTGTGTCTTTTGGGGAAACTGCTAGGTATGTATGACCTAGATTGGCCACTGTTGGAAAAAGGATACTGGGCTTGATGGACCTTGGTCTGACCCAGTATGGCATATCTTATGTTCTTATGTTCTTTCTTCTGGGGACTATGCTTTAGTTGCTGTCATGGAGGTTACCCTTTCTTCCATGTACCTTGCCTGGTTGGCCAGACTGGTGGTGTCTGCTACTCTCCCCTTCTATAAGTTTCAACCCCTTTTTATGCCTCAATTTCACTTCTTTTCTTCCTTTGAGATCCACTTAATCTGCCTGTTCACCTTATTACCTCTCCAGGTAACTGTCATTTATTGACCTCCTGAAATATCTATCATTTCTCGCTGACTTTGACTCCTGATTTTCCTTCTTTCTTGAGCCATCTTCCCTTTCCATCATACTTGGGGACTTTAACTTCTATTCTGATGACCCCTTTGACTCGTCCGTATGTCTCAAAGCCCCTTGCTTTAACCTCATTCAACCTCCAGCTATATTCGACTGCCTGAACTCACCAGCACAAACACTCTCTCAGTTTAATCCCTTCTCCAACTGCTCTCTCTCAAATTTCATCACCTTAGTTCTCCTTTCTGAGCATCATCTGATCACTTTCATACTTAGCTGCCCTTCCCCAGAGTCTTCATCACATTTAATAATATCCTGAATATTGATCCTTCTACTTTCTTCACCACTCTCATCTCTGTCCTCATCAACTATTTTACCAGTATGTTGATGAGGCATTCTCTTCCTATAACACTTACTCTGCTCTGCTTTGGACAGTCTTACTTCCTCCTCCTCCTCCTCCCCCCCCCTCCCCCATGTCTGTACCAAACCCTAGCCTCGGTACACCTCAAGAATTCTCTCTCCATGTTCTTGTGCCCACTCTGCAGAGAGCTTCTGGCTAAAATCTCATGGCCATGCTGACCTGCTGACAATCTGCTCTTTCACTCACTAAACAAGAGTAATACGTCCATCTGACAAACTCTCTTGCCTCCAAGCTTCACCAACTTTGCCATACTCTCTTTACTTCTAAAACTGCCTCCGCCTTCCACCCTTTCCCTTTCATTATCTGCCTGGACTGCAGGTGGCTACTTCCATGACAAAATTCACAAAATCATTCTTGAGTTCTCCAACAGGTCACCGCCATATGCCCTTCCCCCACTTCATTTCTACACCATCCCTTTGACCTTTGCCACCTTTCCTTTCTTTTCCAAAATCATAGGGGAGGAAACTGGGTATCTTCTCTTATCTTCCAAACTCACTCCCTGTCCTCTGATACAAATTCCATCCAGCTTCTCATCTCTGTCTCTCCTGCTGGCAGGCCTTGCACGCACTTCCATCTCATGCATATTCATTCTGGATACAAAGACTAAAAAGAACAGACCACCAATGTGAAACAAAACTACAGTCTGGTGTTTTTGGTCTGTGATTCCTGTGTGGACCTTTGCCTCTGCTTTTTCAACAATATTCATTATGGACTTCTTGAAAACCAGACGTTAGGGGTATTCCAGGACTGGCTTGAGAAATGCTATTATAGACTGCCTTTCTGGAAGAGGCTACAAAGTGGTTTGCAGAAAGAAAAAAAATGCATACATTTGAATGGAAGGGCATAAATACAAACCAAAATTAATGATAGGCTGTCCCAAACAGCCAGGCTTTACACAATTTACTAAAGAAAAGTAAATAATCCAGTGTTTTAAATGCAAAGGCAAAATCATTTTCAAGGAGAAGGGCATATACAAGAAAAGGCTTGCTTCCTAATAGAAACCAGTTTACCACCAGCAGTTTTACTTCTTTCCTGGTGTCTTCGGCTCTTCTTGCCACTGTTGGTGCTGCTTTGGTCCCTTCATGGTAGTTTTTGAGCCTTCATACCTTAGTACCCTTTGCCCTTCTTTTATTGTATTTATTTATCTAACAGATTTTTTATAGTGCTTTATCATTGTAGTCAAAGTAGTTTATCTTGTAACTTTAACTTGGTAATGTGCATTAAACAGGGGCATTGATAATTTGGATTCTTCTGTGGGCAATGGAGGGGTTAAGTGACTTGCCCAAGGCCACAAAGAGTGCTAGCGGCAATTAAACTCCAGTTGTTTGATTCCCAAGCCAGTGCTCTAACCACTAGGCTATTCCTCCACTCCAGTCCTGGTGTCCTGGGGTCTTCATGGCACTCTTGATGTCTCGGAGTGCTGTTGTCTCTGTGGCAGATGACTGCCAACAAGTTTTAAGCAAGTTTAATTAGAAATAGATGGAAAACCTGACTGTCAGACTGAAAAAAATTGCCTTCCCTGATACAAATAACTCAGAATCTGAAAATTAATTGAGTGGGTGATTGATATGAAAATGAACCCAACCCAAAAATATTTCCCATGCACATCACTACTATTTGTGGATTTAACACAGTTGTCTTCCTGTTCCTCTAAACCCATAACCTTGGTGTCAACTTTGACACCTCTCTCTCCACATATCATAGAAACATAGAAACATGATGACAGAAAAAGACCACATGGCCTATCTAGTCTGTCCTTCCATATCAACAACTACAACAGTCCACTTTTTACCTTTAGAGATCCTCTGTGTTGGTCCCATGCTTTTTTGAATTCAGTTACTGTCCTCATCTCTACCACCTCCACTGGGAGACTATTCCATGGATCCACTACTCTTTCCGTAAAGAAATATTTCCGCATATCACTCCTGAATCTATCTCCCTTCACCCTCATCCCATGTCCCCTCGTAGCAGAACTTGCTTTCAATTGAAAGAGGCTCTCTCCCTGAACATTTATGCCATGGAGGTATTTAAACATCTCAATCATATCACCTCTATCCCGCCTTTCCTCTAAGGTGTACATATTAAGATCCTTAAGTCTGTCCTCATATGCTTTATAATGAAGCCCACTAATCATTTTAATAGCCACCCTCTGCACCGACTCCATCCTGTTCACATCCTTTTGAAGATGCGGTCTCCAGAATTGCACACTATACTCCAAATGAGGTCGCACCAAAGACTTATACAGAGGCATTATCACCTCCTTTTTTCTGCTAGCCATTCCTCTCCGTATGCATCCAAGCATCCTTCTAGCTTTTGCCGTCGCCTTTTCTACCTGTTTAGCTACTTTAAGATCATCAGACACAACCACGCCTAGGTCCCGCTCTTCTTTAGTGGACAAAAGTACTTCACCTCCTATACTGTATTGCTCCCTTGGATTGCTGCAGCCCAAATGCATGACCTTACATTTTTTAACATTAAATCCCAGCTGTCAAATTCTAGACCATTCTTCAAGCTTAGCTAGATCCCTCCTCATGTTATCTACGCCTTCCTGGGTGTCTACTCTATTGCAGATTTTGGTATCATCTGCAAAGAGGCAAACCTTACCCGACAGCCCTTCCGCTATATCACTAACAAAGATGTTAAAAAGAATCGGACCAAGGACAGATCCCCGGGGCACACCACTGGTAACATCCTTCTCCTCAGAGTGAGCTCCATTTACTTGTACTCTTTCTCGCCTCCCACCCAACCAATTTCTAACCCAAGCAGTAACTTTAGGGTCCATCCCTAGGGTGCTCAGTTTGTTTATAAGTCGCCTGTGAGGAACAGTGTCAAAGGCTTTATTGAAATCTAAATACACCACATCTAGAGCTCTCCCTCGGTCCAACTCCCTGGTCACCCAGTCAAAGAAATCAATCAGATTTGTCTGACAAGACCTGCCTCTGGTGAATCCATGCTGCCTCGGATCCTGTAATCTGCTGAACTCCAGAAACCTCACTATTTTCTCTTTCAGCAGTGTTTCCAATAATTTACTCACCACTGAAGTTAAACTAACCGGCCTGTAGTTTTCAACCACATCCTTACTTCCGCTTTTGTGTAAAGGCACCACATGAGCCTCTCTCCAGTCCTTTGGCACCACTCCCGACTCCAACGAGGCATTGAAAAGGTCAGTCAGTGGAGCTGCTAGAACGTCCCCAAGTTCCCTCGGTATTCTAGGGTGTATCCCATCCGGTCCCATCGCTTTGTCTACTTTAAGTTGAGCTAGTTTCTCACGAACACAGTCTTCTGAAAATTGTTCAAGATGTCCCTCGCTTCTGTTCCTATTTGTGGGTGTTTTCTGAGGTCCTGCTCCTGGTTCTTCATCTGTGAACACAGAACAAAAATATTTGTTAAGCAATTCCGCTTTATCCTTATCAGCTTCTACATTTTCCCCCCCCCCCCCCTGCACCCTTGAGTCTGACAATACCACTCTTGCCCTTCCTCTTCTCACTAATATATCTGAAAAATGTCTTATCCTCCCATTTTATTGCATTGGCTATTTCCTCCTCCTTTTGAATCTTTGCCTTCTTGACTACTTTGCTAGCTTCTCTAAGTTTTTCCAAATACAGATGCCTGTCTTCCTCTCTCTGTGATCTCTTGTATTTCATGAAGGCCTCCCTCTTTTTCTTCACTTTTTCAGCTACTTCCTTAGAAAGCCATAGCGGTCTCCTTTTCCTTTTGCCTTTATTTACCATTTTAACAAAAAGGTTGGTTGCCCTTAAAATATCCCCTTTCAGTTTTGCCCACTGTTTTTCTACATCCCCCAGCTGTTCCCATCCCACTAACGACTCCCTGAGGTATTGGCCCATCTTCGCAAAGTTAGTCTTCCTAAAGTCTAAGATCCTCACCTTGGAATAGATTCTAACAGCCAAAGTCCTAATACTGAACCACACCATCTGGTGATCACTGGATGCAAAATGATCTCCCACTACAACATCAGAAACACTTTCACTATTGGTAAGCACCAAGTCCAGTATGGTCCCTTCACATGTGGGGTCTGTTACCAATTGCCTGAATAGTTCTCCCTGTAGAGAATCCAGGATCTCCTTACTTCTAGATGATACTGCAGCAGGAATGTGCCAATCAACATCTGGCATATTGAAATCTCCTATCAGTAGCACTTCCCCTTTCCTAGCAATGCTGCGTATGTCTTCAATTAACTCTGTCCACCTCTTCCTCTTGTGAGGGAGGTCTGTATATCACACCAATGCAAATAGATTTCTCTTTCCCTCTTTCTAGTTTAACCCACAATGCCTCCTCTCTCCCTTTTAAGCTCTGTAATTCCAAAGCATTAATAGCAGTTTTTACATATAGTGCCACTCCTCCTCCCCTTCTTCCTACCCTGTCCTTTCTGAATAAAGTATAGCCAGGTATAGTTACATCCCAGTCATGGTTTTCTGTGAACCATGTTTCTGTAACTACCACTAAATCCAAGTCAGCCACTCCCACTCCCATCAGGGATCTTATTTCCCATGCTACGGGCATTTATACACACTGCTTTCCATATGTTACCCATTTCCATAAAGGTATTTAATGTATCACCTACCTGGGGGCTTTCACTTACCTGGGGGCTTTCTTCACCTATCCCCAACGAATCTAGTTTAAAGCCCTCTTCAGTAGATTAGCCAGTCTACTACCAAAGATGCGTTGACCTTTCTTGGACAGATGGATGCCATCTCTGCTCTGCAACCCTTGGAACAGCATCCCATATCCAACACATTCCTAAAACCGGTTGTTTCTGCTTCTATAACATCACCAAAATCTGTCCTTTCCTTACTGAACATACTACCAAGATCCTTATCCAAACTTTCAACACCTCTGGTTGAGACTACTGCAATCTGCTCCTCACAGGTTTCCCATCACATCATCTCTCCGTTTATTTTATTTATTTATTTTTAAACTCACATCAATCTCTTCAAAATGCAGCTGCATGATTTATCTTGCAAATAAGTAAATCTGCTGCCAATATCTTTGCACTCACATCTGAGGGGAGATGCTGCTACCAGACCTGGTACTTATGAATGGGGAGAGTGTTTTCTGATGTCATAGTGGGTGATCATCTAAGATCCAATGATCACCATCTGGTGTGGTTCATCATTAGGACATAGATGATGATAATTCATTTAAAAGTGAGAGCCCTAGAATTCAGGAAAACTACTTTTTTCAATATTGGGTAATACCTCAAGGAGTAGTTAGCAGGACTATCATATCTTATGTTCTTATCTAGGGGGAAGTAGCAAAGCAGTAGACAAATCTGAAAAGGGATATACCATATTAGCAACAAACATTTTTGTAGGAAAGTAAAAATATGAAGAAAAGGAAGCTGCTATGTTTTTTGAAAAAAAAAAGTAGCTAAAGGCATGGGAAAATATTAGCATTCATAAACTACAAGAGATCACAGAAAAAGAAAGTTGGTCAACAATATCTGGAAAAGCTAAGAGAAGCTGGGAAAATAATCAGGAAAGCAAACATGAGCATGGAAGAGAAAATAGTTATTACACTGAAATGGAGAGATAAGACCCCTTTTCGATATGTTAGTAACATTGTGAGACTCAAATGTGAAGGACAGGAATATGAAGAGACTGATGAAGCTAAAGCAGAATTGGTTAACAAAAATCTCTGTTCACAGATGACAATGACTGCAGAAACCAAATACAAATAGGAATGGAAGTTAGGTAGACCTTGAACAATTTTCAGAGAAGCTAGCTAAAGTGAAATTAGACATATCAATGCAGCCAGACAAGATACATTCCAGGTTACTCAAGGAATTTAGGGAAGTTCTGGTTGCCACATTGTCAGACCTTTTTTTTTTATTAATTTGTTAAAGATTTATATCAAAGATTAGCTTTCAAAAGACATTTCAAATTCCAGATTTCACCAAACAGAACCATAAAAAGGAAAAAAAAAAAAAAAAGAAATTACATATGAAATATATACATTAGTCCAATAGGAAGAGGAAGCCAGGAACCAAAACTAGAGGAAGGGTGTAATAACAAAGGTAAAGTAAAAAAAAAAAAAAAGAATAGGAGCAACCTCACACCAATTATAAAGCTTAAGTATTAGAATCCAAATATGAGTTGGTGCAAGGAACACCTATTGTATCCAAGAAAATCTTAACTAGGAGGGTTCAAAGAAAAGATAAGATTTTCCTGCCTTGAGGATAAATCCTAATTGAAATTTCTCTTCAATAGAGGTGACTTCCTGGCAAAATGCTAGAAATTTCTTCTTCCTTCTGTCCAGCTTGATACATCAGGAAACGTGCATTCTTTCTCCCCATAAGGGCAGATTTTTAAGTTTAAAATAAAGTTGCACCAAGACCTCTTTATGTTGTAAAAATACAAAAGTCTGACCTTTTTCAAAGCTTCTTTAAAGTCAGTTGTGATCCCAGAGGACTGGAGAAAGACAGATATGGTAAGGAGGAGGTTGGGAACTATAGGCTGCTTAGTCTTGTTTCTGTGGTGAGTAAATACATAGAATTGTGGCCAAAACAGAAAATAGTGCATTTTTTGTAAGCCAATAGCTTACAGGATCTGAGGCAGTATGAGTTCCACCAGAGGCAGGTCTTGAATCTGACTGATTTATGTGACTGGATGACCAGAATTAGATTGGCGAAGAACACCATGGGGTAGGTTTATTAAGTGTACAAACCATGCATGCACCACTATCCCTGCTTAGTAAACCTACCCCTAAATGTGGTATACATGCAGGCTAATTTTAGATAAGTCATTGAGATTGAAATTCAGACATCCGGGTTGGGGCATGCCCATTTCTCTCTGTATTTTACAAATGATCTACTGAATATGGAGCCTTTGGTAAAATACTTAGAAGGATGCCGGCAAATACATGGGTATTTGCTAGCATGTCCAATGGGAGCAGCATGTAGAAAAAAAGAGCATCTGGACCTCACAGATTTTCAGTTACTGCAACCAGGAACAGTGCAGCTTCCTGGTTGCAGCAATGCAGAAAGCAGACCTCAAGTTGTGCCCATTATCTCTCAAATCCTGCTGCAACTCTATCCCCCTTATTTGGCAACTTGACCCCTAGTGGTAGCTCCAGGTTCCTACAGCTAAGAGGTCAAATGAGCTGTTTTGGACCTGGGTGCTTATGGAGCAGGAGCAGCTGAAAATTTATTTTTGGATTGCCAACTTTTCCACAAAACTAAATTGGACACCCATCAACAAGAGGAGAGTGCAGAGTAATCCACTCCTCTGAGCTTGAGGACAGATGATATAGTCTAGAAAAATTCCTTAAGGTTAGCACCATGAGCTTGCTCAACATGCATGGTCATGAGGACCAGTGCTTCCTGATGCAGAGCTCTCAGTTCTTGGATCAGCATCAGGATGTGCTGGTCCTGCAGGCTGCAACCATGTTTTGAATATGCTCATGGTACCAGCTTAATGAAGAGGAGGAAGAGTTAGATCAAGGGTGTCCAACCCTGTCCTGGAGGACCGCAATCCTGGCAGGTTTTTGGGATAGCGCTAATGAATATGCATGAAATATATATGCATTAGAGATATCCTGCCAACCTGACTGGTTTGTGGCCCTCCAGGACTGGATTTGGAGACCCCTGCCTTATACCTCTGTCATTTAAGATTGTGAGTGGGCAAAGTGCAGACGTCCTAGACATCAAAAAGGGTAGATAGAGTTTATCACATTCCTCCTCGCTTCTCACCACCACCAAAATGCTGTCTTTTTGGTGTTGGTGAGAATCGAGGAGGGATATGACAAATTCTATCTACCCTTTTGATGTCTAGGACATCTGTACCTTGCCCACTCACAATCTTAAATGACAGAGGTGTAAGGCAGGGGTCTCCAAATCAAGTCCTGGAGGGCCACAAACCAGTCAGGTTGGCAGGATATCCCCTCGAAGCAAGAATTAAATACAAAGCTATTCTTCTCACCCACAAAACCATCCACCAAGCACAGAGCACCCAGCTCCACACCCTACTACCCTGCCAAGCCCACAGCAAAACAACCAGACAGACCTCCAGCAACTCCCTCACCATCCCTCACAGAAGAACCAAATGCACACAACAGACCTGCAACAGAGCGTTCGAACTTTATGCTCCATCCCTCTGGAATTCTCTACCGAACCACCTCAGGAACAATAACGATCTCTTGTCATTCAAAAAGCAGCTAAAAACCATCCTATTCCAAGAACATCTCAAAACAAAAACACCCTCTTACAAATAACTACACCAACCCTCCAGAACCTATGATCAAAAACTTTGTTACCTTGTCCATGTCTATGTCTATCCTCTGTCAAAATCATCAATGTTGCCCTCCTGGTGATGGCCCCATCCCTATAACCGATTAACCCCCCCCCTTTTTTTGTTACACCGTTTGACCCGGTGAAAAGCAGGATATAAATACAGTTAATTAAATAAATAAATAAATAGGTTAAGTGGGTATTTTTGTGGCACTAACATGGTTAGTGCTGCTGAATAGTCGCGGGTGCTGCCGCTGCATGCCCCGCTGTTGACCAGTTAGCATTGGGGCATTTTAGCAGCAGAACCTGGCCATAACAGGGCAGCCAAAAAAACAAAACCCCCGATCAGAATCAAATAAACAAACTACCCAAGGTAAGGCTCAAGATTTACCGCACTTGGACTGACCTGAGACAGGGTTGTTGATTTTTGAACCCGAAACATGACACGTTGTCAACTTTGGATGTTTGCGGTATTCTGAACAGCTTGCAAAAAAAGCTTGTCTAAAAAGCTAAATATCAAGATCAGTCGTTTTTATATGACACTTGATTAAAATGGAGAAGCCGCTGTGATGAATAGACCTGAACCTGCTCCTCACTACCAAAACCACTGTATCGCATCACATTACCCCCCTCCCCCCCACCCCGGCATCACTGTGGCTGGAGGATCCCTGCACAGCTTTGTAGAACGGTGCTCCGCATACTATTGCTCCAAGGACTACTCTAGGGAAAACCACCTAGCACAAAGCAGCTCAACAATGTTTACGAGAAAAAAAATACAGTGTCTGATCGAAAGAAATCAAATTATCTTGTAGATTAAGGAAATGATGATGGGGTAACATTTAATAGAGATCACTTACGGTTGACCTTTCCAAAGGCATCTTCTATAACTGAATTTCTGTGTTTGTCAGGGCTTCATGCAGCAGTGCAGACTGTGTTTCTGTTGTGCAAAGGCAGAGCAGTCGCACAATATGTTTCTGACCTCCTTTGCCTTTTAGTGCTCTTGCAGTGCATAAGCTATTGAAAATATGTTCTACAAGTGAATCTTTTGTTTGTTTAATTCAGGAGCGTGTGGTTCTGGCCAGTTTAGTTTCCTAGACCTGGATCCTGCTCTGTGGGCTGGCAGAGGCTGGGGAGGTTGCAGAGACAGACAGGCTGCCAACTAGGGTTGCCATCTGGCACTCTGTCAGATGGAACGGACTGATTTTAAGAAGGTAAACCTGGAACCAGATTAGCCTGTTTGTTGGGACAGGGTGCCAATTAGCAGGCCTAATGGCACAAGTGCAATTGTTTTTTGTTTTGCTTTTATTTTTATGATGCAATATGCTTGCTGAATGATCAATTATTGTACATGCCTTTGACTATATTAGCAGTATATACATTTTTAAAAGTAAACAGAAATTTCTGTGCCTAGGATAGACGTAGAAAACTGGAGCCCTTCCCTTTCTCCGTATCTGCTTGCCTCCCAGCCTCTAGCTTTCTCTCAAGCATTCCAGTAGGCAGCCCTGGTGGTTTCCCTTCCTTTCTGAACACACTACCAAAACGCTTTTTCACTCCTTGATCTCCTCTCACCTCGACTACTGCAACCTTCTCCTTGCTAGTCTCCCCATGAGCCATCTCCTTCCCCTTCAGTCTATACAAAATCATGTTGCTCGACTAATCTTCTGCCAGTCTCGCCCACATTACTCCCCTTTTCAAATCGCTTCACTGGCTCCCTATCCAATTCCGTATCCAATTCAAACTTCTCCTTCTGACCTATAAATGCATTCACTCTATGGCCCCTCACTACCTCTCATCTCTTATTTCTCCCTACATTCCCTCTCGGGATCTTTGCTCTGCCAACAAATTGCTTCTATCTAGGCCTTTCACTCACACCGCGAACTCCTGACTTTGCTGCACCTCAAGCCTGGAACAGCCTACCTATGTCTGTACGCCAGGCACCCTCCCTGGCCGTAGCCTTTCACTCACACTGTGAACTCCCAACTTCGCTCTTTTCACCTTGCTGCACCTTAAGCTTGGAACAGCCTAGCTATGTCTGTACGCCAGGCACCCTCCCTGGCCGTCTTCAAGTCCAGACTGAAGACCCACCTCTTCACTGTTGCTTTCAGATCCTGACTTCCTTCTTCTACCTCAACCTCCCGTTAACTTTCATGACCGAATTACAAAGACCATACTGTACTCTGCACCGAATTGACTAATGCTCTGTATTGTCTCAACTAGATTGTAAGCTTGGATGAGCATGACTCTGATGAGCAGGGACTGTCTCTTGTGTGTATGACTGTCTCTTGTATGCATGCCTGCGGGCTTAACAGAGACGCGAGGGAGACACTCTCCCTTCGCGCCTCTCAAAGCCTGCACGGAGGGAGGGAGGGACCGACCGACCGACCGACCGATTCACCTTGCAGAGGGGGCCCCGCGGGTCAGTCCATGCTGCCGTGGCAGCAGAGGGGGCCCCGCGGCGGCAGCCAGCAGTTTTATTTTTTTAATTAAATTTACTTTAGGCCGATGGGGGGGGGGTAGGACTGGTAATGGGCTATTGGGGGGGCTGGGGCTGGGACTGGAAATGGGCTGGGGGGGGGTTAAGGCTGGAGGTGGGCTGATGGGGTTAGGACTGGTAATGGGCTGTGGGCTGTGGGCTGTTGGGGGGGTTTAGAACTGGTAATGGGCTTTGGGGGGGGTTAAGACTGGTAATGGGCTGTGGGCTGATGGGGCTGTCTGGTAATGGGCTATGGGGGGGCTTGGACTGGAAATGGGCTGGGGGGGTTAAGGCTGGAGGTGGGCTGATGGGGTTAGGCCTGGTCATGGGCTGTGGGCTGTGGGCTGTTGGGGGGGTTTAGAACTGGTAATGGGCTTTGGGGGGGTTAAGACTGGTAATGGGCTGTGGGCTGATGGGGCTGTCTGGTAATGGGCTATGGGGGGGCTTGGACTGGAAATGGGCTGGGGGGGTTAAGGCTGGAGGTGGGCTGATGGGGTTAGGACTGGTAATGGGCTGTGGGCTGTTGGGGTGGGTTAAGACTGGTAATGGGCTGTGGGCTGATGGGGGCTGTCTGGTAATGGGCTATGGGGGGGGCTAGGACTGGAAATGGGCTGGGGGGTTAAGACTGGAGGTGGGCTGATGGAGTTAGGACTGGTAATGGGCTGTGGGCTGTTGGGGGGTTAGAACTGGTAATGGGCTGTGGGGGGGTTAATACTGGTAATGGGCTGTGGGCTGATGGAGGCTGTCTGGTGATGGGCTATGGGGGGGCTAGGACTGGAAATGGGCTGGGGGGGTTAAGACTGGAGGTGGGCTGATGGGGTTAGGACTGGTAATGAGCTGTGGGCTGTTGGGGGGGTTTAGAACTGGTAATGGGCTTTGGGTGGGGTTAAGACTGGTAATGGGCTGTGGGCTGATGGGGCTGTCTGGTAATGGGCTATGGGGGGCTAGGACTGGAAATGGGCGGGGGGGGTTAAGGCTGGAGGTGGGCTGATGGGGTTAGGACTGGTAATGGGCTGTGGGCTGTTGGGGTGGGTTAAGACTGGTAATGGGCTGTGGGCTGATGGGGGCTGTCTGGTAATGGGCTATGGGGGGGGCTAGGACTGGAAATGGGCTGGGGGGTTAAGACTGGAGGTGGGCTGATGGAGTTAGGACTGGTAATGGGCTGTGGGCTGTTGGGGGGGTAGAACTGGTAAGTTAAGACTGGTAATGGGCTGTGGGCTGATGGAGGCTGTCTGGTGATGGGCTATGGGGGGCTAGGACTGGAAATGGGCTGGGGGGGTTAAGACTGGAGGTGGGCTGATGGGGTTAGGACTGGTAATGAGCTGTGGGCTGTTGGGGGGGTTTAGAACTGGTAATGGGCTTTGGGGGGTGGTTAAGACTGGTAATGGGCTGTGGGCTGATGGGGGGCTAGGACTGGTATTGGGTTGGGGGGTTGCTAGGACTGGAAATGGGCTGATGGGTGGCTAGGATTGGAAATGGGCTGATGCAGGGACTAGAAGGGAATGGATGCTGGGTGAGGCTGGAACTAGAAGGGAGCTGATGTTGGGGGAGGATTAGAATGGGATGGGGCTGGAAGAGTAAAATGGAGAAGGGAAAAATATTTTGTGTGGGAGGGATAAAAAATCTACAATTGGCCGGGTATTGGGAGAGTAAGTGGGGATTGGGGATTGAGGATGGAGGGGTAAAATTTGAGTGGATGAAATAGGAATGAGGAAAGAGCAAAAGGAGAAAGATTAGTATGTTAAAGCAGATGTAGAGAGAGAATGGAAAAAAACTAGAAGAGAGAAGAAAGGACAAATGGACAGCAGATGATGGAGAGTTAGCAGAAGACACGAAGAAACCAGAAGAAAGTGGCTGGAGCAATTGCAGCTGAAAAAAATGCACAAAAGGTAGAAAAATATCTCTTTATTTTGAATTTATTAATTGGAATATGTCAGCTCTGGTAAATGTGCATCATTAACTCTGCGCTTTGTTTAGTACAAGAGCAAATTAATGTATAGTTTTATTTCTACAGTGTTGTACATTCCAAGTTTGGCTTTTGGGATTCCCAGTTTAATTATTGTCTTCCTGTTTCTAAATTGTGATTACTTGTTTGGTGATGGTCTATGTTCTGCATGTGTAACTGAGCTGAGGTGTTCTGTTTATATAATTCCTATTTGACATTGCCACTTGTTCTCTTTCCCCAGTAGGTCATGTATTGTTGTTCTCTGAAATGTATTGGTTTAATATTTGCAGTGTTGCCTTTTGATTGGTAGAGTATGGTGCTTTGTGAGTCCTGGTAGTGCTGTTAGGATACGGCGGGTTTGCTATGGGTTCTAAATGGGCAGTGTTTGTAGTAGTTCCTAATGTGTCTGGCAGTTGGCACTGGATTATAGTAATGTAGAAATCTTTTAGTCTTTCT
Organism: Ichthyophis bannanicus; assembly: GCA_033557465.1. Taxonomy (NCBI): domain Eukaryota; kingdom Metazoa; phylum Chordata; class Amphibia; order Gymnophiona; family Ichthyophiidae; genus Ichthyophis; species Ichthyophis bannanicus. Next base: position 244,008,766 of record CM066043.1, read on the forward strand.
TTAGCCATACACTCATTAAGAGGCACGTTTACTAAAAGTTAGTATATGGTAACATTATGCAAATATTTATGCAAATGAGGCCCCTTATGCAAATGAGGCCCCGCACCCCCCTTGGGCCGCCCCTGCTGGGGGCCCACAATTTTTGTTGGCGTAGGGCCTCACTCAAGATAAATCCGGCCCTGTGTCAGGACAAATACAAGATGCAGCATAAGGTACTGGGAGCAGAACTGAGGGAATGTTGCAGGGTAAAGAAGCCTATCTAAAAACACCTGCAGCAATATTAAGAGGAGCAACAGTGTCCAATCAGACCATGCACCTATGCGTCTTATGTGCCAAAGGAGACAATCTATGGGACCCCAACAAAACTATGCACATAAATAGGAGGAGTGGCCTAGTGGTTAGGACAAGGTACTTCGGGCCGGAGGGCCGGGGGTTCAAGTCCCACCTGGGGACAGCAATCTCAGGCCGGAGGGACTGGGATTTCTAGTTCTATAGGCACTCCTTGTGGTCTTGGGCAAGCCACTTAACCCTCCATTGCCCATGTTCCCTGTAAGTATTAGCGTATGTGTGTCATATCCCCTCGTGTTAAATGTATCTCCCAATTGACCGCTTTGACCCAGTGAAAAGCGGGATATAAATACAGCTAAAATAAAAATAAATAAAATAAATAAATAAATAAATAAATATGGGACTGCTGATGCAGGGAGAGTATGGATGTGAGCAGGAGAGATCAGATATGTAGCCCTGGTACCCCATGTGTGTATGTTATGTCATAGTCGATATATACAGGTGCAGGACAGCCCTCTGGCAGAATCATGTTGCTATTGCAGAAAGTGAGAGTGTGTGTTTGTGTGTGTGTTGTTTGAGGGGTGCATGGGGGGAGCTGGTGTGGGCAACAGCAATGCAGGGGGAGATGAAAGCCTGGGCAGTACCTGGAAATTATGATGACCACAGTGTCACCAAGTGCCAGTGTGATGAGGCAGGCAAAGACAGAGAGGGCCCACTATAGCCAAATGGGCAAACATATGGCCGTCAAAGATAAGAGACCCCCATAGTAGGGGCACACAACAGTGCAAACAGCACTAATGCTCGCCCATGATGCAGAGTGTGCTGTTGAGCATGTAGTAGTGCCATATACACACCTGAATCACCATAATCTGAGGGACACTAGTAATGATAGTGATATTTCTGTACAGGTAGCCATATGGGAACCTATGCTGGTACCATATGAAGTATTATACAAGGATACCCTATGTACAGCAGATAGTGTTGGCAGTGTGATAGGGCAGCCACACATCTGCGGTGTCTGCCACTGGGAGACACCACTGATGTAGTGCCAACATTTCCCGGATTATCACATGCGGCACACACCCCTACCCAGGACAGGATGCATGAGAGCTGAGAGACTTTTCAATCACCACATAAAACATGACATTTTTTTTATACCTTTATTATCTGATCGTGTTGATCCCAGTCTCTGGTTTCTGCTTTCCTCTTTCTTAGCTCTCTTTCCTGAGTCTCCTGTCCATTTTGTTCAATGACAAATCCACTTTGTCATTTTTTCTTTATCCTCCTTTGCTTCCTCCCTTGGACTGATCTCTAAAATTGATTTCTTACTTTCAGTTTTCTTCTGCTTCTTTATCCAGATTCCCCCTCCATGTCCAGCATCTCATTCTCTTCCCTTCCCCATCCAGTGTCGCTCCCTCCCTATCCAGCATCTTCTTCCTCCCCATTTCTATCCAGTGTCTTCCTCTCCCTCCATGGTCATCATCTTCCCTCTAACTTATCTTCCCTGTACCCAGCATCTCATCTCTGTGTCCTTAGAACTATCTTCCCCCCATGATCAGCATCCTGCTTTCTTGTGCCTATCCCTCCATGTCTAGCATCTTCTCTCTGTGTCCCTGCCCCATCCTCCCCCATTGTCCAGCATCTCCCCTTCTTTTCCATGTCCCCCCCATGTCCAGCACCTCCGTTCTGACTTTTTATTCACCCCTCTCCTAGTGCTCAAGCATGTCCTACCACCATGTCCCTTCCCGCTTTCCTCTTCCTACCCCCTCTATGGCCCAACCACCCAGACAGTATGCCAGCGTTCCGGGTGCAAAGGCTGAAGCAACACTCTGTCCGCAGCATAGAAGAGCAAAAGAAAAAGTGAGCATGCCTTTAGTTCATGCATGCAGACATGCCCCTTAGGATCTAAGGTTGGGGAGCGGATAAGCAGAGATGCTTCAGTGCAGCCATGGGCTAACGGTATGCTGCATGCTCCTTTTTGCTTTCTCGTGCCAGCGTTGATATCGGAAGACAGGAGACAGGTCCAGGTTTCACAGGACTGGAGGGTGGTGCAGCTTGGAAGTGATCAGCGGTTGGCAGAAAATTGGCATTTTCATTGGCTTGTTTTCAGTTTTGCTGGCCGCCGGTATCCCCTTTATAAAACTGCTCAGGCCAGCCAAAATCCAGGAGGTTGGCATCCCTACCCTGCCAGACCTCTGCAAGAAGAAAAAGCATAGGGCACAGCAATCTGGCCAGGTCCTGCAGGACTGAACAGCTAGCTGCTGCAGGTTAGAAGCAAAGCAGCACAAAAGAGTGCTCATTGCCGACCACCTGTTCAGGTAGATTTGTTCTCTTCCCTTTGTAGGAGAGAACAGAAGCAGGCCAAATCAAGGCCCCAGGAAGAGGATAGCTAGCAGCCTGCTAGTATGGAATCAGTATCCCTTCCACAATCATCTCACCCCAATCATCCCCAGCAAGGAGACCGAGAATGGGTTGTTATGGGGAAGGCAGTGGCCTCCATTGATTTTCCCCTAGGAGGAAGGAGCCGGACAGTCTAGAAAGAGAGTTTCTGGATTCTAATTTTCTACTGGAAAGGGTAGAATTAGTGGGGACTGGGGAGTGGGAAATGGGGGACTCAAGAACGACTGGAGGAACTGATTGATTTTTGCAAGTTAGGGAGGGAGGATGCTCTCTCAGCAGTCAGCTGTACAGGCACATCCATTCCTAGTTTTGCCCCACTGCATGCATGGCGTTGTAGTTGTGTTTATCCCATTGATTTCTCTTACATAATTAGAACTAAAAATCCATGAATCCAATGTGACAAAATCAGAACTGAATCAGCATGTTCAGTCAGTCTGGAAAGAGCTGGCAACATTAGGGGTAAGAACATAAGAAATGCCATACTGGGTCAGACCAAGGCCCATCTAGGCCAGATTCCTGTTTCCAACAGTGGCTAATCCAGGTCACAAGCACCTAGCAAGGTTCCACAATGCTTATATTAGCACAAGCAGTGGATTTCCCAGGTTCTCTTTAATAATGGTTTATGGACCTTACCTCCAGGAATTTCTCCAAACCTTTTTTAAACCCAGCTATGCTAACAGGAGGAGTAGCCTAGTAGTTAGAGCAATTGCCTAATACCCAAAAGATCAAGTGTTCAATTCCCAGTGGCATGCCTTATGACCATGAGTAAGTTGCTTTACCCTCCATTGCCTCAGAAGAAAAGGCCTGGTAATCTACTTCTAGTGATACATTGCAAAGAAAACCCAGAGGCAGCTGGGTCACCAGGAGTCAGCATTGACTTGATGGCACATAAAAAAAAAAAAAAACTACTAACAGCTTTTACCACATCCTCTGGTAACAAATTCCAGAGCTTGATTATGTGTTGAGTGAAAAGATATTTTCTATTAGCTTTAAATGGGTTACTCTGTAGCTTCATTACATGTCCCCTAGTCTTTCTACTTTTTGATGATGTAAACAATCGATCTACAGTACATTTACCTGTTCCACTTCATTCATTAATTTATAGACCTCTATCATATCTCCCCTCAGTCGTCTCTTTTCCAGGGTGAAAAACCCTAATCTTTTAAGCCTCTCTTCATAGAAGTATCCTTCCATCCCCTTTACCATTTTGGTGGCTCTTCTCTTTACCTTATCTAATTCCACTATATCCTTTTTAAGATATGGTGACTAGAAATGCACACAATATTCAAGGTGCAGTCACACCATGGAACGATACAGAGGCATTATGATGTCATCCTTTGTTTTATTCTCCATTCCTTTCCTTATGATTCCTAGCATTCTATTTGCTTTCTTGGCTGCCCCTGCACACTGGGTGGAGGGTTTCAACATGTTATCCACCATGATGCCTAAATCTTTTTCCTGGGTGGTGGTTCCTAAGAAGGAACCTTGCATCGTGCAACCATAGTTTGCACTTGTCCACATTAAATTTCATCTGCCATTTGAACATCCAGTCTTCCAATTTATTAAGATTCTCTTGCTATTTTTCACAATCCTCTTGGGTTTTAACAACTTTGAATAATTTTGTGTCAACTGCAGATCTGATTACCTCACTCGTTATTACCATTTCCAGGTCATTTATGAATATGTTAAAAAGCAGTGGACCCAGCACAGATCCCTGGGGTACTCCACTATTCACCATTGGGAAAACTGGCCATTTAGTCCTACCCTCTGCTTCTTTTAACCAGTTCCTGATCCACAATAGTACACTGCCTCCTATCCCATGAATTTTTAATTTCAGCAAGTCTCTCATGAGGGACCTTGTCAAAGGCTTTCTGAAAATCCAGATACACTATATTGACTGGCTCACTTTTGTCTACCTGTTTATTCACACCTTCAAAAAAATATAACAGATCAGTAAGACAAGATCTTCCTTGTCTAAAGCCATGTTGGCTGTCTCCCATTAAGCCATGGCTATCTACATGTTCAGTAATTTTGCTCTTTATAATGGTTTCTACCATTTTGCCCAGTACTGACGTCAGGTTAATCAGTCTTTAGTTACCTGGATCACCCCTGCAACCCTTTTTAAAAATTAGCATTACATTGGCCATTTGCCAGTCTTCAGGTATTTGTTTATTTTATTTATTTATTTATTAACATTTATATACCGCCTTTTCCAGAGATCCAATACGGTTTACAGAAAACTAAAACAAAACAAAACCAGTTACATAAAACATTTAAAATAATTATCAACATTAAACATGGTAACTATTTATAAAGAGTGAGTTTTCGTGACTTTAACATAGGGATGTAGAAGGTGTTTTGGTGTTATTTACATAACGTGCGCTATTTACAGAGCATGCATTATCTGCAGAACATGCGCTATTTACAAAGCATATTTACAAGTGTGGTTGCAATCAATCAGAATTATATAGAAAGTGGTATTACAGATAGTTCACAGATTACATACAGTATTTCTGCAATCTCATATTTCAGTTCTTTCAACACCATTGGATGTATACCATCCAGTCCAGGTGATTTGCTACTCTTTAGTTTATCAAATAGTTGTAATACATTTTCCCAGTTTATTGATATTTCTCTCATTTCTTCTGATGCATCACCTTTAAATACCATTTCAGTCATGGGTAACTTCCCTACATCTTCTTCAGTAAAGATCATAGCAAAAAATTCATTCAGTCTCTCTGCTATGGCCTTGTCCCCTCTTAGTGCCCGTTTTACCCCTCTATTATCTAATGGTCCAACTGACTCACAGGTTTTTTTTTGCTATGAATGTACTTGAAAACATTTTTATTATGCATTTTTGCTTCCACAGCAAGATTTTTTTTCAAATTCTCTCTTTGCCTGCCTTATCAATGGCTTGCATCTAACCTGCCAGTGCTTATGTTGTTTCCAGTTTTCATCATTTGGCTCCTTTCTCCATTTCCTGAAAGATGATTCTTTGGCTACAACAGCCTCTCTGACCTCACCTTTAAATCATGCTAGCAGGTTTTTGGACTTCCTTCCACTTTTCTTAAAGTATAAAATACAACTGGTCTGGGCATCCAAGATAGTATTTTTAAACAATGACCATGCTTGATGTAAATCTTTAACCTTTGCAGCTGCTCCTTTGTTTTTTCTTAATTATTTTCCTCATTTTATCATAGTGTCCCTTTTGAAAGTTAAAAAGTAGTACTGTGGATTTCCTTGCTGTCCTTCCTCCATTTATTAAATCAAATGTAATTGCCAAGTGACCCCAACACCCTTATCTCTTGTACCAGATCTTGTGTTCCACTAAGGACTAGGTCCACAAGATCTGGTGCAAGAGATAAGGGTGTTGAGGCCACTTGGAAGAGTGAAGAGGCACTGTGGATGGTGCTTCTGTGAATACATTGCACATTGCAGAGGGTGCATATTCAAGAACTGCTCTTTTTGGGTGGTGTTCATATGTAGGGGGAAGATTTAGGGAATGGATCATGTGTATGGGAAGTTCTGCAGATGTGTTACATTAAGGAGGAGATGTGGGGCAGATAAACTGAATAAAATTGTATTGGAGTTTAATGTTTACAGTATGTAGCCGGATCCCTGGCAGACCATTGTGTTCATGGTCCAGGGGCTACAGGAAATGATACATTTTTATGTGGGTCATGAGGGGCAAGAAGAGATATCTTCAAAGCCCTAGTCCATGGGCAATCACTCACCCTTGCAGCGTCTTTCAGTCTCTCACTCAGGCGCTCACTCCCCCACAGGTACCTGTCATTCCAGTGAGCTACGGTAAAACATGCAGGTCACTAGTTACCCATGGCAGTCAGCAATTTTTTTAACACCAGTAACCGCGTCTGTTTAATCCAGATATTCAACACCAGGATCAGGAGAGTGGCTGGCACTGAATATGTAGATTTTGTGGTGAGTGCCAATCGTTATCTGTATAGTGGCAATACATTCAGCTAGCTGGATAGCTACCAAACTATCCATATAGCAGCGCTGAAAATCACTGCTATAAAAATAACTTCTTGCCTCATCCCCAGACCATCCCAGCACTATCCAGGCACTCAGACAGAATATTCAGCAGTACTTATCAGTATAGCAGGTGCTGCTGTATGGCTAAGTGCTGCTGAATATCGACCTCCATAATATACTAGGCGAATCAGTGAGCGAACAGTTAATCTTTTCTTTTTTCACACAATTAACAAGACAAAAAAGTAAAGGTGGGAAATCTACAAAACATAGACACTTGGGGCCTGATATTCAAAAGACATTTACATGGATTACAGTCCTGTAAACCGTAGAAATGCCTCTAACCAGGATATTCATTCAATGGACTAACACGGTTTGTGCCGCTGAATAGCCCCGATCTTCTCCCTTACACGCCCCAATGCTAACCGCTTAGCATCGGGGCGTGTTGTGGGCGTTCTGAGGAGGAGTGGAGGTGGCGGTAATCGATAACTGGGCAGCAGTGATCTTGCATGCTGCCCGGCTAGTGACCTGCAGCTAAAAGATTGGCGAGGCAAAAGCTTGCCTATCCTTTAGCCGCAGCAGCTAACTGGGCAGCATGCAATGTCACACTGCCCAGTTATCTACTGCATCTGGGAGGCCTCATGTGACCCCAGCATTGAATATCAGGGGTTAAGGGTCGGCGTACATGGCCGGCATTATCCAATATCGAGCCCTTGGCTCTTTTTCTCCTGAAGTTTTCCTCTTCATTATTCCCTACTTTTCAGCTTCTGGGTGATTCTAAGATAGGACTTATATGGCTATAAGATATCCCATTTAGGGTCAGACCAAAGGTCCATCAAGCCCAGTATCCTGTTTCCAACAGCAGCCAATCCAGGTCACAAGTAGCTGTCGGGTTTCCAAAGATACATACATTCCATGCTGCATGTCCCAGGGGTAAGCAGTGGAGTTCTCTGGTCCTTTTTAATAATCGTTTATGGACTTTTCCTCCAGGAACTCATCCAAACCTCTTTTAAATCCAGCAACACTAGCAACTTTTACTACATCCTCCAGTAACGAATTCCAGAGTTGGATTATGTGTTGAATGAAAAAATATTTTCTCCGATTAGTCTTAAATGTGCTAAGTAGCTTCATTGTGTGTCCCCAAATCTTTCTAGGAGCAATTTCTCCAAATGGGTTAGTTTTGCGCATAAAGATAATAACCGCCTAAGGGAAAACTAACACAACCTATCAAAGCCCCTTAGTAATCACCCATATTGCAACAACTTATAGTTTATCAATAATAATACAAATAGAAAAATGGTCAACCTATCACAGAGCTAAAATTGTCAAAAAAGAAGATCAACTCTGTATTTGAAACAATAAAGTAAAAGGTATCTACAAAAAGCTAATGTGTATGTTTACAAAAAGCAGGAATTACAAGAATTCAGCTATCATGGTAAGACCTACCGTTTGAAACATCGCACATCATGTACATCCATGTATGTTGTATACTGCATTTTATGCTCTTGTGGCTTGATCTATATTGGAAAGACTATCCGCATGTTCAAGGTGCATATGAACGAACATAAAAGCAAATTGAAATGTCAGCGTCGTGAGGCACCAATTGTTGATCACTGCCTTCAATTGCACCATAAGTTTGAAGACCTGCAATGCTTTTGCATAGATTTTGTCAATTTGCCCCGATCAGGTAAAACCAGGGATGGTACTCTTCTATGGCAAGAACAACGTTGGATTCACACACTGGGCTCTGTAATTCCGTCTGGTCTTAATTCACGTGTGGAATGGGATGTTTGTATTTAATCATGCATTCTATTGAAACGAGTGGATTATAGTGCCTGCTCTATAAATTCTTCAGCCCGCATGCGCGGCGTTTTACATCGGTTGGAAAACTTTGCTTGGCTTGCCATATAGTGAACTCCAAGGTATGTGCCAGCGTTCTTCCGTATGGGTATTCTGGATATAAGAATTGAACATCATTTTTGAAAGTATGTATCTTTGTGAAAGCTAGTATCTATCAAACTCTGTTATGTTTGTGTTCTATAGTGCTTTTCAGCCACCCCCTGAGGAAACCTCTTTAGGTGAAACGCAAATCAAGCGCGTACGAGAGCGTTGGGGATTATGGCATTGGCGTAGCACTACTATATGAGCACTGCTGCAACTGCAAAGCTAAGTGTTATCATACCACTCTTTCGTTATTGATAATTATTAATAATTTTGAGTACATGAAGAAGTTGGTTGATGTCCACCCCAGAGCAACTGTTTTTTATGGGTCATTGATGTTAATAGGGCTATGCCGTGTCAGGATAACTCCGGCCGGTTTTGTTTTGCCCGGGAAGACTGAGACCTATTGTTGCTTCTGTGTGTGGCCGATCCGGCTTTGCTATTGCTGCTTTTTGTAAACATACACATTAGCTTTTTGTAGATACCTTTTACTTTATTGTTTCAAATACAGAGTTGATCTTCTTTTTTATCAATAATAATATACAACCTACTCACAATCACTCAATATAGCTCCAAAGGACCTCAGGTTTTGCTCACCCCTACATTGGCGAATTTCATCACCATAGGGAAATGGCAGACACTCACATCATGGGTCCTACGGCTTTTTATTTCTCTTTATATTATATTAATTATTCAAGATTCAATTAACCACCACTATTCCAATCCAAAAAAGTACTTTTTGAGATTCATACCACACATAAAACACTAGAACACATTCCACTTCAATATCTACTATAAAAGAAACAGTGTCTGCTCTGCTTTATAATTCAGTAGTGCCCGAACCGCTTTCAGCATGCTTCTGGAAACCAGTTCTCTCCTCTTGCTCTCCCAGTTGGTCATAGGCTCTGTGAAGTCTTTCTCTCAGTTTTCCTTAACAGTGAAAGGATTAATAAACCTTTCAAATTCTTTCTTTACTTTGCTCTGGGCTTAAGTCAGTACCCACTGACTCAGGAGTTCAGCACCCCACTCGGTTAGCTCAGTAGAAAGAATGCAAAAGGTGAGTTTCCTTTCAGATCATTCCCATATATTAACTCTGTGACCTTTTCTAATTCATCCTCTGACTTTTACAATTTGGGAGAAAGCTAGAAAAGAAAAGTTATATAGTTAGCCAGATGGGGCAAGTGATACTCCTGGAGGCTGATTAAAGCATACATTTCATTACAAAGCAGAGCATACAAGAGCTGATCCCTTAGGGCCTGATATTGAGTTGGGCAGGCTATGTGCTGTGGCGGTGCATAGCCTGCCCGCTGACCCCCATAATCTGGATATTTTACTTCCGCACTGACGGAAGTGAAAATCCGGGTTAGCCTGGATGCCCCGGCAGCCACAGAGGCTACATGGGCAGCAGCGATTTTCGATGCATCTTAAAGATAGGCGAGGTTTTTCCTTGCCTATCTTAAAGGTGCTGAGGGCTACGTGAGTAACATTGAAAATCGCTGCTACCCGTGTAGCCCCTTCCTCTGCCCCCACTCCTCGCCGAAATGCCCCTAACACGCCCTAATGCTCTGCAGATAGCATTAGGGTGTGTTAAGGACTTAACTGAGATTCTCAAAGGTCACTACCCGTGTAGGTGCCCTTGGAAAATCCCGGTTAAGGCCTTTACAAAGGTAACTAAGGAAGTTACCCGTGTAAAGGCCTTCGAATATCGGGCTCTTAATTACTAGGGTACCTTATGATCATGGAGGTCAGCAGCAGCTTCTGAGGGCCAAGAAAGAGCATCAGCATTCAAAGCAAAAGAATACGTAGATTCTGTTAGCCACAAACTCGAAGGGCCATCAGCACATTCTTTTACTTCAGGAAGAGGAGCCACAAATGTACATACAGAACAGAGTTTAATATGATGTCCCGTTTGCATTTTTATAGGTTTGTTGGAAGGGCGAGGCACTTGACGTTGGGCTTGTAGCATCATGCTATACTTGATAAATTATGATAAATAGTCACCCCTGAAGACGCCACTGAGGCAAACTTGTAGATCTCCGTTTGGGCGTTGATAAGTATTGTATAAATACAATGTCTGATAAACTCATTTTGGATAAAAGTTGAAAATGGAGGTTTTTTTAAATCCAGTGTTTAGAATTGGCTCTAGACATTTTGTCATAAAAAGTCTTTGATCGTGAGTATGTCTTTTTCCTCCAATTAAGAAAAGTTTTAAAAAGTCCAAAAAATAAAAAGGAGATTGTTGTTATTTTTTGTGCCTACAAGTTCAAGAGCGTTCTTGTTTGTAGCCCCCCTACTCTCTGGAACACTCTCCCAGACAACCTAAGACTAATAACAGATCTACAGACTTTTAGAAAAGAGCTTAAAATGTTCCTCTTCATTCAACACCTCTATTACTCCCTCTTGAACACCATGATCCCCCCTACTTCTCTCCGCTATATACAATAAATACATAACCTCCTGAACCTCTTTCTCACTTGATATAGCTTAATTAGGTAATTACTCTTCTCCCCCCCCTAAACCTTTCTCTTTATGAAACTCTATTTAATATATTTCTCCCTTATTCTGTTCCCTTCCCCACCCTACACTGTAAATAACTCTGCCTCACATCTGCTATTCTGCTGTATATGTGAACAGCTGATTTGTAAATAGTACCTTGTAATATAGTTTAATATGTTCTTTGTAAACAAGTTCTGTTCATTGTAAACCGCCCCTGATCACTGGAAGGGGCATTTAAATAAATAAAATAAAGTATAAAACTCATGGGATTGTTTTGGGCTTTGATTGAAGTACTGAGTTTCCTTGATTGTGTTACTTCTTAACAGACAACAGAACAGAAAATCCGACGAATCTTTTACACCTCTGGACTCTGTGCTTCAGTCCATGTCCCTTCGCTCTTGGTCAGGGTCCTTGTGATTTAAGGACAAACTGCAGGCACTGCTCCCCTGTGACTCAGGGTCCTAAAGTCTATGCATCTGCCTGAATTCTTCTTTCTGTCCTGTGGATGTTGTCTCTGGTGATTTCCTCCAGTGCTCCTGCTGAGGCCCCTGTGGTCCCTTAGCTGAAGCGGCCTTGAACACCCTCCCCAGAGGTCCTTTGGTAGTCACAGAGCAGCTCCCTGGCTCTCTTCCCCCCCCCCCCCCCCCTCTCAGTAGGCCCTGAGGACTTCCTTCAGTACTTTGGCTTCAGCACCTCAGAAACCCCCTTTGAATAAGCTCAGTGTTGCACTATTTCTGCTTCCTCTCCTAGGTGTTTGGCCAGAGGCACCAAACTTTGGTGCAATGACTGTGGCACCATAGACCCAGATTTGAATTTGCATTAGGGTTTTATATCCCCTACAGTTTCCCTCCAAAATGACTCTCCTCCTCCTCCCTGCTCACATATTCACATCAAGGACCCTCCCAGCATGATACCTCTGGAATTAGGTGGATGAATTAGAGGCCAGAAAATTCCCTCCTGTTCTAGAAGCAGGGAGGTTCAGAGAGGTTATCTAGAACGTTTTCCAGTAGAGCACTAGAGATCCTGGTGAAAATAAAATACAGGACCTTAGTGGTCTCTACACATACTTAGGGAGGCAGGGTTAAGGGCAAGCTGGGGAGGGGGAAACCTAAAGGTTATCTGTTTAAGTTAAGTCAGTGAAATGGCAGGCCTAACTCAAATGGATAGGTACTGCTGCTAGGCACCACATAAACATGTAGTCAGTGATACTATGTAAAACACATCGCACTGCTGAATGCAGAAATAAAGCCCGTCACCAGGTGGCCAGAGCTGCTCAAAATCAGGTGCTTAGAAGTAATAATTAAAGCCCTTTCTGACAGTAATTAGCATGTTAGCAGTGGCAATTGGGACTGTCCATGAAAGAAAGGATGTGAGGCGTGCAATACACGTTCGTTTGTCTATCTATCTATCAAAAAGGTAGTTCAAGGGTGGGAAAGGGGATATTATACCTCTGTAGCAGGATCTTGGGATGTAGAGCAGGAGGAAAGTACCATCTTTGCTACAGCGTCCCCTAGAACGTTGCTGCAATGTTTGATTTCTCAGTCTACATTAGCAGGGGAGCCCTAGTAACCCTGTGGACATTTTAGCAGAGTTTGGTGAACACGGGAGCTCATTCCTCTTGCTTCGTCAAGTCTTGCTGTCAAGAGTAAGCATTTAGGATGAAACAGTGACTAGAAAAGAGAGTTTCCTCTTATTGAAATGCTATTAATCTTGGAAGGACGTTTCTGTCCATGTCTCTTGTCCGAAGAAGAGAGAGTGAAAGGAGAGAAACACCCCCGGGCCTCCCAACCTGAGAAACGCAGTTACATTTCTTGAAACACAACTTAACTTACAGCATTAAAAAAGAGACGGTAGCAAAACAAGAGGTGCTTAGTACATACAGACAGGAAAGCAGATGTGTTTAATTAGACGCTCAGCGTTTTTGCTCCTGTAACGAAAGTCTTCATTCACCAAGGATTTTATTATACTATGTTGTCAGTTATCTAATGCATTGGTCTTTAAGTGAGCCATTATTTCCCTACAAGCTCTAATCTTTCCTCCCTACCACAATACCCTAAGTTGTTTTTAAAGCGTTGACCACATGATGAAAAATGGAAGGCGGCCAGATACTGACCTATATATCTGACACAAATTAATCGCAAAGAAATCCTTGACAGCTCCTGTCACGGAATTAGCTTCACAACGAGCACACTAATTGCCGAGTTAACTGGTGCCAAAAGTGCTTTTACTCAATGGAGCTGACATCGGTTGCACTGAAGTCCCATCACGCCTTCGCAATTAGCATGTGTCCACAAACTTTAACGCCAAAGAGAAACTGATTTCAGCGCGCTGAGCAGTTTGATAAACACTCGAATATAGATGGCCAAGAGGAATTTTCCCTCCGGTCACTCCTGCTACTGATAAATCCTCTTCTCCTTTGCTGCCCTCTGAATAGAAAAATTATAGCCTAGGATGATCATTGGGGTAAACCCTTATAATGCGGGCAGTTCTTAAAAACATTTACCTGGCTGAAAATCACTTTCCTTGCGCTCATCTAAAAATACTATAGCATGCAGGAAAAAGTGTGTTTAGGTTGGAGGAAAAAGTGTGTTTAGGTTGGAGGGGAGGTAGATGGCAGCCTGGGAGAGAAGCAAATTCTTCACAGAATTTGCATACTTCTACTGCCGTGAAGCCCAAGCATTGGGATCTTCTGAGCTAAGTGACTTACAAATTTACACATTTTACCGAGTTTATCTGGGACAATTTTCTGCTGTGGCTCACTAAGTGCTGTTTCACGTTTTGGCGCTTTGTAGCATCATCATTGAGAATAAAAAGGAAGTTGTTGTTTCATGAGAAGCCTGACTTCTCTATACATTTCCAACAAAAAGTAGTGAGGTGATCTATATTATACTCTTTAGGCTCTAGTTTTTCCTGACTATATGTTTTTTGGATCCTTTGTAAATGGCACTTCAGGTAACTGTCCTGCTTGAACTTTCCTGTACAGATGCACCCAGTTTTGAACTGTACAACATGCATGCAGGGACGTGTAACCTCTGTGCATCAGGGGCATTTGTATAAAGTGCTTGAGTTAAAAGCACCCATGTTTTCGGTAACTACTTGAGTTATTTGAAAATTGTCCTCATAGAAACGGAAGAGCTTTGCTTAAAAAGAAGCTGCGATGTCCCTCTACCCGGTCTATAACGTCCTGCTGCAATTGGATATTTAAAAAAGCAGACCATTTGGGCGTTTTAAGTCTTATGGGCTATTCATTCATTTTAGTTAATGGGGAAAATTAAAAAGCATTATTTGATGCCCCTCCCTCCTTAGTGTTCGACTTTATTTACCTACTTAGGAGATCAGCGTTTGTATGGCATATATTATTCAGGTAATGACCAAGATGTTCACCTTCACTTGGCTGGGCAATAAACCTGTTTTAACGTAGAATAATGATTCTTATGTTTTGGCAAAAAAAAAAAATCAATATGTTGTGTTTGTAAGCTCTATTGGGAAGGGACAATCTTTTACATGCATATGTACAGAGCTATGTATGCTTGGCAGCACTATAGAAATGTTTAGTAGTAGTATTCAAACCATTGCAGAAAAAGCAGCTGGTGCCCTGGGCCAGGCGAGGATCCCTCTAATAATGTAGCTGTCCCGATAGCATCCCTTCCACTGATACGGCCAGTGGCCAGCCCACTGCTCAGGTCCATTCAGGGCAAGTGAAATGCAGTTTCCCACAGTCTTGTTCCCCCTACCATACACACACTCTCTTACACCAATACAGTACACATTCTGTAGCCCCATCTCAGCCAGCCTCATAACGCCTGACTTTGACTACTGCAATTCAATCTACTAAGGGCTGCTGAAAATCCACTCTGCTTCCACTAAACACTGCCTTGCACACTTCAGCACCCACAATTCAAGGGATGTCAAAGTGTGAGCATATAACTCCTATCCTCAAACAGCTCCATTGCTTGCCATTACTCAGTTGCATACACTACAAGATCCTACTCCTGACCTTCAAAATTACATACAACCGAGCCTCATGTTACCTACAACCACTACTGAATACCACCAACCCTCGCAGGACAAAAAGACAAAACACAATAAACATGTTGAGCATACCATAAGAAAAAACCCAAAGCGCCCAGTACACCTGCAACAGAGCTTCGAACTGTATGCGCCATCCCTCTGGAACTCTGCCCAGGACCGTCCAATCAACAAATGAATTGTCCACGCGTAGCAAACTTCTCAAAACCATCTATTCAACTAGCACTTTGGTCCCATTACATAACCTCCTCCCCCTCTGTTCCAAAGAAACAGCAGACCATTATGTATCTAACCTATTGCCCCTCCCATCCAGGTATCCCTCATGTATATAAGTTATTCTGTTCTATATAATATTTATTGCATATAGTAGCTAGTCCTGTAAATAAGTTCCACTGCTCTATATACTACCAGCTGTTGTAATGTACACCGCTTTGCCCGGTGAAAAGCAGTATAACAAAACCCAGTCAAAATAAAATAAATAAATAAATAAATAATAACTTCTCCCACCTGTCGGCTTCCACCATCCTTTCCCCTCCAACCTTCTCTCCAAGTCAGCTCTTTCCCCACTTTAATTCCCCTCCCCTTCTCCGGAGGATTCTGTCAACGCTGCCTCAAACAGTGTCTCAGTTTTCTTCTGACACCTCACGGCTCTCAGTGAGTTCGAGCTCGCACACTGTTTTCACGGTCTCTCTAAAACAGCGCAGGTATTTGGGCACCACATGGCTGAAACTCACTGACAGCTGCACGGTGCTGGAAGAAAATGAAGCAGCTGTTCAAAAAGCAGCCTGGATAGCAAGCCCCCAGAAATGAGGAGGGGGTGCCATGTATCTGGTGGAGAGAGTCAGGGAGCTACATGTAAGGTCGGTGGGTGTTGCTCCTGGCTCCCAGATCTCACAGCGAGGAGCACTGATTTAGAAATAAGTGGTCTGAACAGATATTTGTAGCAAACCTGGGACATGCTGTCACGTCATATGATCAGTTTCTCACTGATGCACCTGGCTCCCAATAGGGAAGTTAGTTTGGCGTGAAATGAACCTGCAGCCTGTACAGCTGCTGTTCCAATGGTTTCTTCCCAACCTAGAAAAACAAGTTTATATTTTCCATTGCATCTTCAGCGGTGAGGGGGGTGGGGGGAGCCACTTCTACACATTGAGAGGTTTCCAAATACTCTGCAGTTCTTGCAACTTGTATGCATACAAAAGGACTGCTTACCAAACCAAGGGTCACACCTGATCCAAGTTTCTAGGTAATTCTATTTAGGTTCTAAGAACCAAAATCATACAGAGCATTTTTAAAATAGCTGCACTATTTCTATCTGCGGATGGCATACAGCAAAGGATCTGATATACTGTACCAAGGAAAAGGCAAATTTCTAGCAGAAGCCAAATGTGCTAAGCAATGCAATACTGCACTATAGCCACTTCATGCACTAAAAGGGTGACGAGTGCACATTACTTGCAACAGTACAGTATTTTGGAGAGCAATTTTATGAAGTTGCAAGTTAAGCCATGTTTTCACACATGTTTTTTATGCCTAGCATAAATGGCCGAGAACGTGCTTTAAGTTAAGGCATGATGACTTAACCAAATTCTAGAGCTGGTGTTAATTAATGCACCTACATTTTGCAAGTATGTGCATAAATTATAGTCATGGCCGGTCCAATCATTAGGAAAGATAGGCAGCAGTTTCTGGAGGGCAGCAAACAGCCAGGCATTCAAGGCTAAGCACTAGATTCTGACAGCTAGGGGGGACATAAGGCTTAAGGTTTGTCTAGGGCGCCAAAACCTTGAACCAACTCGGGCCGGCCCTGATTATAGTATTTTATCATCAACATGAATACTTGCGCACTTTGTCCAAACTCCTCCCATATGCATGCCCACCGTTCAACTACATGTAATGCAAACAACGTGTGCACTTTTACGCTAGTCATAGTTTTATGTGCATAAGAGACTAAAGTACTGACATTTAGGTGCTTTGTCAGTACCTAAAAATAGGCAACTTATTATAAAACTACCCCTTAGTGTGCAGATTTAGCTATTTGCTAATTTCACACACAGTTTTCTGCAGCAAAATGTTGTTTAAATTGTTAACAGATTATTGTGATGCAAAGTTATGGAAAGAAGCTCATTAACTATGAGCAAATAACTGAACTGTGCGTAAATAGCTTTGCAAACAGGATTTTGCAAAACTCTACTCCTCAGTGATGTGTAACTAACGTTTTTATGAAAAAATTAGCACCAAAGCTAGTCTTACTACTTTTAAATTGGACTTTTTGCATGGAAGTCCCTGTAGAAAAACAATGCACATTAAACTACTAACAGTGCATGGAAGTCTTCCCTCCATTAGTTCATTGGCCTCACAGTAGATGATGGCAGAAAAATGTCCACACGCCTGTCCAGTCTGCCCAGTTGTTTTCCCCATCCACATTGCCAAGGATTATATCCCAGTTGTTAGCCATAGAGCATAATCGTTTCAAAGAAAATATCTTTGTATCCAAGAAAGGTTATGTCTTCTTCCTCGACCCTGGCCTCTGTAGTATTGGTCTTGACCATGGGTTACATCGTAATCCTGTTCTTGGTCCCTGTCTGACTTCTTTGGTCGTGAACGAGTGCGTGAACTACCCCGACCCCTTCCCTTCCAGAGTTGGTCCATCCTGAAAAAAGGCTCTTTTGGAAAATCTGGGCCTTGGCGATCCCTAGCTCTCCTCTCTCCTTGGATGGACCAACTCTGGAAGGGAGGGGGTCGGGGGAGTTCACGCCGGGGTCGAGGCCGAGGGCGAGGAAGGGGCCAATGGAAAACAGATCGATCAGAGGAGAGGAGGTATTAGATGATCCACCATTTGACAATGGTCACAACAATGTTATTAATCTCTCTAAATACACTTTGACGACAGATTAGGTATCCATTTTAAGCAAAGGTTTATCCTTTGTTCCTAAGAATAAAGCAGATACTTTCGAGATACAGATTGATCTATATAAATTCTTTAGGAAATTGAGGATCCAACAGTTCTTTTTCAACCAACCACATACTTCTTGTGATGTTTCAGTCATTAGTAAAAGATCCACCTGGGTCCCTCCTCAGAAAACTGACTTTGTTTTAGAAGCTTTTGAGAAAGTAGTTCTTAAGCAGGTTAGCGATCTTACTAGCAATACATCACCCTCCTATCAAAACATCACGCAGGGTGAAAGAAGGGCTATTGCATCTCTACAAAAAAATAGCCAGATCATTATTAAACCCACCGACAAAGGAGGAGCTGTAGTTGTGTTAGACAAACAAGATTACATACAAGAAGTTAATAGACAACTAAATGATAAGACTTTTTACCAGAGACTAAACTGAGACCCTATGCCTGATATCAAGAGTAGCATCGATAATTTAGTGACCAATGCTTTTGAAATTGGCTATATTACTAAAAAAGAGAGAGATTTCCTTATTGTTGATGCACCAGTTATTCCTACAATTTACATCCTTCCCAAAATTCATAAATCCCTTGTCAAACCACCAGGTTGTCCGATTGTTTCCTCCATCGGTTCGGTTCTGGAGCCTCTTTCCAAGTTTTTAGATTTATTTTTACGTCCTTTTATTAAAGACATGTGGTCTTATGTACGCGATTCAGCACATGTGATAGAAATTTTATCTGCTTTTGAAATTAATGGAGCGGATATCATTTTAGTTACTTTGGACGTGGAGTCCCTCTACACCAATATTCCTCAAAAAGAAGCTCTTGATATTATTGTTTACTATTTTCTTAAACGTACAGTACATCTACGGATTCCAACAACATTTCTTTTGTCATTGGCACAAATTGTGCTTTTTGAGACATTTTTCTGCTTTAGGAACTTATTTTACAAGCAAATAAAAGGTGTAGCGATGGGGTCAGCATTGGCCCCTGATATAGCCAATTTGTATATGTTTAATTTTGAAGACAGTTTCCTTAAGGAGCATCCATTTAAAGATAATGTTGTTTTATGGATTCGCTATATAGATGACATTCTCATCCTTTGGAGAGGTACCTTGGACCTCTTATCTGAGTTCAACATATGGATCAATCAATTGGATACAAACTTACGGTTCCAGATTACATATGATTTCTATAAGATTTCATATCTTGATCTGCTGATTAAGAAAGAAGAATGTGGTTTCTCCACAACACTCTATAAGAAGCCAACCGATAGGAATCATTTCCTACATCACGATAGTTTCCACAATCCATCATTAAAGAATAATCTCCCAGTACGTCAGTTCTTTAGGGTTAGGAGAGCATGCACTCATTTACAAGATTTTGAGGAAGAAGCATTAATTATGCGAAGGCGGTTTTTGTCCAAGAAGAATCCCGTAAAATACATAGAGTCTGCATACAAAAGAGCTAGAGATTCATCATGTGAATCACTTTTAAAATCCAAGACGAAAAAAGCAGATATAGGAGTAGTTTGTCCTCTTTTATATTCCCAACATTCAGCCAAAATAACTAAGATACTTAAGAATGAATGGCATCTCCTACAGACTTTGCCAGCATTCCAAGATATGAATCTCACTATAGCACACAAGTGCAATGTAAATCTGCGGAATTTACTCGTGCCCTCAGCTCTTACCGAAAGGAGCTATCTATCCCAATATAAAGGTCATTTTCAGAGCGGGAGATGTTCTGTCTGCCCCAATGTATTGCCCATCAGAGACATATTTATTCATCCTACTACACGTAAGAAATTTCATTTTAATGATTTCTCCAACTGTGACACATCCAATATCATCTACGTGATTAAATGTCCATATAATTTATTATATGTTGGTAAAACTACCCATAATATCAAGACTAGGATCATGGAACATAAGAGTTGCATCAGAAGAGGCGTGGCGGACAAACCCCTCGTTGCCCATTGGCAAGATCACCAACACAAGATCACTGATTTAAAATTTTTTGTTATCAAGAAGGTTAAATCTAATTGGAGAGATGGTGATGTTAACAAGACTATCCTGAGGCTTGAACAGAGGTATATATTTTTATTAGATTCACTCACTCCGAATGGCCTCAATTTAGACAAAGATTTTTCTGTCTTTCTTTAAGAGGTTGCATTCACACAGCATTTCCTTTCTAATGATATGTTTTCTTGTGTTATTATACCATATTCCTTGTTTTCATAGATTTATAGACATAAATATAATCAGATGACTAGAAGTAGATGGTCACAGATATCTAATCATGTCATGGAAATTGTTTCATAGTAAAGTATTTTTTGCTACAATTTCTATTTTTGTAAATGTCTAGTGATTTAGCTCTGCCCCTTGGTTCGTTTTTCTTTTCACCTCTCCGTGGATAGATCAGCTCGTACATGTTTTCTGGTTCTTTGACATAGGGGCATGTTTACTAAACCGTCTTAGGGGGTATGTTTACTAAACCGTCTTAAAGTGCGCCCAGCGTTAGTGTGCAGGATGCCATAAAAGGAGTGGCCGTTCTAGTCTAAACGTCGCAAGCGCGTGTCAGCGCACGATAATGTGCGTAACGCACGTCAACGCGCGGTTAGCACAAGTAGGCGCACTGACCTGCAACCAGAGCAAAAAAGGTGTAGTACAATGGTTAATACACCGACTGATGATACAGGGGTCATGAGTTTGACTCCCAAGTGGGCCTGCAGAAGAAGGCTGTCTGAGGCAGTACCCATTGCATTTACCCACTGCTAGCTGAGGCAGTTCCCTTTTTGTTTGAAATCTGTGCTGCCAGCAAACACACCCTCAAAGTACCGTAAAAGAAGGTGCTGCAGAAGGCGCCTCCCAAGGCGCCCCAGAGGGCACCCTTTAAAGTGCACTGTATGCCAAGGCACCCTAAAATGTTGCCTATAGGGCACCCTAGAGGGTGCTGTATAGGGTGCCCTATGAGCCGCTGCAAGGGTACAGCACCGCTTTGGATGGCAGCACTGCACATGGTAACCCCTGGTCATCCTAAGTAGGTGAGCTGACATGCAAGCAGCAATAGCAGCATAGCACAATGGTTAATACAATGACTGATGGTACAAGGTCATGAGTTTGACTCCTGAGTGGGACTGCTGAAGAAGGCTGTCTGAGCCTGTACCCATTGCATTTACCCACTGCCAGCTGAGGCACCTCCCCTTTTTTAAATTCAATCTGTGCTGCCAGCAAACACACCCTCAAAGTGCCGTAAAAGAAGGTGCTGCAGAAGGCACCTCCCAAGGCGCCCCAGAGGGCACCTTTTAAAGTGCACTGTATGCCAAGGTACCCTAAAATGTTGCCTATAGGGCACCCTAGAGGGTGCTGTATAGGGTGCCCTATGAGCCGCTGCAAGGGTACAACACTGCTTGGATGGCAGCACTGCACATGGTAACCCCTGGTTATCCTAAGTAGGTGAGCTGACATGCAAGCAGCAACAGCAGCGTAGCACAATGGTTAATACAATGACTGATGGTACAGGCGTCATGGGTTCAAGCCCCCAGTGGGGCTATTGTGTCTGACTGCCTGATACATTGCCCTTTACTATCAGTGGTGATTTCTGAGGCAGTTTCCTTTTATTTTCATATGTGCTCCCAGCAAACACAACCTCACAGTGCCATACCCTGATGTGACGCATCAGGCGTCCTATGGGGCTATCCAGAAGACACATTATAAGGTGCACTGTCCGCCACAACACCTTATACTGTTCCCTTATAGGGCGCATCATAGGTCACCTTATGGGGTACCGTTTTGGCGCTTTCTGGTGTGCTTTTGAGGCAACCTCGGTCTACAGTACTGAGGGTGTTGCTGCTGGCAGCACTAAGTAGACGTAGGGAACATAAAAGCCTCTGCTAGCACTATCAGAGACCCCCACTGTGGGTTCACACCCATGACCTCTCGCTCCTCAGGCAGTGAGGTCACCAATGAGCTACATCTCCATAGCTTCTACGGAACTGCTGGCTGGCTACAGTGGGACCTCAGGTCATCCCACGAACTGTCTGCTGTGGTTACCAGGATAGGGTTATACCACACATACCCATGATGCACTGCACATGTCAAAAGGCACTCTTCAGATACCCACGGGATGGGGTATGCACCCCCCACAGCACAGCAGCCTGGTAGGGGGTACTGACCGTATGTGTTACTGGCACAGGGTAGCTACAGGCCATCACATTGTGCGGGTCCAGTGCTCACCCTGAGGGTGAGGTGGGTCTAACGGCACCATATCCAGAGCACCTGGCATAGCTGAAATAGGCTATGCTGCAGGACCCCATCACTGGCAGTGTGTGATAGGTAGGTCTTGCAGATGCACTTGGGCATACATCTGTGTCCATTGGTATTCCACAGTTACGTTTTGCCCTTGAGGACTATGATGCACCCAGATTAGTGCATATCCTGTGTGGGTGCCATGGCCAAATGCGGGGGGAGGTTGGACCCATTGGCAGATTATGTCGTACCACCCATACTGTCCCCTAGAGCTCAGTATCCCACACCAACACATCCTCATCCCTGCGATGGTGGCGACCATCCACCTCAATGCATCTGGGGTACAGACAGCTTACAGGGAGGTCCCTGAAGTTCTGTATGCATCCAATAGGGGACAGACAGTAGGACTGGAAATGTTCAGCTGGCCCCCACCACTATCAGACTTTCTCAAACAGCGAGCACAAGGGGTCTCCAGCTGCTGCACCCTGCAAGGTGTTCAAGCAATACACATAGACACTGCATGCAGCCTGCTAGCTAGTTCATAGTACTGGAGGTGAGGTGTTCACACTAAACCTGGGATGTGAACACACACACCAAGCAGATAAGTCGGTGATTGGGCCCCCAGAAGGGGAAACCATATATATCACCTCATTGCAAAACTATATAGTGCTATGGGGGCACCTAGCCATGCCATGGTCACTGTCCAGTCATGGTGAGGGTGCCTCCCAGCGGGACATTATGTGGCCACCCTGTCCCTGCAGGTGGTGGCTGGGCACTACACTGTCCCAGCCATTGCCCTATGCCATGTGCTGCTGCATCCTGCCCAGGCCACCCTGTGCAGGCTATACCCACAATACCTTGCTCCTCATTATGCACATTGGCAGACTAACACTCTGATCACTGCAAGCAGTGTGGTCTGCATAAGGTGTTAGCAACCACCACACATTGGATGGACAGAGACACTCTCTCACACCTGTGGCAGCATTGTGCCAATATAGAGGCATTTTGCAGCCCTTCCCACCTCACCAGGCCTGGTTACAGCACAGACATGGCTATGTTACGCAGCACTGTTGGGGTCACTCCACAGGGTGTAGGACACTTCTGGACAACAGACCTGCTACACGCTCCACAGACATCGTGGAGGTTGGTGTGCTACGGATCAAGGGGCAGTTTGTGCCTAACTTAGGATTAGCTATCAGCCATTGTTCATAGCAACCTTTTGATATATGTTTACCTCATCCCCGGTTTTAGGGTGGCATTGCTAAGGTATGCAGGCGCTAGTATTGGGGGCGCCATGCAGGGCCCAACATTCTGCCTCTCCAGGAAGCTTTGGGAAATGGCGCCTGTGGGTGCAGGTGTGTCCGGCCCTGTTGGCCGCTGCTCTCAGGCAGAGCCTCCCAACACCAGTCCTGGTGGGCCAAACACTGTTCGGGTTTCCATGCTGTCTCTAATGACTATGACTATACATGAGATACATGTGGGCGGTACAGGGTCATGCAGCACAGACATCTTTATTAGGGACAGCATGGGTCACGATTGTTGTTAGGCCCTCCAGGGCTTCATTTGGGGGACTCAGGTGTAAGTGATGCACATGCTTATGATGTCTACGCTCTGTAGGGCAATATATGGGCCTTTGCAGCATGTTTGTGTACTCTGCACTGGAGGTCCGCTTTTTACTGCCACGGCTTAGTGGTGGGTAAAATATGGGGCCTGGAATGTCAGGCCCTCAGCTGGGATTTGAACGTGTGACTTTCTGCTCTTGAGCGCACTGCCTGTGTGTACTGGACCACAATGCGGCCACAGAGATGTTTTCTTTCCTGGAGATGCCATGACTGTTGGCCAGGCAAAGTGCGTCTGTTGCACTGCACGGCACCCGCCTGAACAGGGCTCGGGCACAGACTGCTGTGGGCAGCGGCCAATGGTCCCTCCTCCACCCATACCCCTGCGATGCCATGTTGACATGTTCTTATCTTGAGGACAGCATGCGCCCTATGTGAATTGTGGCCCTCCAGGGCTGCATTTGGGGGACTCAGGTGTAGGTGATGCGCATGCTTATGATGTCTACGCTCTTTAGGGCAAAATATGGGCCTTTGCAGCATGTTTGTGTTCTCTGCACTGGAGGTCTGCTTTTTACTGCCACGGCTTAGTGGTGGGTAAAATATGGGGCCTGGAATGTCAGGCCCTCAGCTAGAATTTGAACCTGTGACCTTCTGCTCTTGAGCGCACTGCCTGTGTGTACTGCACCACAATGTGGCTACAGAGATGCTTTCTTCCCTGGCGATGCCATGACTGTTCGTCAGACAGGGCCTGTGTGCTGCAGTGCATGGCACCCACCTACACAGGGCTGGGCCATGGTCCGCTGTGCGCAGCTGCCACTGCCCCCTCCACCACCCTCGGCCACTCTGCCGACATGCCCTTCTGCTGGTGGTGCTGGTGGAGCACAGTGTCCAACCGTCCAGTGTGCGGGTAGGCAGCTGCCTATGGTGCAGGTTCTTGGGTAAGGGTGGCTGCATAGATGTCCGCGCTTCCCCCCAACACCGCCTGCCAATGTTGGTACTATCCCCTGTAACACTGTGGGGGGTAAACTCGTGCCCATGCTGGGCCCTCATCATTTGCTGTCTGGCTGCTCTACTGTTTCAGCATTCCTATGGCCCACCTAGGCATCACCCTGATCTGCACTGTGGCCCAGCTTCACCACAGCATGTGCCGCCTGCAGCCCTCTGTGTCCCCTTTCACAGCATCTGTCCAGTTGCCCATTCCGACATGCCCGCCCTGCTGTTGTGGGACATGTGCACACCACAGGGAGCCTGTCCAATGGAGAGGGACACCCTGCACAGCACAATATCCCTGTGGGATCATTCATCCTGTATGGGGATGGTGCATGGACCCTTCCGCAATTCATATATTTCTTTTTGGGTGCTTTCTTGGGGGTATTTTTTGCTGTTTCTCATTACTATCACTATTACCCAGCTTTGTTATGTTTTTTCTATATTTTTTTGGGGTCCTTTTCATTGTTTCTTTACTCTTCTGTTCCGTGCACATGTATCACACTTATCACTGTTATGTAGGTTTCCCTGGTTTTGCTGTACATTGCTGACAGAAATGGTTTCTCTTCCCTTTAAATCATTTCTAACGCCAGGGTTTCACTGGCGCTAGTTTTGTGACTCGTATTTCACAGCGTTAGTGTGTGGGGAGCCTCTCCCCTCCCACTCTCCACCCATTGACCCCTTCTCTCTGCCCCTGGGGAGCCTTCCTCCACCCTCCGGGGGCCTTTCCCCGCCTTCAGTGCTCGTTTGCGCCGCAGTGCGCGTTATCGCGCGATATGGTACCTGTGTACCTTAAAAAGTGCCATCATCGCGTGATAAGGTACCTTATCGCGCGATAACATCGCAGAGCGCACTTTAAGATGGTTTAGTAAACATACCCCTTAATGTGCGCTCTGACACGTTATTGCACGATAAGGCATCTTATCGCGCGATAATAGCGCATTACCGTGTGATAAGGTGCCTTATCATGCGCTAACGTGCGCAGCGGCACTCAGCAGCGCAAATGAGCGTTGAAGGTAGAGTAAAGGCTCCCTGAGGGCAGAGGAAGGCTCCCCAGGGGCGGAGAGAAGGGGTCAATGGGTAGAGAGTGGGAGGGGAAAGGCTCCCAGCACACTAACGATGTGAAATTCGAGGCTCAAAACTAACGCCAGTGAAACCCTGGCGTTAGAGCTGATTTAAAGGGAAGAGAAAGCATTTCTGTCAGCAATGTACAGCAAAATCAGGGAAACCTACAAAAAAGTGATAAGTGTCATACATGTGCACGGAACAAAAGTGCAAATAAACATTGAAAATGACCGCAACAAAATATAAAAAAAAATAACCAAGCTGGGCAATAGTGATATTAATGGGAAACATCAAAAAGCACTCCCGAGAAGGTTCCAAAAAGAAGATATGAATTGTGGAAGGGTCTGCGCTCCGTCCCCATACAAGGTGAATGATCCCACAGTGCAATTGCGCTCATCAGGGTTTCCCTCTCCATTGGACAGGTTTCCTATGGGGTGCACATGTTCCACAACAGCAGGGTGGGCATGTCGGAATGGGCAACTGGACAGATGCTGGGAAAGGGGACACAGAGGGCTGCAGATGGCACATGCTGTACTGCAGCTGGGCCACAGTGTGGACTAGGGTGATGCCTAGGTGGCCCATAGGAATGCTGAAACAGTAGAGCAGCCAGACAGCAACTGATGAGGGCCCAGCATGGGCACGAGTGTGCTTCCCACAGTGTCACAGGGGATAGTACCCAGTAGGGACCCCCAAGGGCACAGAACAGTGGCAGGCGGTGCTGGGGGGAAGCGTGGACACCTATGCAGGCACCCCTACCCCAGAACCCGCACCATAGGCAGCCGCCTACCCGCTCACTGGATGGCCTGAGACTGCGCTCCACCAGCACCACCAGCAGAAGGGCATGTCAGCAGGATGGCAGAGGGGCACTGGTGGTGGAGGGGGCAGTGGCAGCTGCCCAGAGCAGACCGTGGCCTAGCCCTGTGTAGGTGGGTGCCATGCACTGCAACAGACAGGCCCCGTCTGATGAACAGTCATGGTATCCCCAGGAAATGTACTGTCTCTGTGGCAACACGGTGGTGCAGTGCACACAGCCAGTGTGTTCAGGAGCAGAAAGTCACAGGTTCAAGTCCCAGCTGTGGTTCCTGCCAACCCAGCCCCCATTTTTTACCCACTACTAAAACGTGCTAATACAGACAGAACCTTTATTGCAGATGACGTAAACATGCCCAAAACACCTACATTTTACCCTTCAGAGCACAGACACCATAAACAAACACATTACCTAGAGCAGAGTTTCCCAAATGCAGTCCTGGAGGGCCAAACACCATTCAGGTTCCATGCTGCCTCTAATAAAGATGCCTGTGCTGCATATCTATGCACCACCCCCATGGTATGCAGATGTATCTCATGCATATTCATGAGGGACAGCATGAAAACCCGAACAGTGTTTGGCACACCAGGACTGGAGTTGGGAACCTCTGCCGTAAAGCAGCAGCCAACAGGGGCAGACACACCCACACCCACAGGCTCCATTAGCCAATGCTTCCTGGAGAGGCAGGACATTGGGCCCTGCGCGCATCTCCCAATACTAGCACTTGCATACCTTAGCAATGCCACCCTAAACCTGGGAATACGGTACACAGCTATCAAAAGGTTGCTATGATTACTGGCAGATAGCAATTCCTACGTTAAGCACAGTTTGCTGATTGAGCTCCATCATAGCAACCTTTCTAATGTCTGTGGAGTGTGCTTCAGGTCTGGTGTCTGACAGTGTTTACCACCTTGGGGAGTGACCCCCAACAGTATTGCGTACCATATCCATGCCTGCACTGTGCCCAGGACTGGTGTGGTGGCCAGGGCTGCTAAACACCTCCATAGTAGCACATTGATGGCATAGGTGTGGGAGTGTGTGTCTGTCTATCCAGTGTGTGGTTGCTGCAAACACCCTCCACAGCCCACACTGCCAGCACTGTTGCCAGTATTGGTCTGCCAATGTGCATAATGAGGAGCAAGGTACCATGGGTATAGCCCGGACAGGGTGGCCTGGCCAGGATGCATCTGCACAGGGCATAGGGCACTGGCTGGGACATTGTAGTGGCCGGCCACCACCTGCACAGACAGGGTGGCCACAGCATGTTCTGCTGGGAGATCACTCTCACCCTAACTGAGCAGTGACCACGGCATGGCTAGGTTCCCCCATAGTGCTATATAGTATTTCTTTCATGTGATATTTATGGGTTTTCTTTTGGTGCCCAGTCACTGACTTATCTGCTTGGTGTGTATGCTGACATCCCAGCTCTGGGTGCACGCGTTTCCACCAGGAACATGCACTATGGACTAGCTAGCAGACTGTCTGCAGCTGGTATGTGTCTTGATGGAACACCTTGCAGGGTGCAGTGGCTGAAGGCTTGCTGCAGGAGAATATCAGAAAGTGGTGGGGTGCAGCTTTGCATATCCAGGCCTAATGTCTGTCTGCTATTGCTTTATGGAAGTGTACAGAGCTGCATTGACTGCCCTGTAGGGTGTCTGTTCCCCAGCAGGACTGGGGTTGATGGTCCCCTCTACTGCCAACATTGCAGGGAGGTAAAATGTGGATCTGTTGGTGGGAGACCATGTTTACCACCCTCAGCCCCGGAGGAGGAGGAGGGTGGTGGTACATAATCCTCCTATGGGTCCATAAGGGCTAAACCTGACTGAGAAATACAGATATATCCAAGGTGTGTCTGCAGAAACTACCTATCTCACACATTAGCACTGTTGGGGACCTGCAGCATGGCCTATCTCTGCTGTGGACCTGGTGCTGGACGCCCCATCTCACCCTCAGGGTGAGTGTAGTACCTGCACAATGTGACGGTGTGTAGCTACTCTGTGCCAGTACCACACATGGTCAGTTCCCCCTACCAGGCCGAGGTGCTGTGGGGGTGCATACCCCATCTTGTGATCATCTGTAGACTGCTGATTTGCATGTGCAGTGCATCATGGGTATGGGTGGGTTAACCCTATCCTGGTGACCACAGCAGACTGTTTGTGTGGTGACGTGCAGTCCTTCTACAGCCAGCCAGGGGTTTTCTAGCAGCTATGGAGCTGTAGCCCACTGGTTACTTCACTGCTTGTGGAGCCAGAGGTCATGGGTTCAAACGCACAGTGGGGTTATTTGATAGGGCTGTCCAAAGCATTGTCTTTTTTTAATGTACATTAATGCTGCCAGCAAAACACCCTCAGGGTACTGTAACCATAAGGTGCCTCAGAAGGCGCCCTATAAGGCGCCTTATAGGGTACCCTATAAAGCACCTTCTGAGGCACCTTATGGTTACAGTTTGTATAAGGTGCCTTATAAGGTGTCTTATGGAGCGCCTTATAGGGTGCCCTATAGGGGACATTAGAGGGTGCCGTGGTGGACAGTGCACTTTATAATGTACCCTATGGAGTGCCTTATAGGGTGCCTTCTGCGGCACCTTAGGTTACGGCACGTGAGGGTGTGTTTGCTGGTAGCAATAATTAAAATACACATAAAATGTCTCAGGAAACAATACTTATATGTCAAAGCTGATGCCTCAGCCAGCCTTATGCATTAGGCACACTGGGGGATTGAACTCATGACCCCTGTATCATCAGTCAGTGTATTAACCATTGTGCTACACTTCTGTTTCTATGTAAGATGTCTGTGCGCCTACATAAGATTACCGCGCGGTAACGCACTTAGCGGTGCTTTGCACGATAATGTGCGCAGCAGCGCACGTTATCGCGTGCTAATCCTGTTTTGCTACTTTACACTGAAACGCCCACTCCTTATATGGCAGCCTGCACACTATCGCCGGGCGCACATTAAGACGGTTTAGTAAACATACCCCATAGTATACACGATGTGCATCGTGAGCTTTAAATCATTTCTGATGTTTTTTTACCTCGGTCTTTAACCCTTCTGTTTCCAGCCACCTTCATATGTTTCGGAAATGTGAGATGTTATGGACATTTACATTTATCACACACTTTTATTGAAGCCCGATTGGCTGTTTCTTCACCTTTTATATGCAGTAGTGACATAACTCCGCCCCTGGTTCTGTCCCCACTGCTTCCCGCCGTGCGGGGAACAAATTAATATGCGCATGAGCTGGCGTTTTATAATCTTGATTTCTTTGGCGAAGTATACACAGTGTTGGTCTGGTAATTTCGGAATTATTTCTCTTTTCTTTGATAGCTCCCCGTGCCACGAAGGTATGCTTTTCACAATTGAATACCACAAGTATGGTTTTTATGTAATATGCTGGTGTTTTATTGATTGGGCACAGTGCAGGCATGGCTATGGTACGCAATACTGTAGGAGTCACTCCCCAGGTTGGTAAATACTGTCAGACACCAGACCTGTAGCACACTCCACAGACATCAGAAGGTTGCTATGATGCAGCTCACCCAGAAAATTGTACTTAACCTAGGAATTGCTATCTGCCAAGTAATCATAGCAACATTTTGATAGATGTGTGCCATATTCCCAGGTTTAGGGTGGCATTACTAAGGTATGCAAGTGCTAGTATTGGGAGATGCACGCAGAGCCCAAAGTCCTGCCTCTCCAGGAGGCTTTGGATAATGGGACCTGTGGGTGCGGGTGTGTCTGCCCCTGTTGGCTGCTGCTTTACGGCAGAGGTTCCCAACTCCAGTCCTGCGGTGCCAAACACTGTTCGGGTTTTCATGCTGTCCCTCATGAATATGCATGAGATACATCTGCATACCATGGGGGTGGCGCATAGAAATGCAGCACAGGCATCTTTATCAGAGGCAGCATGGAACCGGAATGGTGTTTGGCCCTCCAGGACTGCATTTGGGAGACTCTGCTCTAGGTAATGTGCATGTTTATGGTGTCTGTGCTCTGTAGGGTAAAATGTAGGTGTCTTGGGCATGTTTACGTCATCTGCAATAAAGGTGCTGTTTGTATTAGCACGCTGTAGTAGTGGGTAAAATATGGGGACTGGGTTGGCAGGAACCACAGCTGGGACTTGAACCTGTGACTCTCTGCTTCTGAATACACTGGTTTTGTGCACTGCAGCACCTTGTTGTCACAGAGTCAGTACATTCCTTGGTGATACCATGACTGTTCGTCAGACAGGGCCCGTCTGTTGCAGTACACGGCACCCACCTACACAGGGCTAGGCCACGGTCTGCTCTGGGCAGCTGCCACTGCCCCCTCCACCACCAGTATCCCTCAGCCACCATGCTGACATGCCCTTCTGCTGGTGGTGCGCAGTCTCAGGCCATCCAGTATGCAGGTAGGCGGCTGCCTATAGTGCGGGTTCTGGGGTAGGGGTGCCTGCATAGACGTCCACGCTCCCCCCAGCCCCGCTGCCAATGTTCCGTGCCCTTGGGGGTAGCTGTTGGGTACTATCCCCTGTGACACTGTGGGAAACACACTCGTGCCCATGTTGGGCCTTCAGCAGTTGCTGTCTGGCTGCTCTGATGTTTCAGCCTTCGTATGGGCCACCTAGGCATCACCCTAGTCCGCACTGTGGCCCAGCTGCACCACAGCATGTGCCGCCTGCGGCCCTCTGTATCCCCTTCTCCGGCATCTGTCCAGTTGCTGTACCGACATGCCTGCCCTGATGTTGCGGGACATGTGCACGCCATAGGAACCCTGTCTGATGGTGGGGAAAACCCTGAGCAGCGCTATTTTACTGTGGGCTCATTCACCTTGTATGGGGACGGAGTATAGACCCTTCCACGATTTATATCTTTTCTATGGAGCTTACTCGGGGGGGGGGTTTGATGTTTCTCATTGATACCACTATTGGCCAGCTTGGTTATGTTTTTTTTCCAGTTTGTTGGGGTCATTTTCAGTGTTTATGTGCCCTTTTGTTCTGTGCACGTGTATCACACTTATCACTTTTTTTTTGTTTCCCTGCCTGGGCTGTACATTGAGGACACTGAAATGGTTTCTCTCCCCTGTAATGTGCATTTAACGTCAGGTTTTCAATCGCGTTTGGATTCAGCTCTTCAGATCAGCGCGTTAGTGTGAAGGGAGCCTCTCCCCGCCCACTCTCCGCCCTCTCTCCACCTTCTGCGGTGTTTTACCGCGCCGCGGAGCTTTACGATCGTTAATGTTGGTTAACGCGCGTTATGTAACGTTAACAATCGTTAGCGCATCATAACGCGCGTTATGATGCACTAACGATCGTTAACGTTACATAACGCGTGTTATGTAACGTTACCGCAGTTTAGTAAACATCCCCCTATGTCTTATACTATTATGTTTTTATTTAGTGTTTATGTTTTTATGTTTTAGCACCTTACCTGATCAACCCCTGACGAAGGTTTGCGAAACACGGCCTGTGTCGGGTTGGTAATAAGTCTACGATTTAATAAAGTTGTGTTTTTCCACTACATAACCTCAAAGTCTTTCATAACCACTAGGACAGTATCTCGGCACTGATCCAATGTGTTTCCACAGAAGCCATTTTTGTGTTAAGATTAACCAGTAAAGCCTCATATGCCTCAGTCTTCTGTCCAGACTGACTGAGCTGCCTAGAGATTGTTCCCATTTAAACAACGCTTCCCAGTGTGAACACCTGGGTCTCACTAACACTGACTGGGCACCAATACTGCGATCCATCCAGACTGAATCAAGATGCTGCAGGTCCGAAGGAGGCAAGAAAAAAGTTTCTTCACATTGTAGGCAAGCAGACCGCTCCTCCAGAGCACTTGCCTCTCCAGACTCACCGGCAGAGAAACCCACCACTTGACTTCCAGGGTGAGGTAACTGTAACTCCAAAGATCTTCCATGTAGGCTGCCAGGGGGGGAGGGGGGCGCTTGGCACTCCTGGTTCAAGGAGACATCAGGCCCAAGGGTAAGCAAAGGGTCTCCTTCCACCCCCGCTACATCCAGTGGGCCACCCAAAGCTCTTCCCCCCACAATGGGCCACACAAACAAGTCCATAAGCCCAGTGGCCTCCGACTCCACTGCCAGCTTTGCCTTCTGCTTGCGGACAGAATGCGGCATCAGGAAGAACTAAAGGTAACTAAAGAAAGAAGTTCAACTTTTATATTGCTGCTAGGGCAACAGGGACCTCTGCATGCTACTTTCTGTATACACCATTTCACAAATAGGCTACAACATAATGGCACATTATGACACTGGGGTCACATAAAAACTGTAGAAAGGCATGAGCAAATTGATATTACGTTGCATTCATGTTCCCATATCATTAGCAAAGCTTTGCAGAGTACCTATGGTTACTATACGATCTGTTCCCAGCTCTTGTGTATGTCTTCTCTAAGCTGACTTTTAAAGTCACGGGGATACAGATTTGTTTCTTGTTTACTTATTTTATTTATTTATTTTATTTTATTTAAAGTCTTTTCTATACCGCGCTCTTCGAGTCAGCTCGGTTTACATATAACAGAAACATTATCCATAAGTAAGGAGAAACCGTACTGGATGATGTAACCGTACTTATGATGATGTAACCGTACTTATGATGTAAGTCTGCTGTGGCTATTGGTACCAGGAGAACTGGTCAGCCAAACATCAATTACCCAATCACATGACCACTAGTAGAACTTGTCCAAGAGATAATTTGACTTGGACTTGATGGGGGAAGGGACAAATCCCTTCCTAAAGATATGACAGAGATACCAACCAAATATCCATGTATCAGGAGCATAACGTTTTGCACAATGACAGACACCTCAGTGAAGCAGATAAAACAAATGTATTGCATTCTTACAAGAGTGGGTGCCCTATGTAAGTAGGCACCCCAAACATACAGAAAGCTCAGCATGTATTCCATTCATTTCTAGTCTTATGTAATTGCTTTTATTTAATTATTTATATGTTATTCCCCAGTTAATCCTTGTTTTATTCCCCTGTTACCTGTAACTTGGACAAGTTCTCTAAATCTGAGTGTATTTTGTTTAATGTAAACCGCACTGATGTCAAATAGCGCGGTATATAAGAGCTGTTAAATAAATAAATAAATAAATAAATTTCATCTACAATTCCTTCCCCTCACACCCTATTGGCGAGGGTACTACTAAGTTCACAACCTATCAGTGGTCCTTATTCATATGTGAGTCTCCGCCTCTGTTTACATCTCCGAGTCCTTCCTCCATTCACCCCTTTTCCTTTATTTACTTTATTTCTTATTTGGGGTGGTTCCTGACTCTTTTTCAATATTCTTATCTCTTCTGGTTTCAGTATGACTCACACAGTATGCCTTCTGTCCTTAAATTTCTATTTCTCCTCTCTGTCTTTATGCAGCACAGACTAAGGGGGGGGGGGCGGAACAAAAAGGGGAAACATAAGATTAGCAAAGTCTAAAAAAACGTTATCACCAGGTGTGGAATAAGGAAGTTGGTAAGGGCCAGTGGGATATGACAGGCAGCTTTGCATAGCATTGCATTCTATAAGCTTCTATTTCTTCTTGGTGCTTCATTAGCCTTTTACCTAACATGTAGGCTCCTAACCCCATCTCCCCCCCCCCCTACCCCTTCACCCTCACCCCTCCTATAACATTTAAGCTATATGCTTAAGCTGTGTTAATGCTATAGAGACACATATAGCTGACTGTCAGATCAACTCTTTAGGAGTCACAATTACACTCACAGAAGTCCATAACATTGCAAAGAATCGCTTTAAAGACAAAACTCAGCATTTAAGTGTATAATTTGCTGCAAATAAAAGGTAAGTACTTGCCATGATTGCTTGTGGTATATTATTATAACATGCACTAAGTGAATATTGTTAAACTTTTTTCTGCAGTCTTCTGCCCAACCCCTGAAGTCACCATGCCCTGAGTGCACTGCTGATTAGCATAGCTGCTGAGAGAGCAGGATATACTACTAATTTCAAAGGTAGTAATGCGAGGGAAACCTCCATGCTCAATAAACATAAAAGCACGTATCACATAGCCATTGTGTTCAGTTTTAGACATGCATTGAGCAATCCTCCCCTCTCTGAAAGGTCAAAAGGTACTACTAGGAAGTGGGAGTATACACTTTCCAGCTTCCCCTATCTCTCTGATGACCCTCCTGTTATGCACTCTCCCTCCTTCCCACATTGTATGACTCATTTTCTATTTCTGTCTCTAAATTCCACAAATCTCTATAGTCAGTGAGCTATTAGAGCCATAGCAACATAGGAACATAGTAAATGACAGCAGATTAGAGATCAAAATGGTCCATCTAGTCTGCCCAGTTGAGGTTTGTCCACTTTGGGTAGATGCACATATACATTCCCACAAGCAACCAAACACTAATTCCCCAATTCTCTTTCACCTGACTTTTCAATCCTTTCCTACCACTACCTTTCATATCTGTCCCAAGTATGCCCAAAATCTACTACAGCGATGGCCTTCATCACCTTTGATAGTAGACCATTTCATTCTTTGCCATCTTCAACTTTGCTTGTTACAACTCCAATACTTAAGTCAACATCCAAGCCCCATTCCAAGTCTTATTATCTAGGTTTATAATAATCCACATAGTCACCAAGGCTAGCGAGACTGTTGTAAGAAATCTACCATCCCAAGTTCATAAGAAATGCCATACTGGAATAGACCAAGGTCCATCAAGCCCAGTATCCAGTTTCCAACAGTGGCCAATCCAGGTCACAAGTACCTTGCAGGTTCCCAAAAGCTACATAGGTTCCACAATACTTGTC
Organism: Ichthyophis bannanicus; assembly: GCA_033557465.1. Classification (NCBI taxonomy): domain Eukaryota; kingdom Metazoa; phylum Chordata; class Amphibia; order Gymnophiona; family Ichthyophiidae; genus Ichthyophis; species Ichthyophis bannanicus. The sequence goes on from CM066043.1 coordinate 244,044,256, forward strand.
CCGAGGTGAGCAGTGGATTTCCTGGGTCCTCTTTAATAATGATTTATTCACCTTTCCTCCAGGCACTTGTCCAAACCGTTTTTAAACCCTGCTACACTAACAGCTTTTACTACATCCTCGGGTAACAAATTCCAGAGTTTGATTACGCGTTGAGTGAAAAAATATTTTCTCTTATTACTCTTAAATGGGTTACATTGTAGCTTCATTGCTTGTCCTCTAGTCTTTCTAATTTTTGATGGAGTAAATAACCTATTTCCCTCTCATTCAGCCATCTCCTCTTTGTCTAAGACAACTTCACCCTCATTACTGCCATACTGTCTCCTCTCTACCCCACACTCTTCTACTCCTCCTTCTCTCATCCAGAGATATCAACCCCAAACCTGGACCTCCTAGACTTTTGTCACATTCTGAGAAGAGATCTTCATGCAACACCTCTATTCTTATTCATATCCCTCTCCTTTCCCTTTCCTTTCTCCCTTTCTCATGTGCCTTATGGAATGCAAACTCCATCTCAAATAAACTTGCTTTTACTCATGATCTCTTTATCTCTAATTCTCTCCATCTTCTTGCTCTAACTGAGACCTGGCTCCTCCCAGAAGACAAGGCTTCAGTCGCTGCTCTCTGTCATGGCAATTATCGGTTCTCCCACACGCCTCATCCCACTGGCCGTGGTGGTGGTGTTGGGCTTCTACTTTCTTCTTCCTGCCAATTCCAACTCCTCCTATTGCCTCAGTCTCACTCCTTTCCCTCCTTTGAAGTCCAATCTATCTGCCTTTTCACTCCACTGCCTCCCCAGGTACCTGTTATTTATCGACCTCCTGACAAGTCCACCTCTACTTTCTCACAGACTTTAATTTGTGGCTTTCCTTCTTTCTAGATTCCTCTTCCCCCACTCTTATTCTTGGGGATTTTAACATTCTTGTTGATAACCCCTCTGATCCTTAGGCTTTAAATCTCCTTTCCCTTACCTCCTCATTCGACCTTCAGCTTTGTTCTATGGCCCCACTCACCAGGATGGCCACTGCCTTGACCTTGTATTTTTCTCTAATTGCTTACCCTCAAACTTCTGAACCTCAATTCTTCCTTTATCCGACCATCATCTGCTAGGCTTCGCTCTTGATTACTCACTGCCTCAATCTTGTCCTGCCTCATCCAACCTCTTTAGAAATCTTCATGCTGTTGATCCTTTGGTTCTCTCCTCTACTGTTTCATCACCTCTTTCCTCCACTATGTCATCTGAGTCTGTTGATGAGACAGTAGCTTCCTATAATGCTGCACTCTCCTCTGCTCTGGATGCTCTCGCTCCGCCCATGCCACATCCTGTGAGACATACTATACCCAGTCCTATCTTTCAACCACTACCCGCTTTCTACATTCCTGTGCCCATTCAGCTGAGCGAGCTTGGCTCCCTTGCAGACTTTCTACACTTCAAATTCATGCTTGTCTCTTTCCAGTGAGCCATAGCACTTGCCAAACAAGACTATTATGTCCATCTGCTTAACTCTCTTGCCTCTGACCCTTGCCGTCTCTTTACTACTCTCAACTCTCTCCTCAAGGAGCCTCCGCCTCCGACCCCTCACTCCCTTTCTGCCCAAACCCTGGCTGACTATTTCCATGACAAAATCCACAAGATCACCCAACAATTCCCCACAAAGTCAGCTACTTCCCCTCCTTCTCCTCCTCCCCCTCTTTACTCCCAACTTTCCCCCTCTATCTCTGCTACCCTTTTTCCTTTCCTGTGATCTCTGAAGAGGAAACTGCACACCTTCTTTCCTCCTCCAAACTCACTACCTGCTCCTCTGATCCTATTCCCACCCATCTCCTAAGCCCCATCTCCTCCACTGTTGTCCCTTCCATCTCTCATATTCTCAACCTATCGCTCTCCACTGCAACTGTCCCTACAGGCTTCAAGCATGCTGTAGTTACATCTCTCCTCAAGAAACCCTCACTTGATCTTACCTGTCCTTCTAACTGTCGACCCATCTCCCTCCTCCCCTTCATTTCTAAACTACCTGTATGTGTGGTTGACCACGGTTGCCTTGACTTCCTCTCCTCTCAAGCCCTCTTGGATCCTTTAGAATCTGGCTTTCATCCTTTATGTTCTACTGAAATGACTCTTGCCAAAGTCTCCAGTGACTTGTTCCTGGCAAATTCCAAGGGCCTTTACTCAGTCCTCATCCTTCTTGACTTCCCTGCTGCTTTTGACACTGTTGACCACAACTTCTCCTTGCTACCCTGTCCTCACTTGGTTTTAAGGGCTCTGTACTCCTCTTATTTCTCCCATCACTCCTTCAGTGTTTGTTCTGGTAGATCCTCCTCTGCTGCTATCTCGCTCTCAGTCGGTGTACCCCAAGGATCTGTCATGGGTCCACTCCTTTTCTCTCTCTATACCCAGTCCCTTGGTGCACTCATCTCTTCCCATGGCTTTCAGTACCATTTTTAGGCTGATGACTCCCAGATCTACCTCTTTACACCTGAAATCTCAATGCAGACGCAGATCTCTGCCTGCCTTTCTGACAATACAGCTTGGATGTCTCACCACCGCTTGAAATTGAACTTGGCCAAAACTGAGCTTCTTATTTTTCCCCCTAAAACCTCCTCTCCTCTTCCTTCTTTCTCAGTCTCTGTGGATAATTTTCTACTCCTCCCTGTTTCCTCGGCTCGCAATCTTGGGGTTGTCTTTGACTCCTCTCTCTCCTTCTACACATGCATCCATCTGATAGCTAAGACCTGCTGTTTCTTTCTCTATAACATCAACAAAATTTGGTCATTCCTTTCTGAACATACTACTAAAACACTTATCCACTTCTTAATCACTAATGACTATTGTAGCCTACTCCTCGCTGGTCTCCTACTGAATCATCTCTCTCCTCTTCAATCTGTTCTACACTCTGCTGCAATGCTAATCTTCCGCCAGCCTTGTCATGCTCATATTACCCCTCTTCTCAAGTCACTTCATTGGCTCCCTATCCGTTTCCACATCCAGTTCAAAATTCTCCTGCTGACCTATAAGTGCATTCACTCTGTAGCAACTCATTACCTTTCCTCTCTTATACCTCCCTACATGCCTCCCCGGAAACGCCGCTCTTTTGGCAAATTACTTCTATCGATGCCCTCTCTTCTACTGCTAACTCCAAACTTCACTCCTTTCACCTTGCTGCTCCTTATGCCTGGAACAAACTACCTGAGTCTGTGCATCAGGTGCCTTCTCTGGCCCTTTTTCAAATCCAGGCTGAAAACTCACCTCTTTGCTGCCACTTTCGGATCTTGACTCACCTGATCACCTTTGTGTTTCTTTACCACATCCCCTAGATGTAGCCCTTTCTATACCTACTGTGTTCTTTGTAAGCTCTGAAGAGCAGGGACTGTCTCTTACATGCCTGTGCAGCGCTGCGTATGTCTTGTAGCACTATACAAATGCTCAGTAGTAGTAGTAGTATCTACGTTTACCCGTTCCACTCCATTCATTAATTTATAGACCTCTATCATATCCCCCCTCAGCCGCCTCTTTCCAAGTTGAAGAGCCCTAAACTTTTAAGCCTTCCCTCATAGGGATATCCTTCCATCCCCTTTACCATTTTGGCTCAATGAAGTTTGAGGTTTAACCATGATTCCTCCATGCAGGTCACTCTATCTGTCTTAGAAATCAATACAGTAACTTGTACCATGCTGCTTAAGGTTGTAACCATCGCTCCATGCAGATTATCCCCAATGTCTGCTATTTAATGAAAGGCCACGGGGCAGGGTCCCGGCGGCCGCATGTAACCGGGTGTTCGGCCGGTGCGAGGACCCTGCCCGCGGACGTCATCGGAATGGGGCGGAGGCACGGTGACGTAGGGAGCTTCGATGGTGGTGATTGGCTCCACCCGCATCTGGGAGCGTGGTGGAGCCTGGGAGCCAGAGGCGGGCGGCGGTTGCCCAAACTCATGCGTCTCCTCGTGGTCTGGTGCCTGCTTCCCTGCTTGTTTTCATGTGGCGGAGGCGCAGTGCAGGAGCCGCGATGCCCAGGGCAGGAGCCGGTGGGATGCTGCAGCATGGCCGCGCCAGGCAAGCGGAGCACGGCCTCTTCCCCCCGTGGGAGCAAGCGTAGCCAGTGGAACGGTGAGGAGAGCGGCGGGGGCTGGGTCAGAAGGAGCGGAGGCAGCCGGGCCCATGGAGCGGTGGCGAGGGCAGCAGGTTCTCGACAGTTCCGGCGTGATTCGACAACCTCACGCATCGTTGGAGTGCACTACAACAGAGGCATGTGTTGTCCCCGAATCAGATACTTGCTCCTTTACCAAATTAGGAATAGATAGTTCAATAACTACTGCTAAGTTCTGGAATTAATAGCTACATGATTAAATAGGTGGGGCAAACAGTAGTGGGGAGGTTGGGATGGTTTTGGGGGGGTTTGGGGAAGGTGGCTGGGTATGGGTTCCATTAGCGGAACTTTCGGGGGTATAGCCGGAGGTTGGCGTATGGGTGGGGAGGGGCCCATTACCCATAGTAGCTGGTTTTAAAAAAATAAATAAATAAATAAATAAATAGGTTTGGACAAGTTCCTGGTGGACCGGTCCCTAAACCATGATTAAGAAAGGACCTGGGATGTCACTGCTTGACCCAGTGCAGGCATTGCGGAACCTGTGGCTTTTGGGAAGCTGCTGGGTATGTCTGGCCCGGATTGGCCACTGTGGGGGATGGGGTGTTGGGCTTGGTGGACCTTGGTCTGACCCAGTGTGTAATATCTTTGGTTCTTATGTACCGTGGCGCATGGGGTGGGTTATGGGGGGTGGGTTATGGGGGGGTGTGTATCCATCAGTTGCATAGCCACCTTTTCGGAATTGAATAAATAAATAATTTCCTGTGCGGGCAGGGTGCTTCGGCGAGGCGTCAGTGGTTTGACGAGGTGCATCGGGGGGGGGTCTGAGATGGGTTGGGGGCATAAGAGAAAAAGGGGGGGATAGCTTGGAGCAGGTCGGGTGGGGAGGCTGGGAGGGCTCGGGGGGGCATGTGCTCGGGCAAAGGGGACACCGAGCGGTACGCAGGGCTTGGGTTTTGGGGTTGGTGGGTCGCGGGTTGGGAGAGTGGGCGGGGGGATCTGGGGGGCTATTACGGTGCTCCAAGTGGAATGGGGGGTTAGCGAGGGGTCGCAGCACTGGGCAGCTCCAAGGCGGGAGGGGGTCTCGGGGGCGATGGGATTGTGGGCCTTCCGATGGCGGGCGGTGATGGGGCTCGGGGTGGGGGTGGGGGTCTCCCGGAGGGCTGTCCGCGGTCCGGGAGGTTATTCACCAGTAGGGGGCCCTGACGACGGGAGAGCTGGCTTGGGGGAGGCCTTGGTCCATGTGGGGCGGAATGGTTGCGGGCTGGGCTTCCTTTCGGGCTTCAGTGGTTTCCCCACCTTGGTTTTCTTTTGTTGTTCTCTTTGTCTCCACAGGTGGCGTTCAGAACTCGGCACACTGGCAGGTGCAGTGGAGGTGGCCAACTGCGAGCAGAGCGTACAGGACAGGCTGCACCAGTTGCCGAGGATGGCGGACGATTGAGGCTTCAGCCATCGGCAGCAGGGTGGCCGAGACTAGGGTAGCAGGTGAGTTGCAGGCAGCCGGGGGGCCCGTTCGGTGGCGGAGATCGCGGGGAGGAGCAAGGGTGACAAGCATGCCATATGGTCCAGTAGTGTTGGGGTGGCCCCACTGTGTGGGGTCCTTCCCCGCTTTGTTCACCTACTATTCGACCTCGTTGTTGGGGGGCGGTTGTTGTTGCGTAAGAGGCGGGAAGCCATGTTTCGAGGGGAAGGGGCTCTGGGATAGCGTCCGAAGACTCTGGTCGGAGGAGTCGGAAGCGGCAATAGATCTTTCCGCCTTCTGGAGGGCAGAAGCGCGGCAGGACTGGTGGATGAGGGGCCCATTAGGCCTCCATGCCGGCCCCTCGAGCATTCAGTGGGGGGCTGCCGGCCTACTACACTAATTCGTTTTAGGGGCCTTAAGGATTTGGCTTCGACAAGTCCCGCTGTGGAGAGGGGGATGTATTAAGGGGCGTGGGGATTCCTGGATGGTTTTGGGGTCCGGTATATGAACTGTGGGAGCGGCCCAGGCGTGAGGTCCATGGGTTGTGCCACTTCGGTGCGGGTTTAGGTTCGAGTGGGAGATATTCAACACAAAAAAAAACAAAAAAACGCCAAACAACACAATGACGAAGCTTGGAAATTCCAGCGGTTTCCTACCTCATCGGTGTCGGTGGGGCATGCCGGTAATGTTCGCATCCAGTGGAGCGGGGTACGGGTCATGCTGGGTGTGGATCGGAAGGTTGCATTGGTGGGCAATTTTGGTCTTGGGGCGCGGTTGGTACAGGGGTTGCGGAATCCGCTTGATGTTGTGGACAGTACACCTGTCGGAGTGTCAATGGTGGTTTCGGCTGTGACGGTCGAAAATGCCTGACAATGGGCAGTGCATTTTTGGTTGCCTACTTGAGGTTTACTACTTTTGGTACAGATGGGGGGGGAAGTTAGGTTGGGCACATGGATTTGCAGCACGGGCTGGGTAAGACGGAAGGCCCGGTGCTGAGGAGTGCTGGTTCTGCAGGGATTTTGGATGTCGTGGATTTGGCGGATCGTCTCCTTCTTGATAAGACATCGATACGGGGGGTGTTCGGGATGACTGGGTCGGCTGCATTGTGCTTAGCGTTGAAGGAAACGCAGGCTCCCCTGATACATGGTTGCTGCATCAGTGGGTGTTGGCAGCTGCAGGAGTGCTTGTAATGCCCCACAGGATTTAAGAATCAGAGGTTATGCGTGCGGATTGTGTTGCGGGCTTGAGGGGCATTCTATGCTGGGATTGCCAGTATAGGGGGGCGGGAAGCCTTCCTTGGGTGTGTGGGCGTGTGGACAGCTCGTAGCAGGCTGGACGTGACTCCTGCCTATCTAGCAATAGCCTTCTGGGAATTGTTTTCCAGTTAGGGACGGGAGGGCTGTAGCTCGTTAGGCGCGCAACTGCAGGTTAGTGGAGTGGGGCGACAATGTAGCAGTGGTCGGAGCTGGGCAGTGGTGTTGGTAGGTTTGCATTGGAATGGGGGGGACGCGTCTCTGCATATCCCAGATGGCTCCAATGGGATGGTAGACGCGTTTTCCCATTTCGAAGGGGTATGGTGGTGGCCCCGGAATGGTGCGGGGTCCCGCGGACGGGCTGGACCATGGGCCGGGACGGATGAGAGGCGTACGAAGAGCTGCAGGGGTGGGAGTATCCATGGTCAACGCCTCTTGACACTGGTGGGTCTATTACACGAGGGCTGCGGGGGAAGGATGCTCTGCCTTACCGGGGGAGGGGGCAGGTTTACAGTATGTCGCCTCCCTATTCAGGGCAGTGAGGTCGGGTAATTTCTTTGCGGTCCACAGGGGTGGGTCCATAGCTATTTCCAGCATGGCAGGGGTGGGGGGGTATACTGCGACGGCGGGTATGGGCAGGCAAGGGGCTGTTGTGGGTCATCCTCACGTAATCAGAAGTGGACTGCAAGGGAAGGAAGTTCCAGGTATTGAGGGGATTGCTGGGCTAGTGTTCTGCCCATTGGACCCCTTGTGGTGTTAGTTGCATGCAGGGGAGGGGAATCTTCAGGTATGAGGATTCAGGGTGGGGGCAGAGTTGTCAGTTCAGCGGGACTGAGGATGCGGCGCCAGCACGCTGAGATGGGCGCTGTGGTAAGTTCAGGGGTGTTGGGGGATGGTGTGTCCGCGTGTCGGCGACGGCATGAGGTGGTTCACAGCCAGCCCGTACGATTTTGGGGGCAGCGATCGGGGGGGGGGGTCGTGGTGGTGGTGCCAGACTAATGGCTACAAGCATCGGAGGAGGGGGAATGGGGATTTGCGGGCTGGTTTACGCTTCAGGGAGGCGCAGGGACATACAATTGGTGGAGGCTAACTGGTTGGAGTTCAGGGTGGTTGGAGTTCAGTAGTGGGGGCAAGGCCTAGGGTAGGTTGGCTGATGGTCATCCCATCATGTCGGGGGATAGTGAGCGGGAATCAGTGTGGCTGGTGTGGGCTCTTGTGGTCAGGATCCAGCTGGGGTGTCGTTATGGCTGGGTGAGCGCGGTTGCATTTGGGCCGCTCCTAATGCCTTTGCTCGGTCATCCTTGGGATCGAGGGCCTAGCCGGCATGGATCGGGTTACAGTTGCTGAAGGGCAACGATTGGATTAGGGAGCGGCCAGTGGTGATAGGAGTGGTAGCGAGGACTCTTGCGGTACTTTGGTGCAGGTTTCCCAGTGGGGTTTCTGTAGTGGACTTCATCTCAAGGCTGGCTGGCAAATTTTATAATAAATAAACAACAAAATACACAACCAACGGGGGGGGGGGGGGGGGGGCAACAGCTGTTTGTTAGTCGGGGTCCGTGTGCAAGACGGTTTAGCTAATCAGACCTTTGTGCGTGGAGAGTAAGGTTGCATGGTGGTTCAGGGGACGGAGAGCTCTTATCCCCTATGGGGGACTTGCGTGGCAGCAATGGCTGGGGTGTGACATGTGTGCTTAGGTGGGGGGCTCACCGGTCGCAGCTTATATGGGGGGGGGCGGCTTCGGGACATTAATGTCACCGGTGCCGGTAGAGGGATCCCGGAGGTCCGGGGTCCGGAGCTGTAGGCCTACCGGGGTCGGGGGCGGGGTGCCCTCGACCTGACATTAATGTCCTCTGTGCCGGTGGCGGGATCCCGGAGGTCCGGGGTCCAGAGCCTTAAGCTATACTTGGGCTGGGGGCGGGGTGCCCCCGACCCGGACAACCCCTGGCTGACTTTTGCTAATTACATGGCGAGGTCGGGGAAAGGGGATTATGAAGATTGCCGTTGGCATGACCGCGGCAGAAGCGGAAGCAGGGTCACCTTGCTAATAGCATGGCTGGTGAGGCATTGCTCCGCTGTTTGGATTGTTAAGAGGATTATTCTTGGATTGTAATGTTCGGTATGTTATAAAGGTTAATAAAGCTGCGACCGGTTATTTCCCAAGAGCGGTTGTCTGTGTGCATTTTGTGGGCAATGAGGGTGGAGCTAAAGGTGGGGGGGGGGGGGAGAAGAGGGTTGGATGGTTAGTGCGGCCCGGAACACCAGGTCCGAACTACCTCGGTTACCGTTTTAATCACTCACCAGTGCAAGTTACCCCAATGCCTTCTTGAAAGCACAGTGTTGTCATACCACTGCTGTTATGGGTTGTAATTTCCACTTTGTGCAGATTATCCTAATGCATCATTACCCTCTTCTTTGTCACTAGGAATCCTTGTGTGTATACCATGCTTTTATGACTCTATTGCTATTTTTGTCTCCGCCATCTCCCCGGAGAGTCTATACTATGCATCTATTATCCTTTCCTTGAAGAAATATTTGTAGATGTTATTCCTGAGCCTCCCTTGAACCTCTTACTGTGGTCTCTTCTAGATCATCGTCATCACACATCCACCTGTCTCTCCGTGTTCTCCTGCTTGTATCCTCCTATCTTCTGGAGATCTGAGTCTCAATCCTGGCCTTCAAAGTCAACTGTTCTCCTATGTACATCAAACCTTGAATAATGTCTCTATCCTTTCCTCTCTCTTACCTTCTTTTTTCGTGCTTCCAATGAAATGTTGCTCTGTTTCCAATAAGCTTGTCTATATTCTTGACCGTTATCTATTACTCTCCATCTTCTTACCTAGAGTGAGACTTGGCTTTTCCCTGAGGACTTGCTTCAGTTGTTGCTCTCTGTCATGGAGGATGTTTTTTCTCCCATTTTTATTTATTTATTTAGATCTATTTCAGTCCACGTTTGTAATGCGCTGCAAATGCTGTGCAGAAGCTAACAAATTATTCAATGTTATACATTAAAATCATCCCTTACGTATAAGTTCATCTTTCTATCTCCCCACTACACCCATCTGTATTCCTATTCTCTTTATTTAATTCAACGTTCCAAAGAACCACTGAATCACACCAGCATCCATCGAGCCCAGCATAGTTTTTCCATAAGAACCCAGCTGATCCAAAGAAGCACATTTATTACTCATAGCTCATTTCCAGGGATGAGCAATTGCTCTCCCACATCTACCTGGCAAATCATTTTTTATGAATTTTTCCTCCATGTGTTGATCTTTTTTTCTGAATGTCAGATTACTTCTCTTTCTTGTCTCAGTTCTAAAGAAAATGATTTCCAAAAGACTAGTCCACAAATCACATATACTTGCTGCCTAGTATTTTGAATTATTGTTGATCCGTTATCACCAACAACTATTTCTGTGAAAATCATAATATTCTTCCTGGAATACAGGGCAATAATAGGTCACTAAGAAATTTATGTCCCTCCTCATTCATTGATGGGGCCACTTGGATGGAAACCGGCTGCTGGTATTAACCCTTAAAAAGGAGATAGAGCAGCTTTTAAACTAGATAACAGGGGAAAGCTGACAGTCGCTCAAGAGCGCATGGTTTGAAAGGATTATCCTTGAAGGATACTAGCAAAAGAGAGAAGTTAGGGCATCCTGATAGAGAGGTTCCAATAAAGATAAAAGTAACCCAGATGCCCTTAAGTACAGAGCAGACAGCTAAACATTCCAAATTACCCCTGTCGACTGTTAACCAGATTAATATGAATAAAATACAGCTTCTAAAATGCCTGAATGCAAATGCTAGAAGTCTAAAAAATAAGATGGGAGAATTAGAATATATAGCACTAAATGAGAGGTTAGATATGATTGGAATCTCAGAGACATGGTGGAAGGAGAACAACCAATGGGACACTGTGATACCAGGGTACAAACTATATCATAATGATGGAGTAGATCAAATTGGTGGAGGGGTTGCGCTCTATGTTAGAGAGGGCATTGAGTCACACAGAAAAAGCTTTGCAGGAAACAAAATACACTGTAGAAATTTTATGGATAGAAATTCCATGCAAAAAGGGGAGGGCAATGGCAGTGGGTATGTACTACTGACCGACTGGCCATGATGAACAAATGGATGATGAAATGCTAAAAGAAATCAGGGAAGTTAACAAAAGTTACAGCGCAGTAATAATAATGGATGATTTCAATTACCCCGGTATCGACTGGGTCAGTGTCATGGCAGGACATGCTAGGGAGATCAAGTTCCTAGATGAAATAAATGACTGCTTCTTGAAGCAGCTGGTTCATGAAACGACCAGAGGGGAAGCCATATTGGACCTAGTCGTTAGTGGAACACCAGATCTGGTGCAAAAGATAAGAGTGTTGGACCCGCTTGGCAATAGTGATCATAGCACGATTGCATTTGATTTAATAAATGGAGCAAGACGGCAAGGAAATCCACAGTATTACCTTTTAACTTTCAAAAGGGAGACTATGATAAAATGAGGAAAATAGTTAAGAAAAAGTAAGATTAGCAGCTGCAAAAGTTGAAGATTTACATCAAGCATTGGCATTGTTTAAAAATACTGTCTTGGAAGCCCAGACCAGATGTATTCCATGCTTTAGGAAAAGTAGAAGGCAGGCCAAAAAACTGCCAGCATGGTTTAAGGGTGAGGTCAGAGAGGCTGCTGTTGCCAAAAAGACATCTTTCAGGAAATCGAAAAAGGAGTCAAATGACAAAAACTGGAAACAACATAAGCACTCACAAGTTAGATGCAATGCATTCATAAGATAGGGCAAAGAGAGAATTTGAAAACATGCTTGCTGTGGAAGCAAAAATACATAATAAAAATTTTTTTCAAGTACATTCGTAGCAAAAAACCTGTGATAGAGGGGTAAAAAGGATGCTAAGGGAAAACAAGGCCATAGCGGAGAGACTGAATGAATTCTTTGCTTCAGTCTTTACTAAAGAAGATGTAGGGAAGTTACCTATGTCTGAAAGGTGAAAGATATTTAAAGGTGATGCATGAGAAGAATTGAAAGAAATATCGATAAACCAGGAAGATGTATTACAACTATTTGATAAACTGAAGAGTATCAATTATTCAAAGTTGTTAAAAGGCAAGAGGATTGTGAAAAATTGCAAGAGGACCTTGATAAACTGGAAGACTAGACATTCAAATGGCAGAAGAAATTTAATGTGGACAAGTGCAAAGTTATGCACCTAGGAAAGAACAACCCAAACTATGGTTATGCGATGCAAGGTTCCACATAAGGAACCACCATCCAGAAGAAAGATTTAGGCGTCATCGTGGATAATACATTGAAACCCTCCGCCCAGTGTGCAGCAGTGGCCAAGAAAGCAAGTAGAATGCTATGAATCATAAGGAAAGAAATGGAGAATGAAACCAAGGATGTTATAATGCCTCTCTGTATCGTTCCATGTGCGACCACATCTTAAAAAGGATATAGTGCGATTAGAAAAGGTACAGAGAAGAGTCACCAAAATGGTAAAGAGAATGGAAGGATACCCCTATGAGGAAAGGCTTAAAAGGTTAGGGCTCTTCAACTTGGAAAAGAAGGGAGATATGATAGAGGGGAGATATGATAGAGGTCTATAAATTAATGAATGGAGTGGAATAGGTAAATATAGATTGGTTGTTTACACCATCAAAAAGTAGAAAGACTAGGGGACATGCAATGAGGCTTGTGATAAGGAAGCTTATCATAGCTCAGGAAGGAGCTATAGAAAAGGTGAAGTGACTCTGAACAAGCAACCTGTCAGTTCTGGTAGAAATAAGAAAACAGAATTTTCCCATAAAAGACTACCAGTCCCAGAATGCACCAGGTTTCCAACAGCCATTAGAGGAGCTGAAGTGGGGAAACGTGTGTTCAATCAGGAGGGCTATGAGGTAATCCCTAAGCACTCATCTCAAAGGGCAGGGCCTGATTCAGCACAGCTGCGCTGTGTTAGGAAGGAGCACTCATCTAAGCAGAATAAAGGTAGAGTTTATTCTACAGAGAATCAGCTTGAGCTTGATCATCTTCATCATCAGGAGGATCATCAGAAGCAGAAGCCAAACCGGACGGACAGAGAGGGAAAGAAACCCTTTGGAAGAAAGAGGAGAAAAGCCTTTGAGAGGTCTAGAAGAGTCCAGAGCAGTACGTATACTGGGAGGCATTCCAAGGGCCAGCATACACCATTGGACTGGGGAAAGCCAGAGGAATGGTGCTGCAGAGCTAGGAATCTCCAGACGGTACCTGTGAGGGAGACGGCTGCACGTGGAAGGGACCCTAAGACCCGTGCCAGAAGGTATGTGAAGAGAGATCCAATGTCCAGGGATCTGGATTGGAAGGCTGGACATAAGAACTGGACTACATACTGGCCAGGCTATATAGCAGGGGTCTCAAACACGCGGCCCGCGGGCCGCATGCAGCCCGCGAGAGAACGTTGTGCGGCCCGCAACGGCTTCTGCTGCTGCTGCCGTTGCCGCCGTGGCAACGGCAGAATCGACGGTCAATTAAAAAAAAAAAAAAAACTGGCTTCTGCTGCTCAAGCAGCAAAATCAGCTGTCCTGCGGCCCCTTCCTCTCTGCCCGGAGATCCCCGAGAGTGCTCCATCAGCGGGTGCTTTTCAAGCCGCGAAGAGAGTATTTCCCTCTCGCGAGGCTTGAAAAGTGACTAGGTTTAAGCCGCGCGAGAGGGAAATACTCTCTTCGCGGCTTAAAAAGCACGCCGCAGATGAAGCACACTCAGGGCTCTCCGCGCAGAAGGGAAGGGGCCGCGGGACAGCTGATTTTCTGCTGCAGCAGCAGAAGCCAGGTTTTTTTTTAATTTACCTGGGGGGGGTGTTGGACTGGAAATGGGCTATTGGCAGGGGGGGGGGTATGACTGGAAATGGGCTATTGGCAGGGGGGGTTATGAATGGAAATGGGCTATTGGCAGGGGGGGTTTTGAATGGAAATTGGCAATTGGCAGGGGGGGTTATGACTGGAGATGGGCTATTGGCAGGGGGGGTTATGACTGGAGATGGGCTATTGGCAGGGGGGTATGACTGGAAATGGGCTATTGGCAGGGGGAGGTTATGACTGGAGATGGGCTATTGGCAGGGGGGGGGGTTATGACTGGAGATGGGCTATTGGCAGGGGGGGGTTATGACTGGAGATGGGCTATTGGCAGGGGGGTTATGACTGGTAATGGGCTATGGTGGGGGCTAGGACTGGAAATGGGCAGACGGGGGTCAGGAAGGACCGGAGGTGGGCTGATGGGGGGAGTTAGGACTGGTAATGAGCTATGGAGGGGCTGACTGAAATGGGGTAATGGGGGTTAGGGCTGGAAGTGGGCTATTGGCAGGGGGGTTATGACTGGTAATGGGCTATGGGGGGGTAAGACTGAAAATGGGGTGATGGGGGGTAAAACTGGAAGTGCGCTATGGGGAGGTTAGGACTGGTAATGGGCTATGGGGGGTCTAGGACTGGTAATGGGCTGGGGGGGGGGTTGCTAGGACTGGAAATGGGCTGAGTGGAAGGGGGGCTTGAACTGCAAATGGCTGATGGGGAGGGGGGCTTGGAATGGAAATGGGCTGTGAGGGGAGGGAGCTAGGATTGGAAATGGGCTGATGGGGGGCTAGGATTGGAAATGGGCTGATGGTGAGGCTAGGATAGGACTGGAAATGGACTAATGGGGGGACTAGAAGGGAGCGGATGCTGGGTGGGGCTGGAACTAGAAGGGAGCTGATGTTGGGGGAGGATTAGAATGGGATGGAGCTGGGAAAGTGAAATGGAGAGGGGAAAAATATTTTGTCTGGGAGAGAAGACAAATCTACAATTGGCCAGGTATTGGGAGAGTAAGTGGGGATTGAGGATGGAGGGGTAAAATTTGAGTGGATGAAATAGGAATGAGGAAAGAGAAAAAGGAGAAAGATTAGTATGTTAAAGCAGATGTAGAGAGAGAATGGAAAAAAAAACTAGGAGAGAAGAAAGGGCAAATGGACAGCAGACGATGGAGAGTTAGCAGAAGACATGAAGAAACCAGAAGAAAGTGGCTGGAACAATTGCAACTGAAAAAAATGCACAAAAGGTAGAAAAATATCTCTTTATTTTGAATTTATTAACTGGAATATGTCAGCTCTGGGAAATGTGCATCATTAATGTTTGCGCTTTGTTTAGTACAAGAGGAAATTAATTTATAGTTTTATTTCTACAGTGTTGTTGTACATTCCAAGTTTGGCTTTTGGGGTTCCCAGTTTAATTATTGTCTTCTTGTTTCTAAATCTTTTAGTCTTTCTTTATCCATACTCATTAAAGAGGCATGTTTACTAAAAGTTAGTGTATGGTAACATTATGCAAATATTTATGCAAATGAGGCCCCTTATGCAAATGAGGCCCCGCGTCTTATGCGGCCCCCGGGTTACTTTACAAGTCCTCATTTGGCCATCAAAGCAATTTGAGTTTGAGACCCCTGCTATATAGAGAGGAACTCTAACAGCAATGGAAGCTCAGGTATGAACACTGATCTATGCCCTAGCTATAACCTTGAAAGACAGCAGGGAAACAAGTATTCTCCTGAAAGTGCTCCATTGGGTGATAGCAGATGAAGAATCTGTTTACATGGACTGCTCTCTGTCTAAACTCCTTTGGTGATTTTCTGTTATAAAGTACAGCAACCATCACAAAGAAATACAAACTTGTTCTTTAATCTACTCAGAAAAGCTCCTGAGTAGGATTTCTAGCCACGCAGTAGAAAGCAAGCCAGCTAAGGGGTTTCAGCTGGATAACTGCTAGCAATTGAGCCTTACCTAATTGCTTGTGAGCTCTAAGAGAATCACTTCTGAATCTATGTGGGAAGATATAAGAAGTTAACCTGAAAAGAACAGTTTTTCCTTTCTTTGTGGCTTTTGGTTTGTTGTTTGATATATTGCTAAGAGAATATTAGCTAAAGCCTACAGAAAAGACCAGTTTGTTACCAACCAGGTCTTATTTCTTTTGCTTTGATTGCCTGACAAGTTCAAATGTTGTTTCCTGACTTGGTTTTTCCAAGTTTAACACTGAAAGCAAGTAACCTGTTTTATGTGCTACCAAGCATATCTGTGTCGGGAGAAATAACCCCATAAATAAATATCTTATTGGCTTTACACTTGAGCACAACTAAATTATTGTGAGCAGCTGTGTCGGGTGTGAATGGACTGCATTGCCCACAATCCCTTGCAAATCATATTGACATATGCACTTGCCAAGACTGTGAACATTCTCACCCAGGCAGCCGTCTGACAGGCTATAATGTAACCCATTCATAAAATCAAATATTTTTTCAGTCAACGCTTAATCAAACGCTTGAATTCATTACTAGAGGATGTAGTAAAAGCTGTTAGTGTAGTGGGGTTTGAAATAAGGTTTGGAGAAGTTCCTGGAGGAAAAGTCCATAAATCATTATTAAAAAAGAACCGGAAAATCCACTCCTTGCCAAGCATTGTGGAACCTGTGTGTCTTTTTGGGAACCTGCTAGGTACTTGTGATCTGAATTGGCCACTGTTGGAAATAGGATATTGGGCTTGATGGACCTTGGTCTGACCCAGTATGGCATATCTTATGTTCTTATGCAGTAAAAAACCGACACAACACTTTAAACTGAACCTGCAGTTCCACTGGGATCTAATGCAGTATAATCAGCTTGGGTGTTACATGATCCTGAGACTTCAATCTCAGTAACAAATGTGCTACTGTACTTTCTGCCAACTGTGGATGTTTTTGTTGATATTTCTTTAAGACAGAATGTAAACTATACAATAGTCTAGGCAAGATGTCACCAACACATCAATCAAAGTAGCAAGATCTTTTTGGTGCACTATTGATTGCACCTACATAAGAAACAAAGACTTAGGAATGAAGAACACAATACTAATGAGATCTGTTTAGCCAAATGTGATATAATATATTTTCATGAAGTGCAACTCCCTTAATATTGAATATCCCTCATTCCATTAACCAGGGAGGAGTGGCTCAGTGGTTGGGACAGGTTACCTCAGGCCAGAAGGTCAGGGGTTCAAGTTCTGCATGGGGACAAGCAACCTTAGGCCGGAGGGACTGGTGTCTCTAGTCCCATGGCCACTCCTTGTGGCCTTGGGCAAGCTACATAACCCTCCATTGCCTCAGGTACACTTAGATTGTGAGCCCTTCAGGGACAAGGGAATAAAAAGTACCTTTTAGTATACATGTAAACCGCATTGATTCTAAAGAGCACAGTATAAATAAATAAAATAAAATAAAAACCATGGTGGTGGTGCTGGGCTGCTGCTGTCTCTTCCCCCCCCCCCCCCCCAAAAAAAAAACATTTCAGTATCTTCCCCCACCTCAGTACTACACTTTCTATTCTTTGGAGGCCACTCCATCTACATGTTCACGGTAACTATTATTTATGTGCTCCTGATAAATTCCCCTCCCCCTTTCTTACTGGCATTGACTCCTTGCTTTCTTTCTTCCTTGACCCATCTCCTACTTTCCTCATTCTTGGTGTCTTTAACTTCCATGCTGATAACTGCTTTGGCTCTTATACCTCAAAGTTTCTTTCTTAACCTCTTTACGTGACTTCCAGCTCTGCTCTGCTGCCCCCGTTCACCAGAATGGTCATTGCCTTAGCCTAGTCTTTTCGTCCAGCTACTCTCAGGCTTCAACTTAATTCTTTTTCCCTTTAGCCATCATCTAAACCTTTCACAATTAACCACCCTCCCTCACAGCCTATGCAGTCACCAACATCTCTTTCGGGAATGTGCAGATCATTGACCCTCTTCTATGCTCTCTACTGCTGACTCATCTCTTCTCTCCTCTCCTATATTGTCTGAATCGGTCATGAGAACGTTTATTCCTGTAACAATCCTGTGCCAATCCAATCCACATATTTTTCCTACAACTAAACCGTGATAGTACGGACAAACCTTTATTGCTGAGAACATACGTATGGTTCATACGCCTATATTTTACCACACCAAACACAGACACCATGAACAGCCGCATTACCTAGAGCAGAGTCTTCCAAATGCAGTCCTGGAGGGCCCCACACCATTCAGGATCTATGCTGCCTCTAATAAGGATGCCTGTGCTGCATATCTATGCACCACCCCCATGGTATGCTGATGTAGCTCATGCATATCTATGAGGGACAGCATGAAAACCCGAACAGTGGTTGGAACACCAGGACTGGATTTGGGACACTCTGCCGTAAAGCAGCAGCCAACAGGGCCAGACCCCCCCCCCCCCCCACAGGCCCCATTGGCCAATGCCTCCTGGAGAGGCAGGACATTTGGCCCTGCCTGTATCCCCCAATACTAGCAGTTGCATACCTTAGCACTGCCACCCTACACCTGGGTATATGGTACACAGCTTTCAAACGTTGCCCATGATAACTGGCAGATATCAATTCCTACGTTAAGCACATTTTGCTCATTGATCTCCACCATAACAATCATTGTGATGTCTGCGGTGTGCGCTGCAGGTCTGGTCTCTGACCGTGTTTACCACCCTGGGGAGTGACCCCCAACAGTAGTGCGTACCATATCCATGCCTGTACTGTGCCCAGGACTGGTGTGGTGGGTATGGCTGCTGGACTCCTCTATAGTAGCACAATGCTGGCATAGGTGTGGGGGTGGCTGTCTGCCTATCCAGTGTGTGGTGGCTGCAAACACCTTCCACAGCCCACACTGCCAGCAATGTTGCCAGTATTGGGCTGCCAATGTGCATAATGAGGAGCAAGGTACCATGGGTATAGGCCGGACAGGGTGGCCTGGCCAGGGTGCATCTGCACAGGGCATAGGGCACTGACTGGGACATTTTTGTGCCCGGCCATCACCTACACAGACAGGGTGACCTCAGTATGTCCTGCTGAGAGATCACTCTCACCCTGACTGTGCAGTGACCACAGCATGGCTAGGCACCCCCATAGTGTTATATAGTTGTTCTTTCATGTGATAGATATGGGTTTCCTTTTGGGGGCCCAGTCACTGATTTATCTGCTTGCTGTGTATGCATCTCCACTGGGAACATGCACTGTGGACTAACTAGCACACTGTTTGCAGCTGGTATGTGTTGTGATGGAGCAGCTTGCAGGGTGCAGTGGGTGATGACTTGCTGCAGGAGAATATCAGATAGTGGTGGGGTGCAGCTCACCATATCCAGGCATAATATCTGTCTGCTATTGTGTTATGAATGTGTATAGAGCTGCATTGACTGCCCTTTGGGGTGTCTGCTCCTCAGCAGGACTGGGGTTAATGGACCCCTCTACTGCCACCTTTGCAGGGAGGTAGAATGTGGATCTCATGGATGGGGGACCCTGTTTGCTTGGGGGGGGGGGGGTGGTGCGTGGCCCACCTGGGGGTCCATGGGGGCTACACCTGACTGAAACAGACAGAGATATCCAAGGTGTTTGTGAAGAAACTACCTATCTCACACATTAACACTGCTTTGGACCTCTGGCATGGCCTCATTCAGCCATGGAAGGTGTTGTGGACCTGGTCCTGGATGCCTCATTGCACCCTCAGGGTGAGCACAGTACCCGCACAATGTGACGGTGTGTAGCTACTCTGTGCCAGTAAAAGACACGGTCAGTACCCCCTACCAGGCCGAGGTGCTGTGGGGGTGCATTGCCCATCTTGTGTTCATCTGTGGACAGCTGATTTGCATGTGCAGTGCATCATGGGTATGGGTGGGCTACCCTATCCTGGTGACCACAGCAGACTGTCTGTGTGGTGACATGCATGCTCTCTGCAGCCAGCCAGGGGCTTGCTAGCAGCTATAGAGCTGTAGCCCAATGGTTAATTCACTGACTCTGAAGCCAGAGGTCATGGGTTTAATCCCACAGTGGGGTTATTTGATAGGGTTGTCCAATGCATTTTATTTAATGTACATATTTTGATGCCAGCAAAAACACCCTCAGCGTACTTTACCCATAAGGTGCCTCTGAGGGTGCTTTACAGGGCGCCCTATAGGGCACCTTATGGTTCCTGTCCATATAAGGTGCACTATACAGTATCCTATAGGGTGTCCTGTAGGGGACATTTTAGGGTGCTGTGGCCGACAGTGCAATTTCTAATGTGCCCTATGAAGTGCCTTATAGGGTGCATTATACGGCACCCTCAATTACGGCACGTGAGGGCGTGTTTGCTGGCAGCAATTAATAACATAAAATTAAAGTGCTGCAGGACAAAATATGTAGAATGCAAAGCTGATGCCATAGCCAGCCTTACGTATTAGGCACACTGGGGAGCAAACTCATGACCCCTGTATCAGCAGTCAGTGCCTTAACCATTGTGCTCCACAGCTGCTCCTCCTTGCCTGTCAGCGCACCTACTTATGCTTTTCATTCCTTAAACTGCACAGTGCTGCCATAAAAAACAGTACACTGACCTTGCGGTACCTCATACGGCATCCTCTAAAGCGCCCTATAAGCAACATTCTAGGGTGCCTTGGCTGACAGTGCACTTTAAAATGTGCCTTATGGGCACCTTATGTTAACACGCTTTGGGAGTGCGTTTGCTAGTAGTGATAATTAAAATATGAATAAAATGCCTCCTAAAGCAATCTTCCCCTTAATATGTTCTGCCTCAGCCAGCCTTGTTCATTGGGCACTTTGGGGGATTGAACCCCTGATCCCTGCACCATTGGTCAGTGCCTTAACCATTGTGCTGTGGCTCTGCTCTTTTTCTTGCACTTCAGCGTGCCACTTATGCCTCCCACGCAGCTATCTCATGCGCTAAGGTGCGGGGCGCACATGGGCGCCCCGCACCTTAGCGCATATGTAAATTCCGCCTTTCCTTTTTCAGGACGGAACGCCCACTCCTTATATGGTACCCGCACACTACCGGGGCCCGCACTTTACCGAGGTTTTAGTAAACATACCCCCATATCTTGCAAAAGATGTAAAAAAGACTGGAAACTGTTCAAAGGAAGGCGACCAAAATGATTTGGAGCCTACGTCAGAAGCTTTATGAGAAGAGACTTGACTACCTAAATATGTACACTTTGGAGGAGATGAGGGACAGAGGAGATATGATTCAGACCTTTAAATACTTAAAGGGAAATTATGAACAAACAAACCTCTTCCAAAGACGGGGAAGCTGTAAAACTAGAGGGCAAAACATGAAGCTGCAAGGTGGTAAATTGAAAGGCAATGTCAGGAAATATTTTTTCACCAAAAGGGTGGTAGATGCTTGGAATGCCCTCCCGATGGAAGTGGTGGGGACAAACACGGTGATGGAATTCAAAAGGCATGGGACAAACACAGTGGATCCCTTTACAGCAACAGGATAAAAACAAAATAAACTGAAACATATAACTTCTGAACCATCTAACGTCTCAACAAATAGGGGTGTCCTACATGGAGTGGTGGGTTCACCCCTAAACAAAGACATGGGGAGGGGTGGCCTGCACCTACTCTTGTCATCTTGCTGGGCAGACTAGATGGACCATGCAAGTCTTTATCTGCCGTCATCTACTATGTTACTATGTTACTTTTTATTGCAACTGTCTTGCTTCTTTCAAACATGGTGTGTGATTATACCTAATTAATAATACAGAACAACTGCCTAAGGGTAAACTCAATCTAAACCAAAAAGACCCTTAGTAAATCACAATACCCACCAATTATACTCAAAAGAGTTTTTGAGTAGCTTCTACATTTCAATACATACTATATAAGGCAATAAAGACCTCAGGATGGCCTTGCCCCTACATGTGGGAAATCAATCACCATAGGGTTAAAGCAGACACTTACATCACAGGTCATCAGCCTTCTTTTTACCCAATTTCAATTACAAAGTACGCACATCAATTAATTAAATTACATCCCAAAAAGTACTTTTAAGGATTCTTATAATATATAAAACTACAACTACACAACACCAATTACATAGCGTCTGTACTTCCACATGAGCCTGGAAGATCGGGACCATCAATACGATAACCTGAAGAACAATTAAAGAACTTCATAAATAAAAGTCTTCCATACATTCATTACAGAATTAGTAATCACTTATCTGCAAGGTCTCCAAACTCCAGCACATGTCAATGTCCAAATGGAACAGCTACTACACTGCCACGTCCAATAATCTTCTTTGTGGTAATAAATTATTCATACCTCACACCTCAACAAAAGCTTCTGTTTCACCTTAAGCAGGCTTCTTCAGGAGTTCTTAGAACATCTTTATCAACCACATTAAGAAATCCGGATATAGAAAATATCCACAGAACACTTTAGATCTCAGGCTAAAAGCCTCCCAACACCATCTTGCCCTTAGCATCTAAAGTCAGCTGCTTTTCAAAAAGTAATCAACCAATGAAAACATTCATCAAAACTGACGTAACACTTTAAACCCCACCTACACTAAGGATGGCCTTGCCTCATGTAGGGGCAAGGCCATCCCGAGGTCTTTATTGCCTTATATAGCATGTGTTGAAGTGTAGAAGTTATTTAAAAACTCTTTTGAGTACAATTGGTGGGTATTGTGATTTACTAAGGGTCTTTTTGATTTAGAATGTACAAAACAAACCCATTTGGAGAAATTGCCTCTGAGACTTTATACCTAGAGACTAGGGTGGGAGTTCCTGTACTGTGCAACTGAAACTCACCAAGTCCCGCATGGTGTAGAAGAGAAGAAGTAGGCTGCAAGAGAAGGAAAGAAGTAGCAGCTAGGGAGTTCAAGGTGGCTGGTGGCCTGGAAGAGTACATCAATAGTGGAAATCAAGTTGAAACTGCTATGAATGAGGGAGGGAAACTGATGGGCAAGAGAGGTGATGAGAGAGAGACTTGAGAGACCACGAGGGAATAGAGGGAAACTATTGTGGAGAGGGTTAGAGTAGGGATTGAGGGGCTGAAAGAGACTGGAGACAAAGTGGTTGGCTAAGAGACTCTATTAGGACAAGATGGAGCATTGTGAGAGAGAGCTGTGGGCCACTAACTGTGTGCTTTTGTCAGCATGGTGCATTACAAAAAAGCTTAGTATATAAGGCCCTTATTTTGTATCTTATGGGAAGGACCAGATTTGGTATTAAAGAAAGCTTATAAACGAGCGAAATATAACTATCGAGAGTGGCTGCTCATACCGAAATCTTTAGATCTGGATTCTGGTACAGCGTCTGTGGGATCGTCAATTACTTGTGTATTGCCATATTCCAGCCTTTCAAATAGGTTGGCTGCTTCAATCAAAAAAAGATGGAATTTACCTTTGACCCATCCAAAGCTTGTGGATACCTCTGTGTGTATGGTGTACAGCAGAGGTATGAATTTAAGGGATCGACTTTGCCCAGCAGTTCCTCGACAGAAGAGTTCTGCTGCTGTGTATGGACATAAGAAATGTAGTTCTTGCTCATATTGTAGCATTATGGAAGATAAGATATGCATAGATTATGGACATAAAAGTTACCAGCTTACATATGATACAACTTGTAATACATCCTTCGTGGTATATACTCTATGGTGCCCTTGCCCTAAAATGTATATTCAATCATTCATCAAGGGAAACACACCACCAACACAGCCAGGCGACCGGCATGTCGGCCTCGGGTGCTATCCTTCCCTCCCCCCCACCCCCACCCCCACCCCCCCCCCCCCCCGGCTCGCCTCCCCCCCCCCTCCCTCCATCCTTGCCCGAAATAACTCCACAGTACCATATTGTGCCACTAATATAACAACTTTACTTTAACCATAACATTTGGAATCACAGTATACACAACTGTTGGCCACAGCATAATTAAGCATATCAATACATAACAGTGAATACCATTTGTAAAATAATCCCCAAAATAACCGACAACCTATTGTCTTCACTTCTCGAGAGGCACAGCCCAATCGTCTTGACGTCCGGCAGGGATATTTGGAAAATCGGCCGTCCCGAGCCTTTTCCCCACTGCCGTCAGTCCCTATTAGCTTTAGCGCCGTTCAGAAGCGCTTGCCGTTGCAAAATGCCTTTTTGCTTTGCCCCTCTTCTGCGGCAGTGTACCCTTCTACCTCTGCCCAAGTCCCGTCAAAGGAGTGGGCAGGGCTACGTTGCTAATTGCCGTGTAGGTCTCTCCCGCCGCGAAGACGTCGGGATGCCCTCTGTACACTGCTCCTGCCTCCACTCTGGGTCCTGTTGGGGGACACATCAGTTCCTCTATGGCCCTCTCCCCTTTTACATGTTTGGGCTGTGCTCTCTCTGGAAGGGGTGGTCCTTATTGCTTCCGCCAATCCCTCCCGGCAGTGACTCCTCACTGCCCGGGAGGGTCCCCACCCTTTCCCGCTGCCATGGCCAACCACTGTTTCTGCCATAGCCGCTCCATCGTGTCTTGTATCGCACAGAGGAATATGTCCATCCCAATATCAGACAGGTGTATCCCATCTGTGCGATACAAACCGGAGCAGCTCTCTTCTATCATGTCGTGCCTGACGGAATGTCCTCCGATGGTTTCCATGAAACGTCCCATCCATTTATTCACCTTCCTTCTTGTTCGGTCCACTGCTTGGTGTGAACATTCGCCTCTCCATACCCGCCGAGGTATGATGTGCGACCAGACCAACTCTGCTCCTGGGAATGAGCTCCTCAGTGCTAGCAGATCTCTCTGCATTATTTTGGTGAGCTCGACACTGCGGGTACCCGTCAGATCGTTGCCCCCCAGATGGATTAGTATGGCCCAAGGGTTTTTTCCCGCCCTTTGCAATTGCATGACCAGCGGCATCAGCTGGTCCCACACCATACCCCGGCGCCCCATCCTCTTCACTGCCACCTTCCTCCTGGGCAGTCCCAAGTTAAGTCCTTGCGGTCTGTCCTTCGTCCTCCTTTCCGCCCAGTGCACGAACGAATGGCCGCATATCCATGCTTCGCGCCGAGGGCTGCCACCTATGGGGGGGGGGTGTTGTTAACATAACAGCATAACAGCTTGGTAAACTATACATGGATGGCGAACAACAGTGCCAGAATATAATGGTGCATCGTTCCCCCCCTCTTTTTTTTTTTTTTTTTGTTGACCCTCTCTCAATCAGGGTTACGCCAGGCGTCATACCGGGCGTACATACAATTTATATCTATCAGATTTCCACCGTCCGATATGCATGATCTGCTCCCTTGTCATACCTATATGGGCCGCCGTGGAAGCGGCCCCAATGCGGAAGGAGTGAGTGCCGTAAAAGCCTGACTCCAAACCTGCCGCCTCGAGGGCAATCATGAGGACCCTGGCGAACTGGAAGCGCGAAAGCGGGGCCCCGTTAGCGTGTATTAGCCACTGTTCAGCACCTGCTGGTCGCATTTCCTTGTAATCACTGAAAGTTTGCACCGGGCAGGATGCGTCTCCTGGTAGTGGTGCAATACTACCTGTGCCCCTTTCGCCTCGGTGTCGGTCTTGGACCTCCGTACGTACAATACGAGCGACCCGTTCCGTAGGCTTATGTCCTGCTCTCTGATACCACCCTCAGCGTGCTGGCGACTCGCCGTTGCGACTAATTCGCCTATACGGAACGCTCCAAAGAACGCCCATGAAAATGCGCACCTGAACAGCCTGGTTTCGAACTGGTCGAAGCATATCCGGCCTGCTACTGTTATCAGGTTTTGCAAGATCTGGTGTGTTATCGGGCACCGCCAGTCCCTGGTGCAGCGTCGTTCTGCTGTCCAGCCTTTCATGACCCTGGTTATTACAAAGTCCTCTCTCGGGCTGCGCTTACCTAGCGCTTTTGCAAAGAAGGTAATTGCCGCTAGCTGCGTCTGCACTGCTGATTTCTTCGCCCCTAGCCGCTTGGAGTGCAGGATCCATTGCAGAATGGAGTCCGTCGTGGGGCCGGTTTCTTCGATCCCGAGCCCCCTGCAAAAGGCTTGAAACCTTTCCCAAGCCGCCAGGTAGCTCCGCCTCGTACGTTCCGATAATGAGCTCAGCACAAGCTCCCAAACTTCGGAGGACCAAGGTCCCATACTTCTCCTGGGACCACCGTCTTGACTGCGTCGGCGTCTGATGCCAGGGATCTGAAGAGCGGTATCTTGGAACGAGAGAGAGCGTCCGCAATGTTATTTCGCTGGCCAGGAATGTGTTCCGCCCTAACCGTTATATTGTGTTTCAGGCATAGCAGGACTACGTGTCGTAGCAGAGCGATCACTCCCAGTGTATGCTGTCAGACGGCTGCCTGGGTGAGAATCTTCACACTCTTGGCAAGTGCATATTTCTATATGATTTGCAAGGTATTGTGGGCAATGTAGTTCATTCACACCAGACACAGCTGCTGACAATAATTTAGTTGTGCTCTTGGGTAAAGCCAATAAGATATTTATTTATGGGGTTATTTCTCCCAGCACAGATATGCTTGGTAGCACATAAATTAGGTTACTTGCTTTCAGTGTTAACTTGGAAAAACAAAGTCAAAATCAGGAAAACAACAAATGAAAAGCCACAAAGCAAGAAACAAACTGTTCTTTTCAGGTTAACTTCTGATTACTTCCCACATAGATACAGAAGTGATTCTCTCCTAGCTCACAAGCAATTAGGTAAGGCTTAATTGCTAACAGTTATCCAGCTGAAACCCCTTAGCTGGCTTGCTTTCTACTGTGTGGGTCAAATCCTGCTTCAGGAGCTTTTCTGAGTAGATTAAAGAACAAATTTGTATTTCTTTGTGATGGTTGCTGTACTTTATAACAGAAAGTTACCAATGGAGTTTAGATAGAGAACAATCCATATAAATAGGATCTTCATCTGCTATTATTCCCCCTTGTTCAACAAGCATGGGTTCAATATCATGGATTGGCACAGATGAATCTCTCAATGGAGCATTTTCAGAATACTTGTTTCCCTGCTGTCTTTCAAGGTTATAGCTAGGGCATAGATCAGTGTTCATACCTGAGCTTCCATTGCTGTTAGAGTTTCTCTCTATATAGCCTGGCCAGTATGTAGTCCAGTTCTTATGTCCAGCCTTCCAATCCAGATCCCTGGACACTGGATCTCTTCACATACCTTCTGGCACGGGTCTTAGGGTCCCTTCCACGTGCAGCCGTCTCCCTCACAGGTAGCGTCTGGAGATTCCTAGCTCTGCAGCACCATTCCTCTGGCTTTCCCCAGTCCAATGGTATATGCTGGCCCTTGGAATACCTCCCAGTATACGTACTGCTTTGGACTCTTCTAGACCTCTCAAAGGCTTTTCTCTTCCTTCTTCCAAAGGGTCTCTTTCCCTCTCTGTCCGTCCGGTTTGGCTTCTGCTTCTGATGATCCTTCAGATGAAACTGATGATCAAACTCAAGCTGATTCTCAGGATACTGAGGACAATTCTCTGGATATCCAAGGTGATCATGAAAATGGTCATCTGTAGAATAAACTTTACTCTTATTCTGCCTAGATGAGTGCTCCTCCCTAACACAGGGCAGCTGTGCTGAATCAGGCCTTGCCCTTTGAGATGAGTGTTCCATCCTAGCACAGCGCAGCTGTGCTGAATCAAGCCCTGCCCTTTGCAATGAGTGCTTGGGGATTACCTCATAGCCCTTTTGATTGAACACACGTTTTCTCACTTCAGTTCCTCTCATGGCTGTTGGAAACCTGGTGCATTCTGGGACTGGTAGTCTTTTATGGCAAAATTCTGTTTTCTCATTTCTACCAGCACTGACAGGTTGCTTGTTCAGAGACACTTCACCTTTTCTATAGCCCCTTCCTGAGCTATGATAAGCTTCCTTATCACAATGCGCCCTCATTCCGTTCAGGGCGTATACCACCGCCATATTGTCGGTGTGGAACGTCACGGCCTTATTGCTTAACTTCTGGGCCCAGATGTATAAGGCTACAGTGATGGGGAATAGCTCGAGGAAGGTAATATCCTTTGTGATGCCTGCCGCGCGCCATTCACACGGCCATTCCTCGGCACACCAGGCGCCTTGGAAATATATCCCAAAGCCTTCCCCCCCAGCTGCATCCGTGAACAGATTCAGGTCCTCGTTAGACACTGGCGGTGCTTGCCAGAAAGTCAGGCCGTTAAAGGTTTGTAGGAGCAGCTCCCACATTCGCAGGTCTTCCCTTATTCCTTTTGTAACCCTGATCTTGTGATGTTTCCTTTTGACCCCTTTCATTGCCAGGGCGATCCGCCGGCAAAACACCCGCCCCATTGGCATGATCCTGCATGCAAAACATAGCAGGCCCAGTAGCGATTGAAACCGCTCCAATGCTGCCTTCGCTCTCCCTTGGAAATCCCGAATCGCTTCTCTCAGCTTTTGTATTTTGTCTGCTGGCAAGCGGGATGATTGTGCTCCCACGTCTAGCTCAATGCCAAGGAATGTAATTGTTCCTACGGGTCCGCAAGTCTTCTCCGCGGCTAAGGGGATCCCAAAGCGGCGGGCCACTTGCTCAAAAACAGTGAGGATCCTTTGGCAGTCCGCACCGTCTTTTCCCATAAACAGGAAATCATCCAAATAATGGACCACGGTGTCCGGACCTGCTATGTCCTCCACCACGCAGTGTAGGAACGTGCTGAACTGCTCAAAGTACGTGCACGAGATTGAGCAGCCCATGGGCAGGCATTTGTCGTAGTAGTATTCTCCATTCCATGTGAAACCGAGCAATGAAAAGGAATCGGGGTGCACAGGGAGTAGGTGAAAAGCGGACTCGATATCCGCCTTTGCTAGCTGTGCCCGCCGCCCCAGCATCCGAATGCTGTTAATGGCCTGATCAATCATCGCATACCGCATGGAACATAGTGCCGGGTCAATGCTGTCGTTGACTGACCTCCCTTCCGGATACGATAAGTTATGGATCAATCGAAACTGCCCCGTCTCCTTCTTTGGGACTATACCCAATGGCGACAACACCAGGTTAGGGATGGGCGGGTACTGGAATGGGCCTGCCACCCTTCCCAGTTCAATTTCTTTGGCTAGCTTCCGTTGCACCACGGCGCTAAATTGTTTCACTGATGGGGGGTTGCGGGCTGGTTGGCCCAGCGGCGAGACCGAGGACGGGATTCGGAAGCCATGTGCGAAGCCGCTCTCGATATTGAGAGCTTTGTCCCTTTGCGGGTAGGCACGTAGCCACGCCCGCATGTGGTCAAGGCTGATGGGTGTTGGGGCCAAGGCCATCACTGCCCCTCTGCTGTCCCTGCCGGAATGGCTTAGAGTCCCTGACCATTCGGCATGTGGTGACTGGGTGACCGCCGCCGCAGCTGGAACATGAGTGGCGGAATTTACACGGCCGCCACGTGCAACTCCCCGCATTGTACTGACGGCACGCTCGTCGGCCGGCCATCAGGGCGGTTGGCCGCCATGAGGTTGCCAGAAAGGGCTGTGATGTCCCTTCCGTGCACAATGGTCTGTTGGGGGACATTTCTTCGATCCACATGTCCACTATCCTGTGCTGCCATGTCATGGTTGGGTCCTCTGCCAAGCTCTGTCTGAACTTGATATCATAATTGAGCCACGCCCATCCTCCCAGTCGCTTATGCGCTTGGGTAATGGCGTCTAGATACTTGATTAAATATTGGCTCAATCCTGGCTCTCGCTCC
Organism: Ichthyophis bannanicus; assembly: GCA_033557465.1. NCBI lineage: Eukaryota > Metazoa > Chordata > Amphibia > Gymnophiona > Ichthyophiidae > Ichthyophis > Ichthyophis bannanicus. The sequence continues at coordinate 244,073,524 of CM066043.1, forward strand.
AGCACCACACTCATAAAAATGTGGAAGGCCGAGACCCAGTTGTTTATGGATTTAGTGACCCTTGGCTTTCTGTCCGCTTTCTTGTCCTTATCATTAGTATCCCTTGCCTCCCCGTCGTGATCCCGGATCAGCAAGGAGAATATATCAATGTATTCTCTCCGCCAGATCCTCTTCTTTATCTTCCTGGGCACCGCGCTAGCTAGGGAGCTCACACCGCAACGCGGGTCCCCGGCGACCGCCGCTGGGCTGGCTAGCACCGCGGAACATGTGGTCACCATGGTTGCACTGGGTTCGCCAGTTCCGGCGACCGGTGCGGTTACCTCCCCACTCCCGGACCAGACACGCGCTAGCTGACTGCTCCTGTTTGATTTACCCTTGTGTTTTTTAAAAGTCTTCAATAGGCTTTGCATGGCCGAAGCTAATGAGACGTCGCCCTCAGTATCAGAGGAAGAACTCTCAGATGATGAAGATGACAACACCATTGCCCCCCTCTTTCCCGTTGGCTTACCATTCGTCGCACTGGTGCTGGCCGCGCTGCTGCTTGCTATCCGCGTTTCTCCCATGCTGACGTTCGCCGCGCAGACACTCTCTGCCTGCGTTCCTCCTGGATTCTCGCTGGACGCTTCCAGTCGCTGGCGAAAGGCGCTGATGCCGTGTTTATTCACCTGCTCCCGAATGACCCGGAACAGGTCATCCAGCTCCTGGCTGGATGTCGCAGGCTGCGGTTGCTGTGCCAGCTGTTGCGCTGCGCGCCGTGAATTCTGCCGGGTAGTCTTCCTTGCCCCGTTGTCAGCATTGCCCTTCGCCACCGCCGACGGTGCTCGTTTGGCAGCACCGCGTGTTGTTCTGCGCTCTGTTCCCCGCCTGCGCTCTGCCGCCTTTGGTGTTTTTGACTGCCCCCTGCGATCCGTATCTCCCGTCTGGCCGACCTTCCGTGGCATGCTGAGCTGTGGGAAGAAAGCTAAACAAAGAGCGATATGGAGACATAAGGGACAAGTTAGCATTTATTGTAAGCCGTTGGCTTTGTCTAGGAACCGCTCGGGGAGGCATTGCCCCTCCCTTGGTGGCCTCCCCTTCACTCATATATGGTTTTTTTTTTTTTTTTTATTATATGTAGATATATACCCACGTCTTATTATTACTTTTTTTTTTTTTTTTTTGATCGCCCCGCTCATTGTCCTGTTGTGTCACCCCTTAACCCACACAGGAACATATCTGCGGCAAACCAAACCCCCACTTTGATTCCCACACATGGCCTCAAGATGGCCGCCGCCACATGTGAACACCATCTTACCTGAGCACATGGCAGTTTTTTGTTTTTTTTTGCATGGACATAAACAATACCCGACTCTTGCCACGCTGCAGCAGGCCACCAGGGAAGTGCGGCCGCTGGAACTCCCCTCCGGGCTCCGCCGGGCACCAGTCCTGCGATTGCCATGCCCCGAATGGCATTGGGCACTGTAGCCCCCCCACAAAACTCCACCACTGCAAACCCAGCCACAATTGCCCTCTTCCTCCATCACTCCCAGGCCCCAAGCAAGGACAGTCTGCATGCGTGCTCTGCAACATCCTGGCCCATATCGCCTCCTGAACCCCCCCCCCTGCCCATCAATCCCACCGCTGCGGCAGAGTCGGCACTGCCTCAGCCCGTATAAAATTTCAACCAGACTGCACAGGCACAAACAAACCACCCAGTCACGCTCCCCCGGGCGACCACACCGACCAGCACGGAGGCCCACGCGCTGCCGCTCACCAACCCCGGCGTACATTCCTCCCTTTCTTTTGCCCGTACGCAGGCCCTACTAGATGCTGGGCGCTTACCCTGCGGTAACTCCGGGCCTGATGGACCAATTAAAATAAACCTCCGGTGTACAATTCCCCCGCCCATTCCAGCTCTACTCACCCGATCACCGCTAAAACTCTTGCCAGCTGCTCTCGTGCTTCCCCGGTCTTCCTTTTGGCTCCGGTGCTGCTCTCCCGCTCGCTGCGAACGCACCGATCTGGCGCGCGTCCTCTCAGCCCTCTAACCTCCACCGCTGCTTTCCTCGCTCACCGCGTTTCCGCTCCGGGGGATGCACCCGCGTGGCGCCGCTGTTTCCGGACGAACACAAGAGAGCTTGAAAGCAGCAGCAGGTGAGGCTTGCCCGCTTGCGCCGGCTGTCGGGAGAGCAAGAAAAGAGGACAAGCCGCGGCGAGACCGGAGCTTCTATAGCCCGGTCCCGCCGCTGCCCGCCCCCTCACCCTCCCCCTTCCCCTCCCCTTGCCAGGGTTTTTAACCCTTGGCCTGCCGGCGCCCGCTGTGTCCGGCCGCGTTAATTCGCAGCCGGATCTCTATTTTTTGTCTGAACTAACACCGTGAAGGAACTAGTCCTTCTCATGGTGAAATGTTCCTTTTATTCTTTTATCTAGGGACGCAACCCTAACTTACAGGTATTCGAGGGGATAAAAAAAACCCCAACACCAACTGGTATTAATTGTATTCACTTCCAGCACAATTGATCAGCAAACGGAAAGATCACTTAGCTGAATTCACAGTAGTCGTTTTGTTCTAACCCAACGTTGTGTTTCAAGCCAAAGAAACTCCTGGCCCTTCTTCAAACTGTGTTGCTCATCCTATTCCCGGAAGTGACCCTATTTAAACTTCCTGGAATGAACAAATGGCCAGTTGGTATACAAAGGCTCACGGTAGTTGAAGTCCTACCTCCATGATTATATAATACTGCACCAGTCCAAAGTTGAATTTAACCCCTGTGGTATTGTAGACTCGAGGGTATAGATCCAGAACTGTTCTCAAATGAGAGTCCTGATCTCCTTCTCTGTCATCAGATGGAATGTGATCTATCACTCTCCAACGCAAATCTGTAAAACGGTGACCTTCTTCCTGATAATGAGCTGCTATTGGGGCTGATAATGCTGCATTAGTTATTCGAGATCGATGTTCTTGAAGAGGTTTCTTTAGTGATCTGGTAGTTTTTCCCACGTAGATCTTTTGACATGGGCAAACTATAATATACACAACAAATGAGGTCTGACAATTGGTAAAAAATTTACTAAACAGTCTTCGATGTTGTGAAGGATGTACCCAGTCAGAACCTTCCAATGTCAGATCACAGAAATCACAATTAGCACATTTGAAGTGCCCTACCAGTATTGTTTCTTGTGGATGTCTAGAATTATGTATAGTCCAATCTGCAATATTCTTCCCTCTTTGAAAAGCAATCATCAAGGGCTTCTCAAAGCAGGGATGTAACGATAAAACTGCCCAATGGGTTTTCAATATCTTCACCACCTCAGTGGCCCTGGGCATGTATGGCAATACTCCTACATAAGGGGTAGGCTCCCCCCGGTCCCTAGACGAATCATGACTTGCCGGATTCCACCACTCTGCATGATTAAAACGAGCCCTATGATAAGCCCGATTAATTATAGATCGTGGATATCCCCGCTCCAATAAACGGATCTGCAAGTCTTTTGCCTGCAATTTAAATTCCTCTATAGAAGAGCACAAACGATGTAGTCTAATGAACTGACCTACTGGAAGACCCCGTAAATGTATATTGGCAAAGCTGCCCGCCCTTTGCGAACACGGTTGGCAGAGCACAAATACAGCATTAATAAAGCTCGGCTGGAAACACCAATGGTTCAACATTGTGCGTCTTGTAACCATACTTTTGAGGAACTTCGATGTACGGTACTGGAGTATGTCCCTTGGAATATACGGAGAGGTAGTAGAGGACGTATATTACTTCAAAAAGAACAGAAATGGATCTATGATCTACACACGTTAGCTCCTTTGGGGTTGAATGACAAAATTGAATGGACACTGTTTTTGTGATGGTCTGCCAGGTGTTTGTGGAGTTCTAGTCTCTTTATACATTCTTCAGAGATCTTAGTGTAGGTGGGGTTTAAAGTGTTATGTCAGTTTTGATGAATGTTTTCATTGGTTGATTACCTTTTGAAAAGCAGCTGACTTTCGACACTAAGGGTAAGATGGTGTTGGGAGGCTTTTTGCCTGAGATTTAAAGTTTTCTGTGGATATTTTCTATATCCGGATTCCTTAATGTGGTTGATAAAGATGTTCTAAGAACTCCTGAAGAAGCCTGCTTAAGGTGAAACAGAAGCTTTTGTTGAGGTGTAAGGTGTGAATAATTTATTACTACAAAGAAGATTGTTGGACGTGGCAGTGTAGTAGCTGTTCCGTTTGGACATTGACATGTGCTGGAGTTTGGAGAACTTGCAGATAAGTGATTACTAATTCTGTAATGAATGTATGGAAGACTTTTATTTATGAAGTTCTTTAATTGTTCTTCAGGTTATCGTATTGATGGTCCCGATCTTCCAGGCTCATGTGGTAGTACAGACGCTATGTAATTGGTGATGTGTAGTTGTAGTTTTATATATTATAAGAATCCTTAAAAGTACTTTTTTGGATGTAATTTAATTAATTGATGTGAGTACTTTATAATTGAAATTGGGTAAAAAGAAGGCTGATGACCTGTGATGCAAGTGTCTGCTTTAACCCTATGGTGATTGATTTCGCCAAATGTAGGGGCAAGGCCATCCTGAGGTCTTTATTGCCTTATATAGTATGTATTGAAATGTAGAAGCTACTCAAAAACTCTTTTGAGTATAATTGGTGGGTATTGTGATTTACTAAGGGTCTTCTTGGTTTAGAGTGTGATTATACCTTCCATCACCTTTTTGCATCCAAGCTTCTTGAATGTGACAGTCACAAACATTGTCAGCTTTCTCTCAACTCAAGTCATTGTTCATCCATCCAGTGCCTTTTTCCCTCTATATTCCACAGAAACAGCCCTTGGAAAAGTCTTCTCTAAGGGGTATGTTTACTAAAGTTTCTTAATGTGCGCGCCACGCAATTAGTGCGCGCTAAGGTACCTTAGCGCATGCTAATGATGCTTTACGGGGCAAAAATGCGCTCTAGTGCGCGCTCATGCGCGCAGCGGCGCACACGAGCGCTGAAGGCGGGGAAAGGCTCCCGGAGGGCGGAGGAAGGCTCCCCAGGGGAGGAGAGAAGAGGTCAATGGGTGGAGAGTGGGAGGGGAGAGGCTCCCCGCACACTAGTGAGGTGAAATTCGAGGCCAAAAATAACGCAAGTGAAAACCTCGCGTTAGAGCCGATTTAAAGGGAAGAGAAACCATTTCTGTCAGCAATGTACAGCAAAACCAGGGAAACCTACAAAAAAGTGATAAGTGTGATACATGTGCACAGAGCAAAAGTACAAATAAACATTGAAAAGGACCCCAACAAAATTAAAAAAAAATCATAATCAAGCTGGGCAATAGTGATAGTAATGGGAAATATCAAAAAGCACTCCCAAGAAAGCCCCAAAAAATAAATATGAATTTTGGAAGGGTCTACGCTCTGTCCCCATACAAGGTGAATGATCCCACAGTGAAATAGCACTGATCAGGGTTTCCCTCTCCATTGGACAGGTTACCTATGGCATGCACATGTTCCACAACAGCAGGGCAGGCATTTCGGAATGGGCAACTGGACAGATGCTGGGAAAGGGGATACAGAGGGCTGCAGGCGGCACATGCTGTGGTGCAGCTGGGGCACAGTGCAGACTAGGCAGATGCCTAGGTGGCACTTAGGAATGCTGAAACTGAACAGCAGCCAGACAGCAACTGTTGAGGGCACAACATGGGCACGAGAGTGTTTATCACAGTGTCACAGGGGATAGTACCCAGCAGGTACCCCCAAGGGCACAGAACATTGGCAGGCGGTGTTGGGGGGAAGCGTGGACGCCTGCCAATGCACCCCTACCCCAGAACACGCACCCCTACCCCAGAACACGCACCATAGGCAGCCGCCTACCTGCACACTGGATGGCTTGAGACTGCACACCACCAGCACCACCAGCAGAAGGGCATGTCAGCATGGTGGCAGAGGGGTACTGGTGGTGGAGGGGGGCAGTGGCAGCTGCCCAGAGCCGACCATGGCCTAGCCCTGTGTAGGTGGGTGCCATGCACTGCAACAGACAAGCTCTGTCTGACAAACAACCATGGTATCTCCAGGGACTGCACTGTCTCTGTGAGCACAGTGTGGTGCGGTGAACACAGCCAGTGTGTTCAAGAGCAGAAGGTCACAAGTTCAAGTCACAGCTGGGGCTACTGCCAATCCAGTCCCCATATTTTACCCGCTACTAAACCGTGATAGTAAGGACAAACCTTTATTGCCGAGAACATACGCATGGTTCAAACGCCTATATTTTACCCCACCGAGCACAGACACCAGAAACATGCGCATTAACTAGAGCAGAGTCCCCCAAATGCAGTCCTGGAGGGCCAAACACCATTCAGGTGCCATGCTGCCTCTGATAAAGATGCCTTTGCTGCATATCTATGCACCACCCCCATGGTATGCAGATGTATCTCATGCATATTCATGAGGGACAGCATGAAAACCCGAACAGTGTTTGGCACATCAGGACTGGACATGGAACCTCTGCCGTAAAGCAGCAGCCAACAGGGGCAGACACACCCACACCCACAGGCTCCATTAGCCAATGCCTCCTGGAGAGGCAGGACATTGGGCCCTGCGTACATCTCCCAATACTAGCACTTGCATACCTTAGCAATGCCACCCTACACCTGGGAATATGGTACACAGCTATCAAACGTTTGCTATGAGTACTGGCAGATAGCAATTCCTACGTTAAGCACAGTTTGCTGATTGAGCTCCATCATAGCAATCTTTCTGATGTCTGTGGAGTGTGCTTCAGGTCTGGTCTCTGACAGTGTTTACCACCCTGAGGAGTGACCCCCAACAGTATTGTGTACCATATCCATGCCTGCACTGTGCCCAGGACTGATGTGGTGGCCAGGGCTGCTAAACTCCTCTATAGTAGCACAATGCTGGCATAGGTGTGGTAGTGTGTGTCTGTCTATCCAGTGTGTGGTGGCTGCAAACACCCTCCACAGCCCACACTGCCAGCACTGTTGCCAGTATTGGCCTGCCAATGTGCATAATGAGGAGCAAGGTACCATGGGTATAGCCCGGACAGGGTGGCCTGGCCAGGATGCATCTGCACAGAGCATAGGGCACTGGCTGGGACATTGTAGTGCCCGGCCACCACCTGCACAGACAGGGTGGCCACAGCATGTCCTGCTTGGGAGATCACTCTCACCCTGACTGTGCAGTGACCACAGCATGGCTAGGCACCCCCATAGTGCTATATAGTATTTCTCTTATGTGATATTTATGGGTTTCCTTTTGGGGCCTAGTCACTGACTTATCTGCTTGTTGTGTATGCTGACATCCCAGTTCTGGGTGCACGCATTTCCACCAGGAACATGCCCTATGGATTAGCTAGCAGATGGTCTGCAACTGGTATGTGTCTTGATGGAGCGCCTTGCAGGGAGCAGCGGCTGAAGACTTGCTGCAGGAGAATATCAGATAGTGCTGGGGTGCAGCTTAGCATATCCGGGCCTAATGTTTGTCTGCTATTGCATTATGGATGTGTACAGAGCTACATTGACTGCGCTGTGGGGTGTCTGTTCCCCAGCAGGACTTGGGTTGATGGTCCCCTCTACTGCCACCATTGCAGGAAGGTAGAATGTGGATCTGTTGGTGGGAGACCCTGTTTACCACCCTCAGCCCTGGAGGAGAAGGAGGGTGGTGGTACATAATCCTCCTAGGGGTCCATAGGGGCTACACCTGACTGAGACATACAGATATATCCAAGGTGTGTCTGCAGAAACTACCTATCTCACACATTAGCACTGCTGGGGACCTGGTGCTGGGCGCCCCATCTCACCCTCAGGGTGAGTGCAGTACCTGCACAATGTGACGGTGTGTAGCTACTCTGTGCCAGTGCCACACACGGTCAGTTCCCCCTACCAGTCCGAGGTGCTGTGGGGGTGCATACCCCATCTTGTGATCATCTGTAGACTGCTGATTTGCATGTGCAGTGCATCATGGGTGTGGGTGGGTTAACCCTATCCTGGTGACCACAGCAGACTGTTTGTGTGGTGACTTGCAGTCCTTCTGCAGCCAGCCAGGGGTTTGTTAACAGCTGTAGCCCACTGGTTACTTCACTGCCAGTGGAGCCAGAGGTCATGGGTTCAAACCCACAGTGGGGTTATTTGATAGGGCTGTCCAAAGCATTATCTATTTTTAATGTACATTAGTGCTGCCAGCAAAAACACCCTCAGCGTACTGTACCCATAAGGTGCCTCAGAGGGCGCTTTATAGGGCACCTTATGGTTACCGTCCATATAAGGTGCACTATACAGTATCCTATGGAGCGACTGATAGGGTGCCCTATAGGGGACATTATAGGGTGCCGTGGCAGATAGTGCACTTTATAATGTGCCCTATGGAGTGCCTTATAGGGTGCCTTATGCGGCACCTTAGGTTACGGCACATGAGGGTGTGTTTGCTGGCAGCAATTAATAAAATACAAATAAAGTGCCACAGGAAACAATACTTACATGTCCAAACTGATGGCTCAGCCAGCCTTACATATTAGGCACACTGGGGATTGAACTCATGACCCCTGTATCATCAGTCAGTACCTTAACCATTGTGCTAAACTGCTGTTCCTCCTTGCATGTCAGCGCACCTACTTAAGATTTTCATGCATTTAAATGCACAGTGCTGCCATCAAAAACAGTGCTATGACCTTGCTGTGCCTCATAAGGCACCCTATATGGCACCCTATACGCCACCCTTTCAGCAACATTGTAGGGTGCCGTGGTGGACAGTGCACTTTAAAATGTGCCCTCTGGGGTACCTTATGGGGTGCCTTATGCAGCACCTTATGTTGCAGTGCTTTGAGAGTGCGTTTGCTAGCAGCAGTAATTAAAATAAAATTAAAAAGCCTCATAATGCAATAGTACACATAAATGGTAGTGCCTCAGCCAGCCTTATTCATTGGGCACAGTGGGGGATTGAACCCATGACCCCTGCACCATCGGTCAGTGTCTTCACCATTGTACTGCAGCCCTGTTCCTCTCTTTGTACATCAGCGCACCTGCTTATGCTTCCCGCGCGCGTTACTCGTGCGTTAATGTGCGTGGCGCACAAGAGCGCGCTCGCTAATCCCGTTTTGCTATTTTTGACCGGACCGCCCACTCCTTATATGGCATTCTGCAGACTAACGCGGTGCGCACGTTAAGAAACTTTAGTAAACATACCCCTAAGACTGTTCGTGGCTAAAACATTATCCTCTTTAACCTGTCTGCTTCTTTTGACACCATTAGTCACCACCTATTCCTTTATATTCTGTTCTCCCTGGGATTTTGAGACTCAGTCGTGTCTAGGTTCTTCTTTTATCTCCCTCATTACTTTTTTTGCATCTCCTTTACCACTATTCCACTATCAATTGGTGTGGCCAAGGGCTCTGTCCTGGGTCCTCCTCTCTATATACTCATTCTTGGTGTCTGATCTCCTATCATAGCTTTAAGTATCACCTTTAAGCTGACAACTCCCAGATCTACCCATCTTCACCAGAAATTTCACCAGGATTCCAGTCCTAAATATCAGCCTGCTTGTCTGATTGCTGCCACCACCACCACCTTAAATTCAACATTGTCAGGACAGAATTCCTTCTCTTTCCCTCCAAATCAACTGCTTCTCTTCCTCTTTTCTCTATTTCTGTGTATAACATTGTCATTCTCCCAGTCCTCTCAGTCCATAACCTTGGGGTTATCTTTGATTCCTTTATCCTTCTCTACACACATCACAGGAGACTGTTGGATAGGTTGAAATCATATGGCCTTAAACAAACCATTATAAAATCATTTTACTCTTATTTATCAGACAAAATGCAAGTTGTAAGATGCTATGATAACTATTCAGATTGGATACCATGTTTAAAGGGCATCCCTCAAGCCTCAGTACTACCTACAACTCTCTTTAATTTGTATTCATGTCCGCTATGCGATGTTATCACAAACATGGGTTTATCTTTTTGCATGTATGCAAATGACATCATGTTTTTTCTTCCTGTTAGAGAGGATGGGGGGATGTTGTTCAAAGGCATTTTCATGGTTTGCAGACCTGCAAACCGTGGAAATGCCGCTTAGTGGGATATTCAGTGGCATTAATATGGTTATTGCCACTGGATATCATTGTTTGCCGCTGCTACACGCCCTGATGCTGTGCGGTTAGCATCGGGGTGTGTCGTGAGCGTTTCAGGGTGGAGCGCAGGTGACAATATTGAGCCGCTGCCCAGTAAGCAACCTGCAGGTAAAGTTAGGCGTGGCTAAAGCTGGTCTACCGTTATCCACGGGAGCTAACTGGGCAGCAGCTGAACTTTGCCGCTGCCTGGTTAGCTTCCATGCTTTGTGGCGACCCAAATATTCAATATTCAATGGAAGGATATGGCCCCGGCACTGAATATACGGGTTTAGTATTCAGCAGTGAGGGTTAGGCGCTTTACAAGCTCCAGCTGCCACCGCTGAATATTGGGCCCAACATTTCTAATGCTTTGAGTATTGGGTCAGCTTCAATTGCCTCTTATTAGCTTGGTTAACAAGCGACAGCCAGTGTTTGAACTACCAGAAGATAGAAATAACGGTGCTTACAAACTATTGCTACAATTTGTATTGCAAGCCGATAACTATTACATAGTAACATAGTATATGACGGCAGATAAAGACCAGTATGGTCCATCCAGTCTGCCCAGCAAGGCAGCAAGAGTAGGTGCACCTGCCGCTCCGTGCAGGTCACCCGTCCCCATGCCTTTGTTTAGGGGTGTGCCCACCGCTCCGTGTAAGTCATCCATATTTGTTGAGAACAGACTGGATCAGTTACTTGATCAAGCTTCAGAGCTGATTCAATTAACCCCACCCTGTGAAACAGGCTTGTAACAGACATAGAAACATAGAAACATAGAAACATGATAACAGAAAAAGACCACAAGGCCCATCTAGTCTGTCCTTCCATAACAACAACTACAACAGTCCACTTTTTACCTTTAGAGATCCTCTGTGTTGGTCCCATGCTTTTTTGAATTCAGTTACTGTCCTCATCTCTACCACCTCCACTGGGAGACTATTCCACGGATCCACTACTCTTCCGTAAAGAAATATTTCCGCATATCACTCCTGAATCTATCTCCCTTCACCCTCATCCCATGTCCCCTTGTAGCAGAACTTGCTTTCAATTGAAAGAGGCTCTCTCCCTGAACATTTATGCCACGGAGGTATTTAAACATCTCAATCATATCACCTCTATCCCGCCTTTCCTCTAAGGTGTACATATTAAGATCCTTAAGTCTGTCCTCATATGTTTTATAATGAAGCCCATTAATCATTTTAGTAGCAACCCTCTGCACCGACTCCATCCTGTTCACATCCTTTTGAAGGTGCGGTCTCCAGAATTGCACACCATACTCCAAATGAGGTCGCACCAAAGACTTATACAGAGGCATTATCACCTCCTTTTTTCTGCTAGCCATTCCCTCTCTCCGTATGCACCCAAGCATCCTTCTAGCTTTTTGCCGTCGCCTTTTCTACCTGTTTAGCTACTTTAAGATCATCAGACACAACCACGCCTAGGTCCCGCTCTTCTTTAGTGGACAAAAGTACTTCACCTCCAATACTGTATTGCTCCCTTGGATTGCTGCAGCCCAAATGCATGACCTTACATTTTTTAACATTAAATCCCAGCTGCCAAATTCTAGACCATTCTTCAAGCTTAGCTAGATCCCTCCTCATGTTATCTACACCTTCCTGGGTGTCTACTCTATTGCAGATTTTGGTATCATCCGCAAAGAGGCAAACCTTACCCGACAGCCCTTCCGCTATATCACTAACAAAGATGTTACCGGTAAAAAGAATCGGACCAAGGACAGATCCCTGGGGCACACCACTGGTAACATCCTTCTCCTCAGAGTGAGCTCCATTTACTTGTACTCTTTGTCGCCTCCCACCCAACCAATTTCTAACCCAAGCAGTAACTTTAGGGTCCATCCCTAGGGTGCTCAGTTTGTTTACAAGTCGCCTGTGAGGAACAGTGTCAAAGGCTTTACTGAAATCTAAATACAACCACATCTAGAGCTCTCCCTCGGTCCAACTCCCTGGTCACCCAGTCAAAGAAATCAATCAGATTTGTCTGACAAGACCTGCCTCTGGTGAATCCATGCTGCCTCGGATCCTGTAATCCGCCGGACTCCAGAAACCTCACTATTTTCTCTTTCAGCAGCGTTTCCAATAATTTACTCACCACCGAAGTTAAACTAACCGGCCTGTAGTTTTCAACCACATCCTTACTTCCGCTTTTGTGTAAAGGCACCACATGAGCTTCTCTCCAGTCCTTTGGCACCACTCCCGACTCCAACGAGGCATTGAAAAGGTCAGTCAGTGGAGTTGCTAGAACGTCCCCAAGTTCCCTCAGTATTCTAGGGTGTATCCCATCCGGTCCCATCGCTTTGTCTACTTTAAGTTGAGCTAGTTTCTCACGAACACAGTCTTCTGAAAATTGTTCAAGATGTCCCTCGCTTCTGTTCTTATTTGTGGGTGTTTTCTGAGGTCCTGCTCCTGATTCTTCATCTGTGAACACAGAACAAAAATATTTGTTAAGCAATTCCGCTTTATCCTTATCAGCTTCTACATATTCCCCCCCTGCACCCTTGAGTCTGACAATACCACTTTTGCCCTTCCTCTTCTCACTAATATATCTGAAAAATGTCTTATCCCCCCATTTTATTGCATTGGCTATTTCCTCCTCCTTTTGAATCTTTGCCTTCTTGACTACTTTGCTAGCTTCTCTAAGTTTTTCCAAATACAGATGCCTGTCTTCCTCTCTCTGTGATCTCTTGTATTTCATGAAGGCCTCCCTCTTTTTCTTCACTTTTTCAGCTACTTCCTTCGAAAACCATAGCGGTCTCCTGTTCCTTTTGCCTTTATTTACCATTTTAACAAAAAGGACAATGGAAACTGAAATATTCTAACTGAAATCTTACTTCTATGTATCAGCCCTCTATGCAAAGGTCCCTGTAACCTTAAAATTTCTACCTTTTCTGCAAAATTAATTAGGAGACTTATGTAGGCAGTCTGAATATTCCTAAAAACTTATATCCAACAGTTAAAATTTATATTAAAAAAAAACAGGCAATTGTAAAATCTGAAAGCTTAGCTGCATGTAGTCTCTTGAAGCTGTGATGACCAGACTGGATCAGATACTTGGTCAGGCTGTAGAGTTGATTCAATTAACCTCACCCTGAAACAGGCTTGTAAAAGAGAATGGAAACTGAAATATTCAAACTGAAATCTTACTTCTATGTATGGGGTGCTTTATTCTATGGCTTGCCTTATTCATCGATTGAAAATCAGATAAGCACAGTTTTTGAATAATTTATTGAAATGTACGTCTGTTAAGCGAAGTAAATGGTCATTGATGCAAAAAGGAGCACTAGAAAGGTTTAGAAATATAAACCGAAAGTAAAGCTCCAGTGAAGTCTGAGACCAGTCGCTTAAAAGACTATAATAACAAACCTGTTTATAGTATGTTTAGTAGTACAAAATATGGGAGCATATATATGATTGAAATTCCACGGATGTAGATTGAGCAAACTTTAGTTCAAGTCTCAACAGTAGATTTGCTCTGTGAAGGACCACTTTTTTGTTGCTTTATTCATCGACAAGGAGCATTTCAGCTGGTACAGTACACTACTGAGTGACTGCTTATGCAGCCACCAATGACAGACTATTAACACCTATACGTAAGGTCTTCCATTGCTTCCTCATGCAAAATGTAAGATTCTGGTTTTGCTTTTTAAATCATTAGGTGTATCACAATCTCTTCCTTTGACTTACCCTTTGAAGTTGTACCTTCTCTCTAGAAGTCTTCTGTCTCAGGACCAATTTTTACTTCAGATTCCTTCACTAGATATGCAAACTGACAAATTCCAGAAATAGAGCGTTTTTGATAATTGTTTTGAGATTATGGAATACTTTAAGCGTAGGTGTATTTTAGGGGTGGGCATGGGGTCGGTAGCCCCCCCCCTCAAATGTCACAGGCACTAATGGTGATCTGGTACCCCTGTCCCCACTGTAACTATGGGGTCTGTTTACTAAATCGCGTTAGTGCAGTTCGCGGTAGGAGCCGCGTTAAGAAGACAAACCCCCAAATAAGGAGATGGGCGGGACCGCGGAAGACCTAGCGCGCGTTACGAAACCAACGAGCGTTAACTGGCGCGTTACGAAACTAACGAGCGGGCCACCGCGCGTAAAGCATAAGTAGCCACCCAGACATACAAGACTAATACAGAGCTATAGCACAATGGTTACTGCAGTGACTGCTGATACGGGCAGCATGGGTTCGAGTCCCCAGGGTGGCATTAGCAGAAGGCTGGCTGATGTAGCACCCTGTACATGACACAATGAGGGAGGGGGCAGCGCCAATTATATTTTATTTCCTGGACGTGTCGGAGGGATGCAGGCAAACACACCCATATATCAGATAGTGAGTGAGGGGGCATGTCTATGTTTGCTGTCCGTATGGGGTGTAAGTAAACACACCCACACATTATTCACTGAGTGTTGTGGCATGTATATGTCTGTTATGTGTCGGAGGGTTGCCAGCAAACATCCCTGACCCATACAGAGCTGTAGCACAATGGTTACTGCACTGACAGCTGATACGGGCAGCATGGGTTCGAGTCCCCAGGGTGGCATTAGCAGAAGGCTGGCTGATGTAGCACCCTGTACATGACACAATGAGGGAGGGGGCAGCGCCAATTATATTTTATTTCCTGGACGTGTCGGAGGGATGCAGGCAAACACACCCATATATCAGATAGTGAGTGAGGGGGCATGTCTATGTTTGCTGTCCGTATGGGGTGTAAGTAAACACACCCACACATTATTCACTGAGTGTGGGGGCATGTATATGTCTGTTATGTGTCGGAGGGTTGCCAGCAAACATCCCTGACCCATACAGAGCTGTAGCACAATGGTTACTGCACTGACAGCTGATACGGGCAGCATGGGTTCGAGTCCCCAGGGTGGCATTAGCAGAAGGCTGGCTGATGTAGCACCCTGTACATGACACAATGAGGGAGGGGGCAGTGCCAATTATATTTTATTTCCTGGACGTGTCGGAGGGATGCAGGCAAACACACCCATATATCAGATAGTGAGTGAGGGGGCATGTCTATGTTTGCTGTCCGTATGGGGTGTAAGTAAACACACCCACACATTATTCACTGAGTGTGGGGGCATGTATATGTCTGTTATGTGTCGGAGGGTTGCCAGCAAACATCCCTGACCCATACAGAGCTGTAGCACAATGGTTACTGCACTGACAGCTGATACGGGCAGCATGGGTTCGAGTCCCCAGGGTGGCATTAGCAGAAGGCTGGCTGATGTAGCACCCTGTACATGACACAATGAGGGAGGGGGCAGCGCCAATTATATTTTATTTCCTGGACGTGTCGGAGGGATGCAGGCAAACACACCCATATATCAGATAGTGAGTGAGGGGGCATGTCTATGTTTGCTGTCCGTATGGGGTGTAAGTAAACACACCCACACATTATTCACTGAGTGTGGGGGCATGTATATGTCTGTTATGTGTCGGAGGGTTGCCAGCAAACATCCCTGACCCATACAGAGCTGTAGCACAATGGTTACTGCACTGACAGCTGATACGGGCAGCATGGGTTCGAGTCCCCAGGGTGGCATTAGCAGAAGGCTGGCTGATGTAGCACCCTGTACATGACACAATGAGGGAGGGGGCAGCGCCAATTATATTTTATTTCCTGGACGTGTCGGAGGGATGCAGGCAAACACACCCATATATCAGATAGTGAGTGAGGGGGCATGTCTATGTTTGCTGTCCGTATGGGGTGTAAGTAAACACACCCACACATTATTCACTGAGTGTGGGGGCATGTATATGTCTGTTATGTGTCGGAGGGTTGCCAGCAAACATCCCCGACCCATACAGAGCTGTAGCACAATGGTTACTGCACTGACAGCTGATACGGGCAGCATGGGTCCGAGTTCCCAGGGTGGCATATGCAGAAGGCTGCCTGATGTAGCACCCTGTACATGACACAATGAGGGAGGGGGCAGGTCCCATATTGTCATGGTTGTCGTGTTGGAGGGGTGCAAGTAAACACACCCACACATTAGATATTGAGTGATGGGGCATGTCTATGTTCCCATTCCGAATGGGGTGCAAGTAAACACACCCACATGTTATCTAGTGAGTGAGGGGGCATGTACATGTCATGTATGTGACGTACATTTGCTAGAAAACACACACACACATTGGCGTACCCAAGGTTACTGCAGAAAGAACCCCACAATGCACAACACATGCCACATAATAAAGTGTAGTGTCAGCCTAGGTACAACAGAATGTCCCCCATAGAGCGGTCCCTAAGGTAATGTAGAGGGAGCCAGAGAAGGTGACACATGGTGGGCCCATGAGGCGCAGTAAGGTAATAGTCCGTGGAGGGGCTGTCACCGGTAGCAGTCTGGTGTATGTAAAACATATAATGCTCCAGACAGCCAAATAAAAGGAATTCATTGTGGGTCTGATCCCATGACTACTGGCCCAACACGCAATGAATAACCCACTGGCCTGCAGCCCCAGAGCTGCTAACCACCCCCTGGGTACCTACAGAAGGACAGCAGAACACCATGTAACTGCTGCTGTCCTGGCCATGATTAGCACAAAGGCAGGCACACCCATGGTGCAATGCACATGCAGACCAGCAGTCCATAGATGAACACAAGAGGGGGCCTTACCCACATAGTCCACGGGTATGCTACGGTGAAATGACTGTGTGTGTCACTGTACATAGTAGTAACAGACAGTATCCCAACATGGTGTCCCGGAAGAAGCCACAAAATGTGTATGTCAGGGCAGACCGATGATCAGCACAATGGGCAAGGAACTGCCTGTTGGTGCAGGGTCCCTGAGTGCACGTCCCCCTGTGGTGGCAAAGTACCAAGGTTGCTTGCAACAGTACCCTCTAGAAATAGAGGTCACACATATGTAGAACCAGTCACCCCTGTGTCTAAGCCATAGATAACCCAAGTGACTCAGCATGAGAAAATGAACATGAGAGGTTGGAAGGATTGGCCACAACCCCACGTTGGGAGTGTGCGTGTAAGCCTGAGAGGCGCAGCCCCCAAAGGTAGGAAATGCTGTGAATGTGCAGCTGGAACCGGGCGTGTGAAACGTACAAAGGCAAATCTCTACACAAATAGGTAAGAAAGGAGAGAATGCGTCATATGGTACCAGAAACAATGCAGGTGACAACCCAATTACCCTGCCAGTGTAACCCAGCAGCAAACAGCACCAGGACATGCTCTGTGTGACAAAACCATGGGCCTGGTACTAGGTGGGTGTGTCACAGCAAGGTGTGCGTATGTGTGGATGAGTGCACGCCCTGTCCCCTACACCAGATCAGATATGTCATAGGTGTCAGGTTTGTATGTCCCACAGGTCCTGCTGGACAACATCCACCCACATGAATGCAATCGGAGTTTGCCATTTGGTGTATCCTACGAAAGCCGCACCAGAGGGCAAAGGCCACTGTCCACTGCCTGGCACAGCACCCCATAGGGCGTATCCCAAAGCCCCCCCCATAGGGCATGTGACAAGGTCCATGATGAGTCACTGTGAGGAGTCTGCAGTGTGAGGGATGTGTTGTTGTCAGCAGCAGATTAAAGCAGGATAAGAAAATAAACACCAAGGTGATCACAATGACCAACTGTGTGCTAACACCCATGACCTGTGGCCCAAACACATGTCTGGAACCAACTGTATGCCCATATTGCCAGTGCACATAATACAGTCACAATAATGAGGTTGGCAACCTCTGGGTCAAAAATGCCAAATGATCCAAGCCCCCAAACAAAATCACAGAGGACGCACCATGTACATGTGAGGGCTGCCTGACAAAGAAACAAAGCAAGGTCTCAGCAAACAAGGGCATATGGCAAGCACAATCAAGACCAAGGTCATGATCATTACCAAATATAGAAGGCCCAATAACATCACAGACCGCTTTGTCAAACTGAATGTCAGAGGCAAAAGCAACAGCAATAACAAGCATACCCTGGTCACTGTGCGCAGGGAGATGCAGATGTCCCCAACACCTGACCCAGAACCCCCTGACTGTGCAGCGAGGGGTGCCATGTCGATACCCAAGGGGTCTGCTGGTGAGCCAAGGATAGGGGTGCAAGCAACAGTAACCATGGTGCACAGCAGATGCACACCAGCAGGACATAGCAGGGGTCTGGCGCCACCACGGCGCCTGTACAGGAGGGAGATAGCAATATGTGCGCCACTGGCATAGAGCACCTAACGACTCCAGCATAATATTGTGGGCAGGAAGTCGGCTGAAAAGGTGTACAAGGACACAGTCAAAACAGGTGCCCAACCTAACCTGCAATCTGAGGGAGAACGTGGCAGGACATCGCTGATGGAACTGTGTCCCCAGAACAATCTGGCATTGTGTACCAGAAATGGTATGTTTGCAAAGGTCCATGTGCTGTATAGGCTGCAAGCGGTCGCTGGAGAGCACGCAGGACCTGTGTGGAACAGAGACACGTGTAGCACTAACACCACCTAGAGCACACAGTACAGACAATGAACAGGCAGCAGATGGAGGGTGTTGGGAAACTGGTGTACTTGGAAAGACTGTGTGTGGCAGGTGAGGGGAATATGGGTCCCCATTGGAGAGTGAGGTTGCCAGGGAGGTGAGCAGAAAAGGCAGAGCAAACACACGGCCAACACGCACAAACAGATGCCACGTACACAACGGTAGCTGGGTAGGATATGGGGCCGCAGTCCACACCAACATACATGACACCTCAGCCCACAATGAGGCAAATACAGGCACCAAAGGAGGCACAGCACATGTGACCACGAGAATATGGCCAGAGAGGACGCAGAAGCCAAACAACCAGTGTGAGAGCAACAACAGGGATCAGTGCGGGAAAGGCAGAGGAAGGGAGCAACAGAGAGAGTGTACAGCTCAAACCCCTCGGATGGAAACCACTGGAGTGAACAGATGACCTGTGTAGTACACTGTGGCACATAGCAAGGGATGTAGACAGGGCCACAGCAGGCCAACATGACAAACCACAGCTGCGTGTCAGGAAATGGAGCCACAGAGTGTAGGCATGAGTCAGCGTACATGTGGAGGAGGGGTGCACAGATGACAACAACACAGTCCACAGGTGGGATGGGCGACACAAATGAACATGTCCACACACACCCACCAACACACCCACACCAGGAGACGTTATGTCAACCCAACAACATGCAAATGAGTAGGGATGTGACACATGAGGTGGCCAAGTGGATACGGCAAGGAAGGCCCATGTGGATGGGCTGTGGAAAGGGGCACAGGATCAAAGGACAAACATGCCAATCACCAACAACATCAGGGATGAGGCCCAGGCTAACACACATCGGCAGAACCACTGCACAGGTATCTCATCACATGCACCACCCCACAAGGAGCATTACCCCTAGTCCAGACAATGTGGCGCATGGATAGCAAACATGCCACATGGACATGAACAGCTAAAACATGGATGGGTGGGTGGAGATGTGATGGTGCCACCACATGATATGGGCAGGTAAGCAGCACACAAAGTAGAAACAGACAACGTGTAGGTGCCAACAAAAACGTCATGCACCCAGGTGTAAATGAAATGGGGTGACCCACACACCAAACATGCCACACCACGCATGTGCAGACATCTGTTCCCCCCGAGGCAATCACCAGACACAAGCAGACATCATATGCAGCAGTCAGGTGTACCATATGACGTGAGGAACCACATGGGTCCTGTGTGGCAAGAAATGTCACATGGACACACCCACCACACGTTACAACGCCACACACCTGTTAATGTCTGTGGAGCCAACACACTCTAAGAACCCCCTGCTGCCACCCATGCACAAAAGGGCACAACAACAGTAGACGTTGGACACAGACAGTGATATGTGAGGCTAATGGTCAAAACATGATAGGACCGCACAGTGCCTGCATGCACCGTATGCACAACAGACAACATCCCCTGCAAACATAGGACACTGGAGAAAGCATGCAGAGCAACAAGGCCAGATGCCATGATAACCTGGACAGTCCATAGGTCACAAACCCATGTACAGCGCTACAACCCCCTACAGAAAATGAGGAAACACCAAGGAAGGTCTGGCCAGCAACGACAGGCCACGCACCGCATGAACAGGAACAATAGGCCAACAATGTGTCAGGGAAAGTGGCGTGTGTCCAATGTGCAAAGGATGACCCCCCCCCGGGTCGCCCACATGTGTAAACACGCCCACATGGGTGCTGTGCCCAACCACATATGGATGACGAGAGGCCAGGATGCAGTGGAACACATGTGTCACCATTGCTGCCTGTGACCTGTGTGAAATGATGCAGACATCAGTTAAGGGACTATCACAAACACCCACGACACCTTGTGGACACAAAGGAGACACACACCTAAGACCAGCAACACATTGAATGCATAGATAGCACCTCATAACATGGCCACAACACTGAGCACACTGCACATGGACCACTGACGTAGATGCCAGTGAACACCACCGCACCATCCCAAGAGGATCATGTACATGCACATGACACGCATACACCACAGGGGTCGAGGGCATGGGCAGCAGAGTTGACATAACTAGATAAAACGTAACAACAGCTGGTGAACAATAGCCGATTTGAAGCATAGGCAGGCCGTGTATGTCCCAGACAATGGAAGGAGAGGGGCACCTGAATGTTACGCCAGTGCCCTGACTGGGAATGTCCGTGTCTGGCAAATGCACAAACAGCCCCAAACGTGTATCCAGACACCAATGCACAGCGTACTTAATCACCTCTATATGTTGCTGTGAGAGGAACATGCCCATGGTTCAATGTGCCCTGTGTGAACACAACTTTCATGTACAGCGGATTATTCGCCTGACCGTGACACAGCGGTGTGACATAGGGGACACATGTGCACAATGTACATGCGGCCAACAACAAAAGGTAACAGCTGGTTGCTCCACGATAATTGGTGATGTGTCCAAACACAGCCTTACAACACAGATAGGCAGGGACGCGCATACTGAATGGACATGTAGCCAGGACAATTAACAACAAGGAACATACACATCATGGGAAGGTATGCATGCACGAAAGCCAGATGCACCTCCACCAAACACTGACCGACAAATGGAGACACACAACACATCACATGCATGTGTGGCAGAAACCTGTCCAGAGACCTAATGGCAGCTGCTGATCTGCACACCCCCCAAACAGACACTGTCCCGCGCAAGAGCACACACACAGATGCACATGATGTGTGCAAGAAACACCATGAAGACCCCAAGGATGTGAACAGGTAAAGGCCACATGTGTGACACATGGAGGCGAGGGGCGAAGGAGCACTGGTACAAATACATGTGTAGCACCATAGGAGTAGTGGAGAGAAAACAACGTATATGTGCCCAGACGTGATGACCGCCATGCATACCCAAACACCTGACAACTCACCATAGCAAACAGGAAGGATGCAGATATGAGCACACAATCCCCACATGCAGCACAGCTGCAAACTGGATAGTAAGGCACACTGGGTGGACCTGGAATGCAGACGCACATCCTGTGGAGACAGGAACAGGACAGACATATGGAGACATGAGCTGGCAGTGAAGAACAATACGCACACCATCTAACATGGTAAAGACAGTGACACGTCGCCAGCACAACCATAACTTACAGGTAAAGATGTCCTCGATCAGCTGTTGCCTGGCTGCCATCCCTGCACGTGTGTCACCATGGCCAGGTGCAGGGGGGCACATAGGATCCTCCCCAGGACCCTCATTAATTTCGACAGGGATATTGTGCCTGAGAGCAATGTTGTGTAGTATGCAACAGGCTATGATGATCCGTGCCACAGTCAGTGGATGGTACTGTAAGGCTCCGCCAGTCCTATCCAGACACCTGAAGCGACATTTGAGAACGCCAAAGGTGCGCTCAATCACTGAGCGACTGGAGGCATGGGCCTCATTGTACCGTATCTCTGCACCTGTGCGCGGGACACGCACAGGGGTGAGCAGCCAGGTGCGACACACATATCCTGCATCACCTGCAAAACATAATGGTTCAATGTCACATGCGTAATGAGCAAACAATGAAATGAATGACGTAGTAATCCATAACTGGAGAGCCGAGAGGACATGCACACAGATACGAGGCAAATGCAGTGAACACAGTGGCAGTGCAGCAGAGACTGTGAAGGCCAGTGGCAAATGACCATGACATGCCGATAGTGGCAGAGCACACCCATGCAACTGTGATACAGGACATGTGCATGAACTGTGGCGTAAAGGAGCAGTGGTGGTCGCTGTGAGGCCAGATGACGTACATTGCCAAGTAGCACATGGGGGTGCAGGGAGGCACAGGTGTGCAGGTAGGTGGATGAGCCAAACCGCCGCATACAGGGTGCAAGCCATTGGGACATATTGCCTGTGTGGTGTGGGGAAAGCAACAGGCGGGGGTGACAGGGGACCCCGAAGACGGCCCACAGGCATGCAGCAGACATGTGTAATAGGTGAAACGGCCAGAACACAACCCTTGTTGAACCCACAACATGGGCCGAAAGAGTAGGCTGCGTACACAGGGTGACACCCATGAGGATGTGTAAAGGCCACCCCCCCTGGGTGACCCACCGAAAGCCGACAAGGGGGACCACACGGATCCGCGCTATCAGCACCCCTATGTAACATCTACAAACAAACACTATGCAACATCATGAAAGAGAACAACATGCAACACACAATCTATGTGTATGACCCAATGTTATACACCCTCATTTCAATATACAACCCAGACTCCCCCAACACAACAGAGGGCCGTTCACAAATGACAGGTTGGTGTAGAAACAACACCCTCGCAATAAGCTGGCACAAGACCATAGCTGTACGCATTACCTGGAAACAAAGTCCAAAACAACCACACATCTGACAAAGAGAGAGGTGTGTCACATGACACATGTCTGTGACCAAGACACCAGCCACCCCGCATGAGGACGTGGCCAACACCAAACAGTGTGCCCCCACAAGGACTGCTGCAGGGGCAGGCAGGCAGTGGGAAACCGTGGCAATGTAGTACAGACACCCATCTACAGTTGGAGTCTGCCAGATACACAGAATACACACCCAGCAGTATGTAGTCACCAAATTGACCAGTCTGAAACAGGTCAAACACAGCTGAGTTCTGCAGGATATAGGAGTCATGGGCAGACCCTGGAAAACATGCAACCACATTCAGGATACGCATAGTAGCATCACAGATAACCTGCACATTGAGGGAATGGAAGTGTTTCCGGTTGCGGTACACAACCTCCCTGTCGCGTGGCGGGACAAGGGCAACATGTGTGCAATCTATAGCGCCCATCACCTGTGGTATTCCAGCGATCCTATGGAATGCCAGTGCCAGGGCTGCCCAATGTTGCCTACCGTTGGGAATTGCAATGTAATTCCCAACCCGGCTGACCATGGCACGCAGTACCTGGTGGAGACAGCGGGAGAAGGTGGGCCTACTCAGACCACCCACTGCTGCCACTGAGGATTGGAAAACAGCCAGAGGCAAAGAAATGTAGGGCAGCAAGGAGCTTGGTCATACCCGGTATAGCATGTGACCGGGCAGTCAGGGGCTCTAGGTCAGGTCTGAGTTCCTGATAGAGCTCCCTAATGGCCCCCCTGTCCAACCGGTAGAGGGAGAATACCTGTCCCTCCCGCAGGTCCCCGAGCAGGACCCTGGTCCTGTAGATACGGGCCAGGCGTGGGTGGAGCTCAGCGCGCCGATGGCGCCGTTGGTCAGCCACAGCTGCCTGTGCTGGCCCAACAGCTGCAGGCCTGAGTTGCAGTGGTGCCCCACCCATGCATAGGGCCGCTGCCCCTGGGACAACATCTCCCTCCCCCTCGTAAAGCAACTCAGCAATCTCTAGCAAAGCAACCACTGCGCCAGCTGCATGTGCAGTATGAGCCATGGTCCATACAGTGAGGAGGGTAAAAGGGTTAGATATAGTGGTGTGGGTGGGGATGGACACCACATGGGTGCCACTCCCATGGGCAAATAGAAAGATCTAGAAAACAGTATAATGGAAATATACCTGATGAAAGGTTCCACGTGCGCTGTGACGCGCCTTCCGGGAATGCAGCCGTGGATGATCCCCTGCCTGCTACACAGATGTGGGTGATGCCGAGCGATGTCGAACGCCGTATAGCAACTACATAGCACAGATACTGCGACGCCAAGACGCCATTACCCTGATAACCTGGAAGGCATACACCCATGCACAAACGACGGAGGACACGAGGCAACGCGCGTAACAACGCGTGCAACGTCAACGCGAGGTCGCCTACGTGTGACGTTGGCCAGCATCAGTTCACGCCAGAAACACATCGCAGATAGCAAAACCTAAACAAATATACGCACCAGCATTGCACACAACTACACACCCAATAAGGGATGTGGGAGTAGAATACGCGAAACGGCAGGCACTGCTGAAACGCGGATATATGATGTCAGGTACGTAACGATGTGTGACGCCACGTGACGATGCGCGACGCAATGCGCGTAGCAACGCGCGCCAAAGACAAACGTGACTGCGTGCGCAGGCGTCCCCTTGCGAGCCACACCCCAGGATGCCCCATATAAATGACAGGAAATGGAGGTTCCATCCCTTCCGCGGAGCAAACAGCAACATTATGCACGCACAAGGGAGCAAGGACATGGACCATGCACCAGAGCAGCCCACAACAGAAGGAGCAGCAGCCACATCTGGTGACAACCAGGTAGCAGGACCATCGGGGGTGCCACTGACCCCAGGTGGCCATCCAAGAGGACCACGCCGCCAGGCAAGGGTTCCTGTCCCTGCGGATAGCCGACGCAGGGCTGCAAGATTCAGCCAACAGGAGAATGAGCACCTGCTGTCTAACATACTGGACAGATATGACTTGCTCTTCGGCCGGCAGAGCGCTACCCTGACCATCGCAGCACGCACAGGGGCATGGCGGGAGGTGCAGGCGGCAGTGGCAGGAGCAGAAGGGCCGCCCCGGGACATCGAAAACCTAATAAAACGCTTCTGTGACATCAAGCGCCATATACGGGCAGAGCTGGTGCGAGAGCGACGTGCGGCACAAGGCACAGGAGGGGGCCCAGCGACCGTGGCCCAATTAACAGACCTTGAGAGGCGCCTGGCGGATCGACTGGGGCCCATGTATGTCCACGGTTTGCCTGCTGCGCTGGACACAGCCCACCCACAGGCCGGTAGGTTATAGTACAAGCACATGGTGTGTGAAGGGGCAGGGGGGTGGGACAGAAACTGTCTCTGCTGGACGCGGGGGATCAGACGGGCACAGAGGGACCACACACTCAGGAGCAAGGATGAGAGGTGGCCACCATTGGGTGGTGGTTTGTGGCATTAGGCAGTGCATGCAGGGCTGGGAATGGGTGCCTGAACCCCCCTGACAGAGGATGGTGTACACAGGCAGGGCCAGACCGTCCATTGAGCAGGAACGTGCTTTGCACAGGGTACCACGTTTCAGGGGTTCCTGCGCAAATAACAGTTCCACTCAGGGCTGGCCCGTCCATTGAGCAGGAATGTGTATTGCACAGGGCCCCGCGTTTCAGGGGGCCCCTCGCAAAACCATTCTCCAACCCATATTTTAAAACACATAAAACACCAAAACACCAGCTGCCTCTGCCGCGTCAGCATCAGGAGTGCTGCCGCGGGGCCCCCCTCCTGGCCGGCAGAGCCTCCTCCCCTGCCCGGCAGAGCCGCTCAGTCCCTGCATCGCTGACGTCATCCCCGAACGCGGGCTCCTTGTCAGAGCCGCGAGACCGCGGCTCTGAAAATAAGCCCGCGTTCGGGGATGACGTCAGCGATGCAGGGACTGAGCGGCTCTGCCGGGCAGGGGAGGAGGCTCTGCCGGCCAGGAGGGGGGCCCCGCGGCAGCACTCCTGATGCTGCCGCAGCAGAAGCAGCTGGTGTTCTGGAACCTGGAAAGATAGGGGGGAAGGGGGATTAGGACTGGTACCAGTGGGGGGGGCCTAAGACTGAACGTGGGCTGATGGGGGGGGCCTAAGACTGGACGTGGGCCGATCGGGGAGGGTTAGGACTAGTAATGGGCCCGGGGGGGGGTGCTAGGACTGGAAGTGGGCTGATGGGGGGGTTAGGACGGGTAATGGGCTATTGGGGGGGCTGACTGGAAATGGGCTGCTGGGGGTTAGGACTGTTAATGGGCTATGGGGGGCTAGGACCGGTAATGTGCTGGGGGGCTAAGACTGTTACTGGGCTGGTGGGGTTGCTAGGACTGGAAATGGGTGAATTGGCGGGGGGCTAGGACCTGAAATAGGCTGATGGAGGGGCTAGAATAGGACTGGAAATTGGCTGTTGGGGGGGGGCTAGGATTGGAAATGGGCTGTGGTGGGGGTTTGGATTGCAATGGACTCATGAAGGGGCTAGAACTGGACGTAGTCTCATGGGGGGCTTGGTTTGGAAATGGGCTGAGTGGAGGGGAGCTAGGATTTGACATGGGCTGATGGGCTCATGGGGGGCTGGAAATGGAAATGAGCTGATGGCGGGACACACACTGACAATGGCTGTGGGTGCTCGGACTGGATATGGGTTGTTGGGTGCCTAGGGACTGGACATGGTTTACTGTGCGGCTAATACTGGGGATGGGCTGCTGCAGGGACCTGTCGGGGGTGGGCGCTGGGAGAGACCAGGGAGCGGATGAGAGCTGATGTTGGTGGCGGGCCAGACTGGACGGGGCTGTGGGAGTGAAATGGGGAGGGGACAGAAACACCCTGGGTGTGAGGCAGGTATGGCCACACATTGGCCGGGTCGTGGGGGGGGGGCCGTCGTGGCTGAGGACGGAGAGGTGACATATATGTGGATACGATTGGACTGACGGGAGGGAAACAGGAGACAGATTAGTCTGTCTGAGCAGATGTGGAGAGTGGGTGAGTGGACTACAGAACCAGGGGTGGCAGGAGGGGGAAAAGGCCAGCAGGCGGTGGACAGTGGGAAACATGGCTGGACCAGGGGGAGGTTGCTGGGGTAAATGTAAATGGAACGAAGACACAATATGTACGGAGATATCTATTGCCTTTGGATGTATTACATGGACCATGACAGCTCTGGTAAATGTGCATCAGTGATGTCTGCGCAGTGTCTGGTACGGGAGGGAGGTACACAATAGTTGTATCCCCACAGTGGCGTGGTACATACCGTGTCTGGCTCCCGGGGTCCCCAGGTTGATTGGTGCAATCCTGTCACCAGGATGTGTTTGCCTGTTCGGTGATGCTCAATGTTATGCATGTCTGACTGAGCTGCGGGTTTCGCTTCCTGTCACCCCTATATGACATTGCCACCTGTCCCCATTCCCCGGTCTATTCTGTGATTCAGAGGCCTCATATTGGCAGTGCTCCCATGTGATAGGTAGGTTATGGTGCTTCGTAGGACCTGGTGATGCTGACAGGGCACGGCGGGTGTGCCATGGCATCTGAGTGGGCAGCGTCTGTATTGGTACCCACTGTGCCTGGCGTGGTGCACTGGAATATAGCTATGTGGGGGTCCATCTGTCCCGCACCATCCATACACTCATCAGGTGACATGTCTACAGATAGCCAGTGTATAGTAACACCATGCAGTTCTCCCTGCACTGGTGGCCACATATGCAACTGTGTCCCTGCACCGAGTCCCCGGACATTGCCCTGCACCCCCCTTGGGCCGCCCCTGTGTACCTGTTGCATCCCGCACGTGGCAGGGCTGGCAGGAGCGGTGGGCCGCACGGGGGAGGGGGGGGGGCTAACTGGAGACCCGATGCACCTGCTATGGGAACGCGGTGTAGGGACACGATGAGGCCGCTGACAGCCCTGGCAGGGGTGTTCAATGGCACCCAGAGGAGGTGGGGGAATGCACTGGGGGGCGGATCACACGGGGCATCTGCATGGGGTGTCCCCAGGTGTAGAGGGCTGCCACAACAGCCATGCCACAGACACACGTGGATCATTGGCGCACAGATGCCTGAGGGGGGGATGTTGTGGGGTGGGCAGGCAGCGGGACAAACCCTCAGACAGCTGTTGCCGTGTGTCACACAGGTGATGTCTGCGCCATCGTGCAGGGCACGGAGCCGGATGCAGAGTCACAGATGGGTACAGTGGGCTCTGTGGACACAGGGGCCCAGGCCATTGCTTTGGAGGGGGAGGAGCATGCCGCACCACTGCCAGATGTGGACATGGACATCCCCAACATACCCGATTGGGACACATCTGAGACACCTGCAGGGACAGAGGACGTGTCTGCAGAGGGGCAACGGCAACACCACAACGAGGCACTGGCTGCCGGTCGCAACCGTCGTTCATGAGATGCAGGCCAGCTCATCTGCGGCGCGAGCTGATGCTGAGGGTGAGTGGGACACGCTGCTATGGTAGATATGGCCATGTGCAGGTACCTCTGTTTCCGTTAACCCACACAGTACTATGTCCTTTCCCCACAGGTGTGCGCCGTCTACTGCGCTCGGTGGTACGCAACCAGAGGCGTAACAGGAGGAACACAAGGCGCATGCAGAGGGCGATAACTGCCCTAGTCTCACATGCAGGACGCATGGCAGACGCATGTGAGCTCATCGCGGAGGCGCATGTGCGAATGGCAGCCGGGAGGGTGGCTGGCAGTCCCCCCGACCATCAGGCACAGCCAGGGATCCCACCAGCATGTGCAGCCGCAACACCGGCGGCAAGGCGGCAGGCGCCTAGGGGTGGGAGGGGGTCGTACAGGGGCTGGCAGGGGTAGAGGCAAATAAAGGGCCACACCGATGGCCGTTGATGGTGACCTGTGCTCCGTGACTCATTTTGTTCATACCACTCACATCCCCGCAACCACCCCATGCCCTGTGGGGTGGGCACGTGCCGCTCCCACTGCTGTCATTCACCATTGCCCCCCCCTAACCCATGCCCACTATGGGTGTGCAGCCAATCCCATTGGCCTACGTGCTCGCCCCTCACCCCCACACCATGGTGGCGTGCATGGCGTGCAGTGTTACCAGGCGCACCCCTGGGAGAACGCGCCGGGGACCCCCCCAGCCACCATTGGCCTGTGTTGCTGTTGTGGGTGCACTGTATGTCCTGCATGTGGTGACCCAATCGCTGCTCGCAAACACCCCGGACACGCACAGTATGTGCACTGCACAGGTCCTGTACCCAGGTTCACCTGCACCTGCACACATCCACCTTGTCTCACCCGTCACACATGTGCACAGTGGATACCTGGGCACAGGGATGCATGCACCAGCACCTTGGTGTCACCGCCAGTAATGGCTACCCGTCACACTATGCACCGGTGGCCACTGTATACACCTACACCCCCTTGCCACCCATCCTGGCACATACCAGTACCACATTGGTTTCACATGACGACATACAGCAACTGTCACCTGTAGCATCATCCACACTGCAGCCTGCACCCTCCGCATGACCACCTCAGTGTGTCACACCACTGGCCATCATCCCGCTGAGCCGCTATCCCGCCCTCTGCTGTGTGCACCCCCACAACCCCCGTGTGTGTCCCCACCGATGGCCCCATGTCCACCAACGGCGGTATGCTCCCGCACCCCCCTGGGCCCTGGATGTCCCACCCATGGCGACACACAACATGTTGTTAATATGTTTTGGAATGTCCCGTTTGACCAACGTGTACCATCCCCCATCTCTGTCCTGCATGCTGATACACGTGCCTGACATATGCACAGTTTTCCCAGGCCCCACACGGTATCACATGGCAACACACGTTCGGCCTCTTCCCCGCCACCCCTCCGGTGTCAGCCTCATGTGACCTTGCGGTGCACAGTATGTGGTTCTCCCCTCTGCACACCGCCACACATACACCACAGGTGTCCTGCACCCGTCCAACCAGGCCAACAGTACGTGGCCCTGCTGTACTGGTCACACAGGCCACCTGCTCCACACCTCCGTATGTATCATTGTTACTCTGGGCTGTGTGTGGCCCAGGGAGCCACACACATGCTATTGCATGTCGGTCATGCACGTCACTCACCTCCCCCACGTTGGCCCAACCTTGCTGCAGCGTGATAGCTACATGTGTGCGGGTGTGCTGTCAACATGGACTAAACCTGTTCCACTTCGGCCCCTGCCCCTCCTAGTCGCCACAGCCACACCCATCATCGCACATCACTGTCACCTGGCAATGAGGCACATCTGCACACACAGTTGGTATGTGTAAACGTAAACGTATTTATACAACTTTGATTAAAACAGAATGTACACATTTTCATGTGGCCACACATGGGCCATGTGTCACATGGTCTATCTGCTGTTGGTTACATCAGCATGGTCAACAATGTCCTCTGGAACGGGATTACATGGCCCTGCTCCCCCCCCCCGTGCCCCTGACATGGCCACAGAATGGCACGGTCCGCCACAGGGCAGGTGTGCTATGTGTGTCCACATATTACACACCCTGGGTGCCCCTGTCGGATGGTGGCTGACTGTGTGTGGATCAGTCACGGCGCTCATCCCGCTCCCGCAGACGGTTAGCCACCATCGACAGGGTCGCAAGCACCTGCCCCTGGATTAGGCCAAACTGCCTCTGGGCCTGTGCCTGTGCACGCACAGCTGCAGCCAGGCGCTGGCCGCACATGCAGCCACACAGACACACTGATCCACGTGTCTGTGTGGCTGCATGGACAGCGGTCCTGCTTGCGGCCATGTGTGGCATGCACACGTCCAGCTGGCCCTCCGTGCCCTCATCAAGGGGCAGGTGGCTGGTGCCCCCAGTGCCCTGTGGCAGAGCGTGCCATTGTGACCCTGCCACAACCCCACCCCCTCCAGTGGGCATATCCTCCCTCCCCCCTGCCCCCAGCATCCCGCCCACATCCCCATCCCCCTCCACCCCCATCTCCATGTCACTGTCCCTGCCACCCAGCCACTCACGTTCCTCTACCCTTCCACCGACATCCCCCCCCACCACATCCTGCTCACCTGGCTCCCCGACCTCTGTCCCCCTTTCTGTGTGTTCCCCCTCATCCCCTCGCATGTGGGCCGCATCCTCATCCCCCTCATCCCCCTCGTCAGGGGTTGGGGGTGCAGGCTCAGGTCCATCCTCGTGCCCATCCCCCCCATCCTCCTCATCCTGCTGTTGTCCGCCGTCCTGCTGGTCACGCTGCACCTGATCCCCCTCCTGTCCCTCTACGTCTGGGGGCTCCTCCGGAACCTCGGCCTGATTGGCTGCACGTGCATCAGCTGTGGGAGAGATAGAACATGTCATCCCTGGTGGATGATCCACATACCATGTCATTGTGGACCTGTGTTTCCACAACACATCCCCCTACATGGCCGTGTCCAGGTACTCACCATTCAGCTGTGCCATTCTGTCATGCTGCACCCTGGCAACAAATCGGGGGAACCGGGCCCTCAGCTCCCTTGCCTTCTTTCGAAGGTCCTCCACCTGTAGGTGTTACAGAGAACATTGCCCTTAGCTAGCGGGGGGGACACGTGGTGGCCCCTGCCCCTGCAACTGACACTCCCACGTCATACTACCTGCGCATGCCCCTATTCCTTTGGCACACATCCCCCCATGCAGTGGCGTGTAACAGCCACATGTGTGTGTGACAAACACGCCACCCTGATGTGTGCACCATGTGCCCTATATGTGCGCACCACATACATGTACCATCCCAACTGTGTGTGCCACCTACACACATCTGCATGTGCATGTCATCCACTGTTGGGGTGTGCAGTTATCACCTACAGTGGTCGCTGGGCTGCTCTTTGCCTGTGGTTTGCCCCTTGTGATCCCATACAGGGCCTGTTACACGGGGTACAGGGTCGGTACAGGGGAACCCCCTTGCGGGGCCTCCATCGGGCAGGGCCAGTGTTTTGACCGTCATATTCACACGGGGCACCAGCAGACAGTGTGCAGGGTTGGGGGGGAGGGATGCCCTCATTTGGGCCTACATGTGTGGTAAGCAGGGTTTTGACCTTCATATTCACACAGGGCACCAGCAGACTGTGCAGGGTGGGGGGGAGGGATGCCCTCATTTGGGCCTACATGTGTGTTAAGCAGGGTTTGACCTTCATATTCGCACAGGGCACCAGCAGACAGTGTGCAGGGTGGGGGGGAGGGATGCCCTCATTTGGGGCTGGATCACTCAGGGGCAGGGTTTGGCCTTTCTATTCACACAGGGCACCAGCAGACAGTGTGCAGGGTGGGGGGGAGGAATGCCCTCATTTGGGCCTACATGTGTGTTAAGCAGGGTTTTGACCTTCATATTCACACAGGGCACCAGCAGACTGTGCGCAGGGTGGGGGGGATGGATGCCCTCATTTGGGCCTACATGTGTGTTAAGCAGGGTTTTGACCTTTCTATTCACACAGGGCACCAGCAGACAGTGTGCAGGGTGGGCGGGGAGGGATGCCCTCATTTGGGGCTGGATCACTCAGGGGCAGGGGTTTGGCCTTTCTATTCACACAGGGCACCAGCAGACAGTGTGCAGGGTGGGGGGGGAGGGATGCCCTCATTTGGGGCTGGATCACTCAGGGGCAGGGGTTTGGCCTTTCTATTCACACAGGGCACCAGCAGGACAGTGTGCAGGGTGGGGGGGAGGGATGCCCTCATTTGGGCCTACATGTGTGTTTAAGCAGGGTTTTGACCTTCATATTCACACAGGGCACCAGCAGACAGTGTGCAGGGTGGGGGGGAGGGATGCCCTCATTTGGGCTGGATCACTCAGGGGCAGGGGTTTGGCCTTTCTATTCACACAGGGAACCAGCAGACAGTGTGCAGGGTGGGGGGGAGGGATGCCCTCATTTGGGCCTACATGTGTGTTAAGCAGGGTTTTGCCTTTCAAATCAAACAGGGCCCCAGCAGAAAGTGTGCAGGGTGGGGGGGAGGGATGCCCTCATTTGGGCCTATATGTGTGTTAAGCAGGGTTTTGACCTTCATATTCACACAGGTCACCAGCAGACTGTGTGCAGGGTGGGGGGGAGGGATGCCCTCATTTGGGCCTACATGTGTGTTAAGCAGGGTTTTGACCTTCATATTCACACAGGGCACCAGCAGTCAGTGTGCAGGGTGGGGGGGAGGGAGGCCCTCATTTGGGGCTTCATCAGTGTGGTGCAGGGGTTTGGCCTTACTATTCACACAGGGCACCAGCAGACAGTGTGCAGGGTGGGGGGGAGGGATGCCCTCATTTGGGGCTGGATCACTCCAGGGGCAGGGGGTGGCCTTTCTATTCACACAGGCGCACCAGCAGACAGTGTGCAGGGTGGGGGGGAGGGATGCCCTCATTTGGGCCTACATGTGTGTTAAGCAGGGTTTTGACCTTCATATTCACAGGGCACCAGAAGACAGCTGTGCAGGGTGGGGGGGTAGGGATGCCCTCATTTGGGCCTACATGTGTGTTAAGCAGGGTTTTGACCTTCATATTCACACAGGGCACCAGCAGACAGTGTGCAGGGCGTGGGTGATGGGTAGGGTCGCCGCTTTTGGGGTCATTTGGGCCATACATGTGGTGGGTGTTAAGCATGGGGTAGAGGTAGGTGGGGTTTGCAGGGGGGGGGGTTGACCTTCACTATTCCAACACAGGGCACCAGGCAGACAGTTGGGGTGTGCAGGGATGGCGGGGGGGGGGAGGGGATAGTGCCCTCATTTGGGGCCGGTACATGTGTGTTAAGCAGGGTTGTTGACCTGCAGTATGGTTGTCTCAAGGCGGGTGGGGATGGCACCATCGCAGACAGTGTGCAGGGTGGGTGTGGGCGTGTGTGGGATGCCCTCAGTGTTGGGGCTGGATGCACGCAGGGGCAGGGGTTTGTCCTTCTCTATTCACACACAGGGAACTCACGCAGACAGTGTGCAGGTTGGGCGGGGCCAGGTAGGTGCCTCATTTGGTCCTACATGTGTGTTAAGGCAGGCGTTTTGACCTTCATATTCACTACATGGGGCACCAGAAGACGAGGTGGGTGTGTGGCAGGGTGGTTTTTGTGGTGGTGTGGTGGTGGTGGTAAGGGGTGGGGGAGGGAATTTTGTGTGCCCTCATTGTTTGGGTGGGCCGTAGGCACGTGGTGTTAAAGCAGGGTTTTGACCTTTCATATTCACACAGGGCAGGGGGGTCTCCATAGCAGACAGGGTTGGTGCAGGGTGGGGGGGAGGGATGAGTCCCTCAGTGGCCGTACATGTTTTCTGTGTTAAAGGGCAGGGTTTTTAGACCGTGGGGTCATATTCGCAACAGTGGCCCACCGAGCAGGGGGGGGGGGGGGGGGACAGTCGTGCAGGTGTGGGTGTGGGGTTGAGGGTGGCTGTGGAGGGGTGTCCCTCATTTGGGCTGGATCACTCAGGGGCCAAGGGAGTTTGTGGCTGTCGTTTCTATGCGCACAGGGCACCAGCAGTCAGTGGTGCGAGGGGGTGGGGGGCCCTCATTGTGGTGATGGGGTGGGCTTTTGCAGGCATCGATGGTGTATTCAGTTGGGCGGGAATAGCTGGTTGAGTTAAGCGGGACTGGGGTGGGGTCGTGCCAGAACCCCTTCCTTCCCTATTGGCCATGGATGGTGGGAACTTAGGTGTGCTTGTTGATTGAGGCGGGGGGGGAACCTCCTTAGCCCTGCAGGATGTCTAAAGGGCACCACCCGGTACCAGATACCTCTGTGAACCTTTGTGGTGTGCACCTCTGCCATGAGGTGCCAGCTAACCCCTTGGGGCATGGCGGTGTCAATATTTTTCAGGGGAGTCTGTGGAGGGCTTTGGCTGGAACGCAGGATATGTCAAGCACCTGCTATAACCCTGTCGGCATTGTGTATTTTTGCAGGGTTTGCTGGTTGTTTTTTTCTTTTGTTGTCCTCAATCATTTGGGTTGGAATTGTCCCCACTGTAATCTTGTTACCTCACGTGGGTAGTCTGCGCTCCTGTTAACCCGTGTGTTGGGCCACAGTCGCGCATCCAGGCCCTCGCTGACTTTGGGGCCAGGTCCTTGCAAGCTTGGACGAGCCAGGGAAGAGATCCCTCTGCTGGCGTAGGCACAGAATACGCTCTGTCAGCAGGGTAGAGTGTCCCGATTTGGCATGGAGAGGGATAATGGTCTTTCCTCGACATGGTTGCCAGCTAACTGTCCCTTATAAGTGCCTTTACTGCTCTAAGGCCACGTGCAGTGGGCCCGGGGGTGTAGCCACGTTAGCGTTGCCGGGGGTGACGTGGCCAATGACGTGGCGTTGACCGGGGGCGTCGGGACCACGTGCCCACGTTATGTCCCTCGGGGGACACTTTTCGTGGGGCCACGTTTAATTGCTTTGTTGAACCGGGGTTGAATTGCCTCGCGGGCATCGGGGGCCACGGTGACGCTTGCCGGGGCGTGGCCACGTGCATTGCCCGGTGTGACGCATTGGCCACGTGCACTTTGTGCCCGCGGGGCGTCGGGGCCACGTGCGTTCGCCGGGGGACGTGGCCACGTGCGTTGCCCGGGAGGCGTGGGTGAACGTGCGTTGCTAAGGGTAGTACGGGAGATGGTGGCTGACACAGGCCGTAGCTGAAACAGAGAGCTGTGCACCAATGGTCACGGTATGTATGACCGCTGTGCAGGCGGATAGCTATGGGTTTCGAGGTTCTACCGGTGCACTGGCCCGTGGTTATATTGAGAAAGGGGTATTTGGCCTGTATATTGGAGGGGGGAATTGCTGAGAGGCTTTTGGACGGGACAATTGCGTATGCGAGCCGAGCTACCAAGTGCGTTGATTGCGTGTGTGCAGCCGCGAGTCCGCGCGTACCATTGAAGCTCCGGGGATCTTTTCTTTTTGTGTGTGTGTACTTAGGGAGTTTCAGCCAAGAAACCGTTGTGGGCATCTCAATATATTACCGTACTCTGTAGGGCGCAGTCGTGCACCTATGCTTTCTCTGCTTTTGTATACCGAGTATGTACGTGTGCTGTCCCAATGGTTTATCAATGGCTGCGAGCATCAGTGCTGCGGTTTGGCAGAGGGAAATTGATAATAATACAGTCATCCCCCCCATGATTGCACCATGCACATGCTAATCAAGCTCTCCACACAAGAGCCACACCATATGGAATGCATCCCCACAGACCTACTGGAGCACTGGTCAGGGTAAATTGTCATGATGCACCCCCCACAGCCCCTTGCCGCTTATGGGGGGTACTGCACCATTTTGTTTGTATGGCAGTGAGCTGGACCTGCCCAACACCACATTGTGCGGTCGTTGCTCTGCTCACCCTGAGGTGTGCATAGTGGGGCAAATCCAGCCCTAGGTCCTCAGCACCGTCCCATGGTCGTATGTCCACAGCAGTGTATACTGTGTGAGGATAGATATTTTCTGCATGACCACCTTGGACATCTCTGTCTGTTTGCGGGCAGGTGTAGACCCATGCCCGCCACCGCCCCCCCTCACCCCTGGTGGCAAACTAGGAGGGTCACCCACTCATAAGTAATACTGCACAATTCTACCTCCCTTGGAAGGTTGACGCCCAGTGGAGGGGGGACATATAACCCTAATCCTACTGAGGTGTGCAGACACCCCACAGGTTCAAGGTCACTGCGAGATCCAGACACCATGCATGCCCACCAGGAGCAATCTGACATTGGGACCTTGGTTAGAAAAACAAAAACCAAAAATGACAAATCCACAACCACTATCTGTATCTGTGATTACCCCTGCGGTGCAGGCCCAACACACCCTGTCAGGCCACATCCCATACACATCACCTACCAGCGCTGCAAACAGGCTGCTAGTGACCCCGCATGCCAAGAGATGCCTGTCACCCAAGGACCTGGGGATGTGGTGCCAGCATGACACAGCCAGCAGATACATCTGTGACTGGGCCCCCAGGGGAACACACCCATATTTATCACATGAGCGGAACTACTTAGTATTAGCACCATGGTGGAGCCTAGACATGCTTGTGGTCACTGCACATTCAGGGTGACACTGAGCTTGCAGCGGCACCTACCGGTGTCACCCTGTCTGGGCAGGTGTTTGCCTGGCACTACAATTGTACCTGTCACTTGCCCTTTGCCCGGTGCATATACACCCTGGCCCGGCCGCCTAAATCCTACCTCTACCCATGGTACTTTGCTACTCATTAGGCCCATTGGCATCCCACTACTGGCAACATTGCTGGCAGTGTGGCCTGTCGACCGTAGTTGGCAGCCCACCACACACTGGCTGGACATACAGCCACCCCCACACCTATGCAAGCATTTTGCCTACTGTAGTGGGGGTTCTTCAGCCATACACACAACACCTGTCATGGGCACAGTAGCATGCATGTATGTGGTACGACATACTCTGGTGGATCACTACCAATGGGTGTTTTGGACAACTGTCAAAGGGGCCATACCTGGCGGCACACAGCCACCGACATCTGACTGCTTGTTGTGGCGCAGCTCAATGTGCACAATTGCTTTTACATAGGACATGAGTTCTACATTTTTATCATTGGCAACTTTTAGTGCATTGTGTACCATATACCCATGTGTAGGGTGCCATTGCTAAGGCTGCCACCTGCTAGTATTGGGAGTTGACAAGCAGGGGCAATTGTCTTACCTCTTCGGGTTTTCATTGGCCAATGGGGCCTGGGGGGGGGTGGTGGGTGGGTGGGTGTCACTGTTAGCTGCTGCTTTAACGGCCGGGTTCCACAACTCCGGTCCTGGTCATTCCAGGCACTGATCAGGTTGTTGCATGCTGGTGTCCGGGGGCGTCGTTATAAGTGAGTGTCGATGGGC
This sequence comes from Ichthyophis bannanicus, assembly GCA_033557465.1. NCBI lineage: Eukaryota > Metazoa > Chordata > Amphibia > Gymnophiona > Ichthyophiidae > Ichthyophis > Ichthyophis bannanicus. The sequence continues at coordinate 244,111,292 of CM066043.1, forward strand.
TACATCATGCAGACAAGGGGGGGGCCATAGTTATGTCAGCACAGGTATCTTTATTGGGGGCAGCATGGTAACTGAATGGGGGTGGGGGCCCTCCAGGACTTGCATTTGGGGGACTATGCTCTGGGTAATGTGGTGCAGCCTATATCTGGTGTGGGGGTGTTGGAAAATATTGGCGTGTTGTCCATGTGTATTTTTTCTCAGCAATAATGTGTGAACCATTCCATCACAGTTTCGTTGTGGGGCGAATAATGTGGGCAGGATTGGCCTGTGGCCCCAGCTGGGATTTGAACCTGTTACCTTCTGGTCTTAGAGGCACTGGCTGTGTCTGTTGTCACCACACTGAGGCCACAGGGACAATTCGATCCCTGGCGATGGGATACCTTCCTGACAGGTCAGAGACCCTGCTCTGCAACCATTTTTACTGTGGACTCATATCGCTTGTATGGAGGCAATTTGCCCGTAACCTCAACATAACAACCTCGCATGAAGGGGGCAATCCCAGCCATTACCAAGCTGGCCAACAATTATCATCTTGGGCAACAATACACGACACTCCCGCGAATGCTCCAATAACAGGGGATGTGTTTTTGCAAGGGTCTCCGTTTGCGTGATCCCTTCCAAGTATCTTTTTTTTTTTGGGTTTCGCTATTCCCAGGATTGTGTTTTGTTATTGTGGCCCGCATTGCTATCCCTTGTTTGCCCTGCTGACTTGTTAATGTTTTACAGTTTTTTTCCTTTCTGCTATCTTCACCACGTTTTATCTGTGTTTGCATGCTGTCCCTCCTACATATGCCTGACCTAAATCTGCCTACCATGGGTTTGGCCAGTCCATGAAAAAACCCCTAAGCCTAGGGCCAAATACAAGAACCAAAATAGAGTTCCCCGGCTCATAAGAGACCCATAAAGGTAAATCATAAAAATGCAAAACGTATACCTCAACACATACTTTTTTGTCGGGATAACCAAGCAAAAGGGAGCAGGAATTTGTAACCCACCCCTTCGCCGTGGGGTCGGTCCTTGTTAATAATTTTAAATGCTCAAAATGCTCAAAAACTTTGTTTTTATCTCATTCTCTTTACTCAGCCAGCTCGGAATTCAAAGACACAACGTGCCACACGTTTCTGGGTTGTCTGGGTGCCATCCACATCACCCGTGGGCCCTGCATCAGGTGAATTGTATAGACTCCCAGTAAGTCAGCTGACTTACTGGGATTCTATACATTTCACCTGATGCGAGGGCCACGGTTTTATGTGGATGGCCCGAAACGTGGCACGTTGTGTCTTTTGATTCCGAGCTGGCTGAGTAACGAGAATGAGATAAGTTTTTGCGCCTTTTGAGCATTTAAAATTATTACAAAGGACCGTCCACGGCGAGGGTGGTAACAATTTCCTGCTCCCTTTTGCTTGGTTCTTCCGACAAAAAAGTATGTTGTTGATTTTAACGTTTTGCTTGTTGATTTACCTTTATGGTCTCTTATGAGCCGGGCTCCACAAACCTCTATTTTACCATGGTGGTGGGGCATAGCTATACAGCACAGGCCATCTTTGATGTGACAGCATGGTACCGGAATGCTGTGGGCCCCTCTAGGGCTTCCATTTGCGGGGCTCAGAGCTTGTCGTTGCTGTGGCCTGTTTCTGGTTTTCTGTGTTTGGTGTGGTGTAAACGAGACCATGCCTTTGTTTCGCCGCATTAAAGGTGTGTCTTTACTTTCACTTTTTAGTGGGGGGTAGGACTATTGTGACTGGGTTGGCGGCAGTCCCAGTTGGTATTTGATCCTGTGACCCTCTGGTCTTACAGGCACTGGCTGGGTCCATTGCACCACACTGGGGCCACAGAGATGGTGCTGTCCCCTGGTGTTAGTATGACCTGCCTGGCTGGTCAGGGACTCTGCTCTGCAAAAGGTTTACTGTGGCCTCATTTCCCTTGTATGCAGACAACGGTGCCCATAACCCCCCGGGTGACCTCACAGAAGGACACACACCATATCTAGCTGGGCCACAATGATATCATTGTGAGGACATTACACTACACTACTCCAAGGTCAGTCTCCATTCCAGTGACTTTCCGTCGTCTTTCGAGGGTCTGGCGAAGCGTGACCCTTCCCACCTATCATTATTGTTTTTTATTTTGTGCTTTCCATGTAGTTCTGTTTCCTTGTTGTCCATTGGCTAGCACTGTTTGAAACTGCTGATTTAATTGCTTTTAAAGGGGTTTTCCTCTGGTCCTTTTTTATTGTCTTCTGTTGGACATTTCATGTCTGTGCACATGTATCACCCTGCTCACGTTTTGTGTGTTACCTCCAGGTTTCTCTGTACAGTGCCCATGACTGGAAATGGTTTCTCTTACCTTTTAAAAGATGCCCTTCAAACGGCAGGTTTTCATTCGCGTTGGGAATTTAGCGCAGAATTACAGCGCGTTAGTGAGGGGGAGCTCTCCCCGCCCCCTCTCCGCCCATTGACGCCCTTCTCCTCTTCCGCCCACTCCTCCCACTTCTCTGCTGTTTAAGACGCGCCGCGGGGGTTTACGATTCGTTAAACGCGGGTCAACGCGCGTAGTAATTAACGTTACCGGTCGTTGGCGCTTGGTTTACGCGCGCGTTATAACTGGCACTTGCGCGCGTTAACGTCATACAACGGCGCGTTATTCACGTTTACCTCATTTTAGTAAACATCCCCTATGACTTCTTACCCTTTGCCCCCCCCCCCCCCCCTCAAAATAAGAAGTCACACTAGGCTTATGCCTTAAAGATTTTAGGAAGATTTTAAAGACCTTTTATTTTAAAAAGGATAAGAATTGTAAAGTCTTAGACTTAATTTTTGGCATGATTGAGGTTAACATGAGTGTGGTCCAGGGCTATACTATTTATTAGCTACCTGCGAAGATCAAAAGTTTCTAGTTTTTGTTTTTGTCTAGTTTTTACAGCTTAACTGGTTTGCTATAACCTTTCCATTGCCGGTTTACACCTGTATTGATCTTTCATAATAATTGCTTAGTCAATTTAGTGTTTTCTAGGTGGCCCTATAATTACAAACAAACTAAGAACCCTTTACCCTTTTCTTTTGCTTTCTTCCTTCAATAGAGAAACAGTATTGTTAATTCCTACCTGTGTATAGCCTTCCTGTGCTACATCTCGTGGGGCAAGTTAACTTAAAAGTGTTGGTTATAATAAGCTTTGGACCATCTAGCTCGCTATGCACTAAACACACCTCACGAACAGCATGGGGGCCCCGCGCTAAAATTCCCACTTCTAACTGGGTAGCATGCAATGTGGTGGGGACTGGGTGTTTTACAGGTGGAACTTGGGCATTGATGGTACATCCACTGTTAGTGACAGGCTTTTTGGGGGATCGGCCACTAAACTGCCGAATAGTTAGTTATTCAGCATGGGTGCACTTAATGCTACCCAGCGGTTTAGTGCTAAGCTGCACCCATGTCCCAGTTATGGTATGGTGCCGTGCATATAACAACACGCTAATGACAGGGCGAGTCGAAGCTCCACACCCCTTAAAAGTTATGCACAGCGTCGCCTGGAATTCGGTTGGCCCACACACACACTACTGGGCAGGGCCCCCCCCCCCTTCGTAAACCTTGCCTCCTATATTTTATTGCCTGGGTTAGGCTCAGAACATTTAAAGTCGGTACCTTAATTTCTACCTCGCTATTTGCAAGCTGGTTTGAAACCTCAAGATAATGGGCGGTTATTTTATATCCACACAGTATCGGCAGCTTGTTATAATACCCTCTGACACATTCCGCACAAATTCTTCTTACAGTGTTGAAGGGTGGGGTTGGTGCGACCTGGAATACAATTATAGGAAGACCTGGGAAAACCTGTGTTACAGTAACCCAGAACCGCAATAGGACCTAGGCCTCTAAAAACACAGCTATTTGCAAATTTCGTTTTGGTAGCAGGTGCCAAGTCTCTCAAGAGTAACAACCAGTAGACAAGCTTGAAATTACCATGAGACTTGGTCAATTATGATTAATATGGTCCGGGTTATTTGTCACCAGGAATTCTCCAGCATTGCCCCCAAAACTGCACAATCCTCGTTGACAAAATAATGAGTGGCAGGTTAATGTGTATTCCTAATTATGCTGTGACAGCTCAACCCAGACCCCACAAACCGTTACTTCTTCCACAAGCATACACTTTGCCATAAAACCCCTTTTGATATAGTTTCCATTTCAACTGATTTGATTGGTCATAGTGTACTGGGTAATTATGTTCTAATATTTGAGAGCAAAGCCCAAATACTTTCTGATAGAAGAACTATTCCTATATGCTATTACAATAACTTAAAAACCTCTGTTGCATCCAAGTTAATCCTGTTACCTCTTTTGTTCCCCAAATAAAGTTTGCTGAAATTTAAGTTGAATTGGGACCAAAACAATGCAACGAACACATGCCTTTCACCTTTCTGGGGTCACTAGTGCAGATAGCCGCTGGAAACCCCTCTATGCAACAATTTAGTTGCTTATGCAGCTTTAGGCAAGTATTCTAATTATCTGAGTTTCTGTTATGCATTTTGGGGAACTTTTCATAGACAAAAAAGGATTGTATACTGATGCCATCTTGTGGTCTGACGCAGATCAAAAACAAGTCACCTGTTAACTTCTAGTTAAGATCCTATTTGCAATTAATATGACTCCTTGCATGGCACCTTCTTGCTTCTGGTGTGTGCATCTTGACTCCATTTATAGCCATGGATTACTGTAAGGCTTTGTACATAGGCTGCTTGCTTTTCTCATTCCTCCCCCTAATTAATCCATTCGCCGCCCCACCCCCCACTTTCACAAGCGCGGTCCATTGCAGCAAAATTGCGCCCAGATGGGAGAGGAGAGGAATACCCAGCAGCCCTGTTTGGAGCCATTACAAGTATTACGCCGATGTGGCCAATAGACGTTACTGTTGATGAAGCAGTCTGTCAGCCAAAGAGTAAGATGTACAAAAAGAAAGAGTTCAATACCTGACTCAATTTTCATTGCAAATGCATTTTCCTTGAGCAGGTTTTCAAGGCAAAAATCGGTGTGTCCCCTGGCCTCTATGGCACCTACGGTAGTTGCAGTGTAGGACTCAGTGTTTAACCTTTCTTGGAATCCATTTCTTTTTGTTTTGTGTGTGTTGGAAGAGACAGGAGTTGGCCTTTGACAGGCGGTGATGTAAAGGAAGTGCGTGAATTTTCTAGGTTGGTTCTCTTTCACTTGGGACATTCCAAGGGAGGAACCTATGTTGGTTACACAATTACTAAATAGTAGTATTTTGGAGGGAAATCCAATCTCTTATCTCCTCTTTCCGCCCTGCTGACTGGGATAGACTACTGAACTCCTGAGTCAGTGGTTGTTGTTTTTTAAGTGCTGGTCACGTCCAGTGCTGACTCCTGGTGACCCAGCAGCCCCTGGGTTTTCTTGGCAAGGTCTCACCTGGGAAGTAGATTTGTCAGGCCTTTTTCTTCCAGGAAGGTGTGTTTGAGAGTTTTTTTTTCCCTTCAAGGAAAAGTTGGATAGAAGGTTGGAACTGAAGCTCCACAGCTGAGATATAGCCAGTTGGCAGGACTTGCAAGCTGAAAAGTGTTTGCTGATAAGGACTTGTGACGGGGAAGAGGGCCAACCAACACGATTTTTGTGTTCAAGGGAGTCTTGGCATATCTCAGACCTGCCAAGCCTCCAGTACAAACGTGTGAGTCTCCTGCTGTGTTGGGCTTTATCTTTATTTTTATTTATTTACATTCTCTTATATACTGCGCTATTCTGTATTCAGTGCCTTTACATTGAACAAACTGCAATTACATTGTTTAATGAAACCCGCACTGATGGTCACATAGCGGCGTATATAAGAGCTGGTAAATCAAATCAATACATAGGGCATTATAACTTGGAGATAACTAATTTTTACATGGAACATGGGCTAGGGAGGGTTCAGTGGCTGGCCCAAGGACCACCTGTGGGCCTAGAAACCCCAGTCCTTCGTGGCCCAAAGTTGCTGGTCCTCTATTGGGATTTGAAACCCTGACCTTCTGGCCTGAGGTACCATGCCCCAACCACTAGGCCACTCCTCCACTTCCATTGCAATATCATAAAAACTCCCATGAACCATGGGATAACAAGCTTCCAGTTTCTCTCTGTCTGCATGCGCCACAATCGGCTTCAGATCTCATGGTTTCGGCACGCCCTGCTGCGAGATTGACAGGATGGAGTCATCAACCATAAGATCTTATGAGGCGCCCACAGTCCACATTCCTAGCAGAGAGGTTTTGCAGAAGGGGTTGAGTTAGGACATGGGGAATTTAGCTGGGGAAGGGATGTTGAAATGGACATTCTTCAGCTTAAGAGCTGCTTCCCTTTGGCTGCGGTGATGTCTGGGAGAAAGCCTTTTGGGGGTGGGGGGGCAGATGATAGTTTGGAGAGAGTTTCCCTGGGATTAGGGAATTAAGCAGTGGGTGAGAGGATTTGAAATGTCATTTCAGATCCCAGGACGAAAAGCTTGTCTAATAAATGGAAGCTTACAGGTGAGCGCACCTGTAAAAGGATTTTGAGGAAGTTGCAACAAAAAAAAAAAAAAAAAAAAAAGGAAGCCAAAGTATCCTAAACTAAAGAACAAAAGCGAGAACTGAAAGACCACCAAGTGTCCTGTGATTCTTTCATTTGTCACTAATTCCTCACCTGCGTTTGTGAAAATGAATAGGGGGGGGTGGGAAAAACGTTTTTTGTCATGTTTTTTTCAAGTTTTTTTTATTCTTTTCATTGTGGGATAGTTTGTTTCTGTGATTCTATAGCTTACTGCATTTCATTTATTGAAACAAAAATAGAGGACACAACCTAAGGGAAATAAACAAGGGTCCATACTGGACCTTGGTGCGTTACCGAATGGTGAAAGTGTTTCTGATGTTGTATAGTGGGAGATCATTTTGCAGTGCAGTGATACACCATATGGTGTTGTTCAGTTATAGGGACTCAAGGCTATGAGCTGTTTGAGAATCCCTTCCCACGGTGAGGATTCTTAGACTTTAGGAAAGACTAACTTTTGCGAAGATGGGCCAATACCTCAGGGAGTCGTTAGTGGGAGGGAACAGCTGGGGGAGGTAAGAACAACCTTTGGTCAAGCACTGGAAATGGGGTATTTTCAGGGCAACCAACCTTTTTGTTAAAATGGTAAATAAAGGGCAAAAGGAACAGGAGACCACTATGGTTTTCGAAGGAATTAGCTGAAAAAGTGAAGAAAAAGAGGGAAGGCCTCGATGAAATACAAGACTCACAGAGATAGTAAGACAGGCATCTGTGATTTGGAAATAGCAAAGTAGTCAAGGCTAGCAAAGTAGTCAAGAAGGCAAAGATTCAAAAGGAGGAGGAAATAGCCAATAGCAATACAATGGGGGGATAAGACATTTTTCAGATAGATTGAGTGAGAAGAGGAAGGGCAAAATGGGTAGTTGTCAGACTCAAGGGTGTCAGGTGGGGAATATGTAGAAGCTGATCCGGATAAAGCTGAATTGCGTAACAAATATTTTTATTCTGTGTTCACAGATGAAGAACCAGGAGCAGGACCTCAGAAAAACACCGCACAAATAAGAACAGAAGTCGAGGGACATCTTGAACAATTTTCAGTAGACTGGGGTTCGTGCTAGAAACTAGCTTAACTTAAAGTAGACAAAGCGATGGGACCCGATGGGATAACACCCTAGAATACTGAGGGAACTTTGGGACGTTCTAGCAACTCCACTGACTGGGACCTTTTCACTGCCCTCGTTGGAGGTCGGGAGTGGTGCCAAAGGACTGGAGAGAGGCTCCTGTGGTGGCCTTTACAACAAAAGCGGAAGTACGGAGGTGGTTGAAAACTATAGGCCGGTTAGTTGGTACAACTTCGGTGGTGAGTAAATTTATTGGAAACGCTTCTGAATGAGAAAATAGTGAGGTTTCTGGAGTCCAGAGGAGTACAGGTTCCGAGGCTGCATGGATTCACGTGACGCAGGTATTGTCAGGCAAATCTGATTGATTTCTTTGACTGGGTGACTCAGGGAGTTGGACCGCGGGAGAGCTCTATATGTGGTGTATTTAGATTTCAGTAATCCTTTGACACTGTTCCTCACATGCGACTTATAAACAAACGGAGCACCCTAGGGATGGACCCTACCGTTACTGCTTTGGTTAGAAATTGGTTGGGTGGGAGGCGCCAAAGATTAACAAGTAAATGGAGCTCACTCTGAGGAGAAGGATTGTTACCATTGGTGTAGCCCCAGTGATCTGTCTGTCTTGGTCCGAATTCTTTTTAACATCTTTCTTAGTGATATAGCGGAAGGGCTGTCTGGTAAGGTTTTCCTCTTTGCAGGATGATACCCAAATCTGCAATAGAGTAGACACCCTGGAAGGTGTAAGATAACATTAGGAGTGATCTAGCCTAAGCTTGAAAGAATGGGCTATTCTCGAATTTGGCAGCTGGGATTTAATGTTAAAAAATGTAAGGTCATTGCATTTGGGCTGCAAGGCAGATCCAATGGATCAATACTTATAGAAGGTGAAGTACTTTTGTCCACTAAAGAACAGCAGGGACATATGCGTGGTTGTGTCTGATGATCTTACAGTAGTCTGACACAGGTAAAAAAGGCGACGGGCACAGCTAGAAGGATGCTTGGGTGCATACGGAGAGGAATGGCTAGCAGAAAAAAGGAGGTGATAATGCCTCTGTATAAGTCTTTGTGGCGACCACTCATTTGGAGTATGGTGTGGCAATTCTGGAGACCGCATCTTCAAAAGGATGTGCACAGGATGGAGTCGTTGCAGAGGGTTGCTACCTTAAAATGATTTATGGGCTTCATTTCAAAGCATATGAGGACAGACTTAAGGATTCTTAATATGTACACCTTAGAGGAAAGGCGGGATAGATGTGGATATGATTGAGATTTTTAAATATACCTCCGTTGCATACATTTTCAGGGAGAGAGCCTCTTGTCAATTGGAAAGCAAGTTCTTTCTACTAGGGTACAATGGGAGGATTATGAAGGGAGATAGATTCAGGAGGTGATATGCGGAAATATTTCTTTACAGACAGAGTAGTGGATCCATGGAATAGTCTCCCAGTGGAGGTGGTAGAGATGAGGGACAGTAACTGTGAATTCCAAAAAGCATGGGACCAACACAGAGGATCTCTAAAGGTAAAAAGTGCCTGTTGTATTTGTTGTTATGGAAGGACAGACTAGATAGGCCGTTTGGTCCTTTTTCTGTCATCATTTTTCTATGTTTCTAAATTCAAAATGTGGCCACCCCTGCCAAATAAAAAACAAAAAAACGAAAAAATGAAAGATCCCCAGACTTGCCCTCCCTGTATCTTTGGATGCTTCTAACCCCACTGCGGACCTTTCAATGGTGCTGAGAGGAGAGATGTTGAATTTTTAAAATTTTGCAGTGGCTGCAGGGGGAGGGCAGAGGGTCCGGCTAGGCCAAACTGCTGTTTATTAGAAGGGCAAAATCCCTCAAATGAAAAAACCAAAATTTCCATATGTGCGTGTGTTTTCGCATAAATTTGTTTTGCCAAATCTGCCTTTTCCATTTCAAATGAAAGCACATTGCGGAAGTAATCTAAACTGTGTATCAATGGGGTCCAAACCGCTGAGCGCCTAGAAGATCAGAGAGAGGAAAAGCTTTCACCTAATCACAACACATCACTATTACTGCCATTTGATTTTTGTAAGACAGACATCCATCTACTGCTAAATCTCCATGACATAGGATACATCAGATTGAAAAATTCACCAGAAAAATAATTTCCTTCTGCTAATTAAATTCCAAACTATAATATGGAAAACTTTTTTTTCCTTGAGTTTAAGCTTTCATACCCTAATCAAGCATTATGCTGGGTGAAACATCTCTATTAAGCCTCTCATTGCTCAACTCCACCGTATAAAAACAACAGGAAGATAATTGAGGCTGGGGTGCATAATTGATAGGTGCGCAGCTACATAATATGGAAAAGGGTTCCATTAGCCAGGTCCATGTCATTAGCATACATTACATTCAACAAGATTGGTCTCTGTCACCGCCATTTATTAATGGGTTAATCCCGTATCAGCACAGCAGCCCAGCCAAATACCTCATTGCGCAGCTCCATCTGCAAGATTAGCTCATTTTATCTTAGAAAGGAAAAGACTTCCCAGGGCAGTAATACTCCTTCATATACTGGGCTGTTTTTCCCCCTCCCCCCCCCCCCAAAAAAAAAAAAAAACCGCTCCAGCAGAGGAGTTTATAATAACAGCCGATCGAATGGCTCCAGAAGTCTAGTAAAGGAGGACATTTACAATGGGAAATGCAAAATAATACTAACGTTTTTTGGATTCTACAATGCCTTTCACCTGCATGAGAGTCCAGCAGGTTTTGCTATCAGAGGGGTGGGTGACCCTGCAGCTTATTCCTCCATAAAACTTCCCAAGGAAAAAGAAGGTGCAGAGGGCTATCAGCACTATTACTCCAATTCCAGTTGGATAAACTGCGAAGCATAAAAATCAATGACTCACTGAAGGGCACAAATGGAGTCAGCCTTATAAGAGACATGCAAAGGAAAAATGGATATCATATATCATAACTTATCAGCATTAACTGTGTTCCTCTTAGTGTCACCAATTATGCTACCTAGCTGCCATCTGTTATAGATTTTGTTTTGAAAGCCTACTTATGTTTGGTGGGGGGGAGGGTGGGGAGGTTATTGTATTTTGACCCCAGGAATTTCCTCTTCTGATTCTCTGGGCTTCTAGCTCAATCAGACACCATCGTCACACCGGTATAGTATCAGAAACCTTTATTAGTAGCTGCCCAGGAGTTCTTTTTTTTTTTGTTTAGTAATTCCCTAACTAGACCCACCATTGCATCAACAGTCCTGGCCAGAAGCCACCCATTGCCTTATATGCATGCATCCTAAGTCCCAACCACTTAGATGTCACTGTTGACCAAATGCTTTAAGTTGTCCTTCTTATTCCCCACAGTACTGTGAAGTTCTACCTCCCAGCTATCCCAGAGACTTGAAGATCTGACCTAGGAAATCAAACCCAATCCTCCTCTATGGCAGCAACACACTGCTCTAACCCCGAACCCCGCCTGCTTTACTTTTTGGACTGAATGAACCACCTCCCGAAGGCAGAAAGCCTTAGCTATGTTTAGGTCAGATTAAACGTGGCATATTTCCTTCCATTGCCCCGTGCAGAACGCACATCTGTCAGTGGTCTTCATAGATAATCCAGAACTAGTTGGTGAGGCCTCATCTGTAGTTCTTGTCTCCAGTGCTGAAGACTGTCTGCATCATCAAAAGGCGACAGGTAGAGCATAGCAGCTTGAAAGAGGGCAACCAAATGGGTTACACAAGCTGCAGGGTAAATCTTATGAGATCAAACCTGTCCAATGATCTGTTTTACTCAATGGTTTTAATAATTTTTGTTTTATTTAATTGATTAGTATTTATCTCATGCCTTTCCAATGGTAGTTTAAGGTGAAGTTACATTCAGGTGCTTAGGCATTTCCCTGTTCAAAGAGGGCTTACAATGTCATGTTTCAGCCAGGCAAATGGAGTACCAGTGTGATTTGAACCCTGGGTTTTCTGGTTAACCAGGCTGGCCTGCGTTTGCAAGCCATTCTGGGCGAGGATTATACTCAGAGCCCCACAAAAGAAACATAGAAAATAGCATCAGATAAAGATCCTGCTGTTATTTTCTTTCTTGAATTCAGATGCAGTTCTGGTCTCTACCATGTCCACTGGGAGACTTTTCCATGCATCCATAAAGAAATATTTCTTCCTCAGCTTAACTCCTTGAGTCTATCCCCTTTCTCCTCCAATCCTATGATGCTGTATATAAGAGAAGGTAAATAAATAAATAAAATGATCCCTTGTTTCCAGACCTTCCTTTTCACCTAGAAGAGGGCCCAGCTCCGTGTGCATTACTCCCAAGGAGATATTTAAATAGCTCTGTCATATCGCCCCTCTGCCACCGTTCCTTTAAACTATACATATTGAGATTTTTAAGTTTGTCTTCATATGCCTTATACGACTGCTTTGGGTCCAATTTTCAGAGGGTTACAGATCCTTATTGCAGTGACTGCCCTCCAAAAGTATTGAGAAAATCCGCTTTAATAGGTTTTCAGCTGTAATACCTCCATCTTCAATGCGAAGTTTTTTTTCTTTTTTTTGTTATTTCTTTAAATTTTTACATAGACATCAGTACCTACAAATATAGATAAAGTGCAGGTCTCAGACTAACACTGGCAGTGCTTTTTGCAAGCATCAAAAGCAACATACCTTCACGCATCAATGACCTTTTAGCACTTATCCATTCATTGAAGAGTTACAGTGCTTCAGAACTCCCTACTAGACTTTTTCTTCAATCATTAACTTAATTTGCTTATTCATGTTGTTATTAGTAAAATATTTTGCTTATCTTCTCATATTGTAGGTGATTATAAGCACAATCTTTTACTAATCACCTACAATATGAGAAGATAAGCAAAATCTTTTACTAATAACAACATAAATAAGTAAATTAAGTTAATGATTGAAGAAAAAGTCTAGTAGGGAGTTCTGAAGCACTGTAACTCTTCAATGAATGGATAAGTGCTAAAAGGTCATTAATGCGTGAAGGTATGTTGCTTTTGATGCTTGCAAAAAGCACTGCCAGTGTTAGTCTGAGACCTGCACTTTATCTATATTTGTAGGTACTGATGTCTATGTAAAAATTTAAAGAAATAACAAAAAAAAGGAAAAAATAGGATAAAAAAAAGAAAAAAAACTTTGCATTGAAGATGGAGGTATTACAGTAGAAACCCTATAAAGTGTATTTTCTCAATACCTTTTGAGGGCATTCACTGCGATAAGGTTCATATGCCTTATGACAAAGACCACTGCCCATTTTGGTAGCCATCCTCTGAACAGACTCCATCTTGTTTATATCCCTTTGAAAGTGCAATCTCCAGAAATGTACACAGTATTCCTAACGAGGTCTCACTAGAACAGTGGTTCCCAAACTTGGGGTCTGGGACCTCAAATGGGGTCACATCATCAGTAGATGGACTCACAGAAATATGGCCATTTCCCTTCTCTCTGGACTTTCACTGTGAATTATTTCACTCCCATATTAGTTCCTCTCTCCACCACCCTAATCTCATCCACGTCCCTCTCCTTTCCTCCTCTCTACCCTTCTCATATGCTTTATGGCAGGCATGTCCAACTTCGAACAGGTCGTGATCTACTTTTTCCAGCCAAAAGTGCCGGTGATCTACCACCATGAAAATTAAGTTTCAAATTAAATTTTAAGCCAATAAAGTTGGAGGATTTGCGCCCCCCCCCCCCCCATTTTTAATGAACCATCTATCATTTACTTGGATGTGATCAGCTGTTAAGCAAATTAAGCAAAAACAAAACAGAGAGACGAAGATCCAGTAAGAACTGCGAGGGGAAATGGAAAGTATATTTTTTCTTAAAGTTTTATTGAGTAATAACTTTCCTTAACTGTCTTAATAACTTTCTTTAACTTTTATTGAGTAATTTGTGTGTTAAATTTAGGTCAAGTATTGATCCAGGCTGATCTTGCACAATCTTTAATATTTCGCTCTTACTCATTAGTGAGACGTCTGAGCCTGCATTTCATCCACCAGCTTTTTGAAGTTGAATGAATATTGCATGAGGGCCAGTCTCAGGGAATCCTGGAGATGTTCATCTGTCATGTTGGAACATTGTGTACTCTTTGTCATTTTCAGATGGGAAAACACAGATTCACACAATAAGTTGAACCGAAACAGGAGTGTACAGCTTCACTGCATCTTCTCAAGTTGGGAAATTTGTCTCTAGGCACTAGTTTCCAAAATTATTCTTGCTCAGCACGGGTCTTGAGAAAAATGTCATTTTTAAGGGTTAATATTTCGTTTTCAAGAGATGGCTTGTTCAATGAGTAATTTTTACTGATAGCAGCTGCAGTTTCTTTAATGCCCACATCTACTTTGAATGGGTATGACAAGTACTCCACAACTGTTCCAATTTTTTGGAAGTCACAGAATCTATTTTCGAATTCTGGATAACAGAACATATTTCTGTCACATACTTCTCGTTCTGAAAAACAAAATTTGGATATTGTCCCAGATGGTCCTGCTTATTAGGAAAATGATCAAAAGTGTTGTTTGCAGGTCAGTCATCATTAGCTCAAATTTGCTCTTGTAGGATCTGTACTCATCATCTCGCCAATGCATTTGTTTTTACCTTGTAGTTCAAGGTTCATATCACTTAGTTCGCCTGTAAAGTCAGCGAGAAAATGCCAGATCAGATAACCACTCCTCATCTTCCAACTCTGCTTGGTCATCTCCCCTCTCCTTCAAAAAACTTCTTATTTCATTCAGCAAATCACAAAGTCTTTGCAGAAATTTGTGCCTACTTAGCCACCTTACATCTGTGTGCAAAATGATTTCCGCTGCCCCTTCATCAAGAGTAAGATTGAAAAACTGTCTTTGAAGTGATCTTCCACGAACTGAATTTACAATTTTGAAAGTGATGTCCATGACAGCCTTTATATTGAGTCTCTTGCTTGTCAAAACTTGCTGGTGAATGATGCAGTGGTAAGAAAGGAAATATGGGAAGTCATCATGCTGTCTACAGAGGGCTATGAAACCATAAGAACATAAGACATGCCATACTGGGTCAGACCGAGGTCCATCAAGCCCAGTATCCTGTTTCCAACAGTGGCCAATCTAGGTCATACGTACCTAGCAATATCCCCAAAAGAAACAGGTTCCTCAATGCTTGTACTGGGTCAAGCATTGATATCCTGGGTCCCTTTTTAATAGTGGTTTATGGACCTTTCCTCCAGGAACTTGTCCAAACCTTTTTTAAACCCAGCTATACTAACAGCCCTTACTACATCCTCCGGTAACAGATTCCAGAGTTTGATTACACGTTGAGTGAAAAAATATTTTCTCTTATTTGTCTTAAATAGTTTACCCTGTAGCTTCATTACATGTCCCCTAGTCTTTCTATATTCTGATAGCGTAAACAATTGATCCACGTTTATCCGTTCCACTCCATTCATTAATTTATAGACCTCTATCATATCTCCCCTCAGCCATCTCTTTTCCAGGATAAAGAGCCCTAACCTTTTTAGCCTCTCTTTATAGGAGTAGCCTTCCATCCCCTTCACCAATTTGGTGACTCTTCTCTGTACTTTTTCTAATAACGCTATGTCCTTTTTAAGATACGGTGACCAGAATTGCACACAATATTCAAGGTGCGGTCGTACCATGGAGCGATACAGAGGCATTATAATATCCTTTGTTTTATTCTCCATCTCTTTCCTTATGATACCTAGCATTCTATTTGCTTTCTTGGCTGCCGCTGCACACTGGGCGGAGGGTTTTAACATGTTATCCACGATGACTCCTAAATCTTTTTTCCTGGGTGGTGGTTTCTAATGTGGAGCCTTGCATCGTGTAACTATAGTGTGGGTTGTTTTTCCTAGGTGCATAACTTTGCACTTGTCCATATTCAATTTCATCTGCCATTTGGATGCCCAGTCTTCCAATTTATACAGATCCTCCTGCAGTTTTCCACAATCCTCTTGGGTTTTAACAGCTTTAAACAGTTTTGTGTCATCTGCAAATTTGATAACCTCACTAGTTATTCCCTTTTCCAGGTCATTTATGAATATGTCAAAAAGTAGCGGACCCAGTACAGATCCCTGGGGTACTCCACTATTCACCTTTTTCCATTGGGAAACCATTAACCTCACCTGTCATTGCTCATGCTCCATCAGTAGTGATGGAAAGAAACAAGTCTATGCGATGGAAGATTAAACTTTGTCACAAAAGAATGGAAAGAACTGAATATTTCCTGACCGGTAGTTCTCCCTTTTAAAGAAATCATTCCAAGTAGTTCTTCTTTAACACTGAAGTCTTCAAAAACCATCCGGATAAAGACTAGTAACTGTGCTATGCCTCTTATGTCTGTAGATTCATCCAGTTGGAGTGAGAAAGCAACACAATTTGAAACATCCTCCAACAATTGTTCAGTTGTATCTCCACACATCTTTTCTATTTGCTGCACGACGGTGTTTAATTAATTTGCTGCTTTAGATACAAATGGCAGGGCTCCAGAAGAGTTATGGGATGACATCAAGAAGGTTGTGTTGGAAGAAAGTGAAAAATCTCTACAAAGGATGAAAAAGCAAAGACGGCCAAAATGGATGACCAAAGAAACTCTGAAAATTGCCCAGAAACACAAAGCCAGAGGAGGAGAAAGAGGCAATCACAGAACTCAACAGAGATTTCTAATGTGCAGCAAGACACGACAAGAAGAAGAACTACAATGACATATGCAAGGAAATAGAAGCAGAAACTATTAGAGGACGAACAAGATTGGCTTTCCTAAAGCTATGAGAGTTAAAGAAAAAATTCCAGCCTCGACTTGGAATGTTAAAAGATACTCAAGGATCCATATTGAATGATGCTGAGAAGATCAAGAAAAGGTGGAAAGAATATACAGAGTTATTATATGATAAAGTGGACCAACAGTCGTTTCAACCTGTATCTTATGATACACAGGGTCTAACACACGACGCAGCACCCTCACAATGTTCACTTTAATATGCGACGGGTCCTCCGCCGGCATTCCCGCCGGGGGGGGGTGGGGCATACCGTCGTTCGCACTGCACCCCCCTCCCCCCCCCCCCCCCCGCCGGCAGGAATGTTGCCAGCAGACCCAGCGCAGCTTAAAGGGAACATTGCCTGCACCTTAATGTAAGGAAGACAAAGTTCTGACAACTGGCAAAATCAATAAGTTTATCGTTGATGGAGAAGAAATTGAAATAGTGGACAACTTTAAACTACTTGGATCAACAATCAATAAAGAAGCAACAAACAGTCAAGAAATCTGATGACGCATTGCTCTTGGCAGAATGGCTATGAAGGACCTAGACAAGATTCAAGAACAGAGATGTCTTTCTCCATACAAACATTCGATTCATTCAAGCCATGGTATTTTCAATAACATTATATGGATGCGAAAGTTGGACGTGAAAAAGATAGACAGGAAGAAAATTTATGCCTTTGAATTATGGTCCTGGCGACGAATACTGTCTATACCGTGAAATGCCCGAAGAACAAACCAGTCAATACTAGAGGAGATTAAACCCAAGCTTTCTTTAGTAGCTCAGATGACAAGACTTCAACTTTCATACTTTGGACATCATAGAAACATAGAAACATGATGACAGAAAAAGACCACATGGCCTATCTAGTCTGTCCTTCCATAACAACAACTACAACAGTCCACTTTTTACCTTTAGAGATCCTCTGTGTTGGTCCCATGCTTTTTTGAATTCAGTTACTGTCCTCATCTCTACCACCTCCACTGGGAGACTATTCCATGGATCCACTACTCTTTCTGTAAAGAAATATTTCCGCATATCACTCCTGAATCTATCTCCCTTCACCATCATCCCATGTCCCCTCGTAGCAGAACTTGCTTTCAATTGAAAGAGGCTCTCTCCCTGAACATTTATGCCACGGAGGTATTTAAACATCTCAATCATATCACCTCTATCCCGCCTTTCCTCTAAGGTGTACATATTAAGATCCTTACGTTTTATTTATTTATTTATTTATTTAACAGTATTTCTAAACCGCCTTATCTTAATAATCAAGGTGGTATCACAGCAAGCAATCAGGTAAAGTGTGTGTGTTGTACATGCAGTGAGGATAAAACTTAGTTGTGTGAGGGATGTGTTGGGTGCTTGATTTGTTTGAGCTATATACAGGGTGGGCTATTTACAGTGGTGCTAGAATCATATTTTATATATATTACGTTTGTCCTCATATGCTTTATAATGAAGCCCATTAATCATTTTAGTAGCAACCCTCTGCACCGACTCCATCCTGTTCACATCCTTTTGAAGGTGCGGTCTCCAGAATTGCACACCATACTCCAAATGAGGTCGCACCAAAGACTTATACAGAGGCATTATCACCTCCTTTTTTCTGCTAGCCATTCCTCTCCGTATGCACCCAAGCATCCTTCTAGCTTTTGCCGTCGCCTTTCTACCTGTTTAGCTACTTTAAGATCATCAGACACAACCACGCCTAGGTCCCGCTCTTCTTTAGTGGACAAAAGTACTTCACCTCCTATACAGTATTGCTCCCTTGGATTGCTGCAGCCCAAATGCATGACCTTACATTTTTTAACATTAAATCCCAGCTGCCAAATTCTAGACCATTCTTCAAGCTTAGCTAGATCCCTCCTCATGTTATCTGCACCTTCCTGGGTGTCTACTCTATTGCAGATTTTGGTATCATCTGCAAAGAGGCAAACCTTACCCGACAGCCCTTCCGCTATATCACTAACAAAGATGTTAAAAAGAATCGGACCAAGGACAGATCCCTGGGGCACACCACTGGTAACATCCTTCTCCTCAGAGTGAGCTCCATTTACTTGTACTCTTTGTCGCCTCCCACCCAACCAATTTCTAACCCAAGCAGTAACTTTAGGGTCCATCCCTAGGGTGCTCAGTTTGTTATAAGTCGCCTGTGAGGAACAGTGTCAAAGGCTTTACTGAAATCTAAATACACATCTAGAGCTCTCCCTTGGTCCAACTCCCTGGTCACCCAGTCAAAGAAATCAATCAGATTTGTCTGACAAGACCTGCCTCTGGTGAATCCATGCTGCCTCGGATCCTGTAATCCGCTGGACTCCAGAAACCTCACTATTTTCTCTTTCAGCAGCATTTCCAATAATTTACTCACCACCGAAGTTAAACTAACCGGCCTGTAGTTTTCAACCACATCCTTACTTCCGCTTTTGTGTAAAGGCACCACATGAGCCTCTCTCCAGTCCTTTGGCACCACTCCCGACTCCAATGAGGCATTGAAAAGGTCAGTCAGTGGAGTTGCTAGAACGTCCCCAAGTTCCCTCAGTATTCTAGGGTGTATCCCATCCGGTCCCATCGCTTTGTCTACTTTAAGTTGAGCTAGTTTCTCACGAACACAGTCTTCTGAAAATTGTTCAAGATGTCCCTCGCTTCTGTTCTTATTTGTGGGTGTTTTCTGAGGTCCTGCTCCTGGTTCTTCATCTGTGAACACAGAACAAAAATATTTGTTAAGCAATTCCGCTTTATCCTTATCAGCTTCTACATATTCCCCCCCTGCACCCTTGAGTCTGACAATACCACTTTTGCCCTTCCTCTTCTCACTAATATATCTGAAAAATGTCTTATCCCCCATTTTATTGCATTGGCTATTTCCTCCTCCTTTTGAATCTTTGCCTTCTTGACTACTTTGCTAGCTTCTCTAAGTTTTTCCAAATACAGATGCCTGTCTTCCTCTCTCTGTGATCTCTTGTATTTCATGAAGGCCTCCCTCTTTTTCTTCACTTTTTCAGCTACTTCCTTCGAAAACCATAGCGGTCTCCTGTTCCTTTTGCCTTTATTTACCATTTTAACAATAAGGTTGGTTGCCCTTAAAATACCCCTTTCAGTTTTGCCCACTGTTTTTCTACATCCCCCAGCTGTTCCCATCCCACTAATGACTCCCTGAGGTATTGGCCCATCTTCGCAAAGTTAGTCTTCCTAAAGTCTAAGATCCTCACCTTGCGAAGAGAGAGATCATTAGAGAAAGACATCGTGCTTGGCAAGGTTGAAGGTCAATGCAAGAGGAAGGCCAGCAATGAAATTGATAGATACAATAACAGCAGCTATGGGTGCCACTCTGCCAACAATGAGACGCCTGACTGAAGACCGAACACAGTTTAGGACAACTATCCAGAGGGTTGCCATGAGTTGACACTGACTCAACGTCACTTAACAACAACAACAACAACAACATTATTTATTTTGATGTGGTCTGCTTTGAAGCTTTGTGAATGGTGCAATATTAAGTAAATAATCCAATCAAGCTACCAAACTAATGAAGATCATGCACACAAATTCAACCTTTTGAGTCCCTGTGCACTTACAAGACAAGAGCCGACCCCAGCAACCTGGTGCACCTTGTACTGATCTTAGTACAATTTATTTGCATGATTACATTTTCATTGAGGCCTGAAGTGAGTTAGAGTAGTAAGTTCAATTCCACATAAAATATATATAAAATGGAATTACATTTAAAAAAAAAAACAAACCGCATACTAACCCCCTGCCTGCCCACCCTCATGTCTCCATATCATACTACGCTGAGTTACCTGGAAACAGTCTTGATTGGTATAAAAAAAAGATGTTAAATAAATAAATAAACAAACACCTGTCCAAACATTTCTCTCTAACCTTCTTCCCAATCCTCCCAACACTTGAATCCGCAGCTTGCCGTGGTGATGCTAATAAACCAACGAAAATAGTAAAAGTGAAAGTGATTCTCAAAAACAAGTTTTTGCCTTTCTATGGAATGACAAAAAGTCTCTGTGCACAGATCCAAAGAAGAGGAGCCTGACAGTCTGGGAGCATAATGGGCAAAAGCACAAGATCTGGTACAAGACATCCGGATTTGTTTTGGAACGTTGCAGACCAGAGAGACGTTGATGGAATACCATGTCAAGTGGTCAAACAGATATTTTGATCTAGCAAGGTGTAAAGAACATAAGAACATAAGATATGCCATACTGGGTCAGACCAAAGTCCATCAAGCCCAGTTTCCTGTTTCCAACAGTGGCCAATCTAGGTCATAAGTACCTAGTAGTTTCCCCAAAAGACACAGGTTCCACAATGCTTGTATCGAGTCAAGCAGTGATATCCCGGGACCCTTTTAATAATGGTTTAAAGATTTAAAGACATTACACAATATTTAAAATATAATTTTCAACTCCACTGGTAAATGATGTAAATCTCTTAGAATTAGTGTAATATGATTTAGACTAGAACCTATTTATTCTTTCCTATCCAATGCAATGTTGGAATCATATTTAAGGAGTCGAAAAATGGAACACGAGCAAATTTGGTGTGTATGGGGCAGAGGGGGAAGCAGGAAAAAGGCACATCAAGTTTGAAAATGGGCCAGATGAGACCCAGTGTTCCAAAGGCCTGATATTCAGCCCGCAGTGGTCAGTATTTTTAAAGCATCTGGCTGCCACAGACAAAAGTGAAACCGGATAATCAGTGCCGGAACCTAGATATCCTCTGTCGCTGAATATCTGGTTTCAGCGCTGACCTCCATAACTATCCAGATAGCGGCAATATTCAGCTGCTGTCCAGATAGAAAAACCACATAGAGTTAGGACAGCCCTTTTGGTGACCTAACTTTATGTGGTTACTTATCTGGTTAACAGACTGATAAGCACCACTAACCAGATAAATGTCGGGACGACCCCAACTTTCCTGTCACTGTCCAGACAGGATATCCAGCAGCACTGTCTGATCAATGCCCCTGAATACCCATCTCAACAGGGAAACTTTGGGCCTTGATCAGGCCCAAAGTTTCCAAAAAAGGCCCCAATATACTTCAATGGGAGAAGTTGTTCAAGCTTCTGCAGCATATAAAATTGTATACACTAAAACATGGTATTTAAAAACTGCTCCTTTCAAGCAGTGACCCACCTCCTCTCATTTTCTGGGCACACAGACACAGAGCTGAAACAGATATACCTACAGACTTACACACAGACACATATACACAGGTGCAGAAAGATATGCCCACGGACACACACACACAGATACAAACACACACACACTTCTTGTGGCCTCGGGCAAGTCACTTAATCCTTCATTGCCTCAGATACAAATTTAGATTGTAAGCCCTCTGAGAACAGGGAACTACCTGCTGTACCTGAATGTAACTCGCCTCGAATAAGTACTGGAAAAGCATGAGCTAAATACAAATTTAAAATGCAGCTTGTCGTGCTGTGAGGGCTTGTGTGCATCAGTGATGCTGAGAGCTAAACTATCGGTAGTTTAACTACTGGCAGGGTCTCCCAAGATGGACAGGTCTCAGCTGAGGTGCCAGACGAAGACAAACCACCCATCTGGGCAGCAGCAGAATGGGATAGTGTTGACGGCGGAGGATCACATTTCTGTGACAACGGCAACAACACCAAACTTAAACTGCGCGGAAGGAAGGCCCGGCAATCTACTTCTGTATCTTGCCATGAAAACCCAATGGATAGTTACAACAAAACAAATTGTGCTATGGTGCTGGAAGATGAGACTCCCAGGTCGGAAGGCACTCAACTAGCTACTGGGGAAGAGCTGAAGACTTTTCAGAGTAAAGCCAGCATTTATGATGTGGTTGGATCAAAGCCTTCGGGAAGTCTGACTGCTGATGTAGCTGCGCATGAAATGAGAGTCAGAAGCTGTAAAGATGTCTTACACATTGGAACATGGAACGTACGAAGCATGAACCAAGGGAAGTTGGATGTGGTCAAGAATGAAATGGAACGTGTACAACTTGATCTGTTGGGTGTCAGCGAACTGAAATGGACTGGCATCGGGCACTTTGCATCAGATGATCACATGGTCTACTATGCTGGAAATGAAAGACAAAGAAGAAATGGTGTTGCATTTATAATAAAGAAGAAACTTGCAAGAACTGTAATGAAATATAATGCAGTCAGCGAACGCTTAATCTCTATTCGTCTACAAGGATTGCCTATCAACACAACTATAATTCAAGTATATGCCCCAACAACAGCTGCAGAAGAGAATGAAATTGAAGAGTTCTATGAACAAGTACAAGCTGAAATTGACAGAACATGCAAACAGGATATCCTGATAGTCATTGGGTGACTGGAACGCAAAAGTTGGCAACAAAGAAGAAGGCAAAGTAGTTGGAAAATATGGACTTGGCAACAGAAATGAAGCTGGAGAAAGATTGATAGAATTCTGCAAGACCAATGATCTATTCATCTCAAACACCTTCTTTCAGCAACACAAGCGACGACTGTACACATGGACTTCACCCAATGGATTGTATAAAAATCAAATTGACTACATCTGTGGAAGTCAACGATGGAAAAGCTCTGTAACATCAACAAAGACAAAACCTGGAGCTGACTGTGGTACAGATCATCAACTACTAGTATGCAAACTCAAGCTAAAGTTGAAAAAGAGCAAACCACTCATGAATGCACCAAAATATGACCTTGAGAATATACCACTGGAATTTAAAGACTGCCTGCAAAATCGATTTGCTGCCTTAGATACATTTGACAGAGCTCCGGAAGAGTTATGGAATGACATCAAGAAGGTTGTGCTGGAAGAAAGCGAGAAGTCTCTACAAAAGGTGAAAAAGCAAAAACGGCCAAAATGGATGACGGAAGAAACTCTGAAAATTGCCCAGAAACGCAGAGAAGCTAAAGCCAAAGGAGAAAGAAAGACAATCGCAGAACTCAACAGAGATTTCCAACGTGCAGCAAGACAGGACAAGGAAAAGTACTACAATGACACTTGCAAGGAAATAGAAGCAGAAACTATTAGAGGAAGAACAAGATCGGCTTTCCTAAAGCTGCGAGAGTTAAAGAAAAAGTTCCAGCCTCGAATTGGAATGTTACAAGATGCTCAAGGTTCTATGTTGAATGATGCTGAGAAGATCAAGAAAAGGTGGAAGGAATATACAGAGTTTTTATATGATAAAGATCAAGTGGACCAACAGCCGTTTCAACCTATACCTTATGATCAGGAACCATTGGTGATGAAAGAAGAAGTTGAAGCAGCATTGAAAGCCTTATCAAAGAACAAAGCACCAGGCATTGATAGCATTCCCATAGAAGTATTGCAGCAATCTGATGCAGCTGTTACCGTACTTACAAGGCTCTGCCAAGAAATATGGAAGACAACATCATGGCCAACTGACTGGAAAAGATCTGTGTTTATACCAATACTAAAGAAAGGTGATCCAACTGACTGTGGAAATTATCGCACAATCGCTCTGATCCCACATGCCAGCAAGATTCTACTGAAGATTATTCAAAAGAGACTACAGCCATACCTAGAACAAGAACTACCTGAAGTGCAAGCAGGGTTCAGGAAAGGGCGAGGAACGAAGAGACATCATTGCGGATGTGAGATGGATCCTTGAAAAGACTAAAGAATACCAAAGGATATCTATTTGTGCTTTATCGACTATAGCAAGGCTTTTGACTGTGTAAACCATGAAAAACTCTGGGCCACATTAAGAAGCATGGGTATACCAGAACACCTGATCGTTCTCTTGCGTAATCTGTACATTGATCAAGAAGCAACAGTTCGAACGGAACAAGGAGAAACAGAATGGTTTAAAATAAGCAAAGGTGTAAGACAAGGCTGCATACTTTCCCCCTACCTGTTTAATTTATATGCAGAACAAATCATCATAGAAGCATGACTGTATCAAGACAACAGGGTTGTGCAGATTGGTGGAATACTCATCAACAATCCTGCGCTATGCTGATGATACCACATTACTGGCTGAAGGTGAATTATGATCTGAAACAGTGGCTTCTCACAAGCAAAGAACAGAGTCTCAAAAAGGGCCGGCACCGGAATGTGAAAGAAGACAAAGATCATGACAACGGGCATAAGCAACAGGGTCATCGTTGACGGCGAAGCAATTGAAATCGTGAACAACTTGTGACCCTACGTGGAGATCAACTATCAATAAAGACGCAACAAGCAGTCAAGAAATCAGACGACGCATTGCTCTTGGCAGAATGGCTATGAAAGACCTAGATAAGATTCTCAAGAGCATAGATGTCTCTCGCCAGACAAAATTTCGACTGTTTCACGCCATGGTATTTTCAACAACACATATGATTGTGAAAGCGTGGACAGTGAAAAAGACAGACAGGAAGCAAATTGATGCCTTTGAGATTAATGGTGCTTGGCCCGGGCCCCCGAATACTGTGTATACAATGGACTAGCCCGAAGAACAAACCAGTCTGTACTAAGAAGAGATCAAACCTAAGCTTTTCTTTAGAAGCTCAGAGTGACCGAGACTCGACTTTCATACTTCGTACACATCATGCGAAGAGAGAGCATCATTAGAGAAAGACTTCCATGCTTGGCAAGATAGAAGGTCAACGCAAAAGAGGAAGGCCAGCAATGAGATGGATTGCTACACTAACAGCAGCTGACGGGTACCAGTTCGTCAGACAATGAGCGCGCCTGACTGAAGACCGAACACACTTTATGGATAGCTATCCAGAGGGTCGCCATGAGTCGACTCTGACCCTCGACGGCAACTTAACAACAACCAACACTACACACAGAGGGTACTGGAAAGAAATTCCATCAGCTATGTTCTGCATGCTTTCCCCCACTTGTTACTCCTTACGACGGCAGTCCACAGTAGATCACTAGGTAATGACTCCTGGTTCTCTTTCCATTTATTTGTCTTTTTTTTACTTCTCCTTTGCCTCTGCTATTGAGGTGGGGGAATGTGGAAGGTGTATGTTGTGTTGTATCATTGCAACTTCCCAACCCTGTTTTAACCACAGCTGTAGAACAGATCCTCTGAATCTGGCTGATTTTCCACTTCCCGGATACTGACATGTCGATCCCAGTTAATCTCTGGCTTTCCCTTAAACTTTTTTGCTCCTAGGGGTCCCTCTTGTGCTTTTCCCAGACTTTTTTGAACTCCATTGCCTGTTTTCCTCTCCACCAAACCTCCCCAGAGGAAGCTTTAGTAATATCTGTAATAGCAAAAATTGGCACAGAGACTGGCTGGTATCTCCTAGACAAAATAGACTCTTGTCCTCATTAAGCAATGCCTCAGCAACTTTTGTTAATCTATAGGGTACCAACCAGCCTATAATTTTTCTATTTCTATAGAGGATTGAGAGTGAGTGAATTTAGGAATATTCCCATGTTTGGGAGGGTAATCATCTTTGATGGCTTTCTTATGCAGGGGACCTTATACTATGTTGCGTTTGCCTTTTTTAATGGACCCACCTCCATACTACCTATATCCTTTTTTTTTTGGTGGTATAGTCTACCCAGCACCAAGCTGGAAACCACAACTATTCTAAAATCTGTACTGACCCATCAATAGCGCCGCTCAATGGAGGCATTATCCCTTTCTGGTGGTGATGCTATGCCATAGTCATACATAACTGTGTGATCTTCAAGACGTAATTTTGACTGACTCGTTTTCAGTGGCTAATTGAACCTATTAGAAAGATGTGCTTCTTGTCTTCTAGAGACTCCTACAGGATATGCTGGTCTGCTGTATACTCTTTGGAGATACTCTAGTTTTCGGGTTGTGCGCTAAGTTTTTTACACTTCACATTTGGAATCTAACCTAGTGGGTTAGAACAGCAGGCTGGAGCCAGAGTAGCCCCAGATTTTAAATCCCACTGCTGCGTTGTCCCTTGTGACCTTGAGAAAATCCATTTGACGAACCCCTTTCCAATGGATCTCAGGTTACAAACTTCACAGGCCGCTCAGAAAGACTAACGCATGCCATTGTGGCAGCAGAAAAAAACCGGCAACTTATTTTAGGCCACAAGGTTCCACTACTAGCCAAATGCACAACAAAGTTGCTTGTGATTTGTATGCACATAAAACAGCAAAAGGACAAAAGTATGAATGCACGACTGTAAACGCCCAAGCAATCCTTTTAAATGATATGGAAATGAGGCCTGCTCATATTAAATGACATGCCAATAAGGTTCCTTGCACCCAATGCAGAAGAAATGGTAGATTTCATAACCAGCAGGAGATCGCCCAGTAATCTCTATGGCCTGGTCTGAGGTGCCTTAAACCTCTTACACGTGCCAAGGAAAGACAGTTTTCAGGGTATGTCTAATGAACAGTTTACCATTCAATGTGAAAAATTTTCGGGTGTGTGTATCTTTTTCATGCGTATAAGTGAAAAGTTTCAACGTTCAAGAAGAAACAATGTTATTTGTCTTACTGTATACCTTGTGTGTCTTTTAAAGAACATAACATAAGAAATGCCATACTGAATCACAGACCAAAGGTCCCTCAAACTCCCATATCCTCCTGGCGCCCTTGCCAAACAGTGGCCAATCCCAGGTTCACAAGTACCTGGCAGGTTCTGAAAAAAGTCACACAGATTCCACACTCTGCTCATCCCGGGATAAGCAGTGGATTTTCCCCCAGTCCCTTTTTATAGTTTTATGGACCCTTTCCTCTAGGAACTTTGTTCCCAAACCTTTTTTAAACCCAGGCTACACTAAACAGCTTTTACTACATCCTTCCGGTAACGAATTCCAGAGTTTGGATTACGTGTTGTGTAAAAAAAATATTTTTCCTCTTTAATTAGTCTTAAATCGGTTACCATGTGTTAGCTATCATTGCATGTCCTCGTAGTTTTTAAATTATTTTGATGAAAACATAAACAATACGTTTACCATTCCACTCCATTTCATTAATTTATGATCTCTATTAAATCCCCCCTCAGCCCACATTTTCCAAGTTGAATGAGGCCGCTAACCTTTTAAGTCTCTCCTCATAGGATCGTTCCTCCTTCCATCCCCTTTACATAACACACACATGGTTTTTTTTTGTTAATCTCTTTCTCTGTGACCCTTTTGCCTGATTCCTCTGCTATAACCTTTTTTAAGATATGGCAACCGGAATCGCAGCACAATCTTAAATGGCGTGGTCTCACCATGGACACGGTATAGAGGCATTATATATCCTTTTTTTTATTCCTCGACATTCTCTTTTCCTTATGGATTCCGTAGCATTCTATTTTTGCTTTCTTTCTATCCGCATGCACACCTGGGGCGGAGGGTTTTTCCAACATATTATCATACGATGAACACCTAACCTTTTTCCTGTGTGTGGTTTCCTAAGGTGGTACTGTTTTCAGCATAATAACCATAGTTTGGGATGTGTTCTTTCCCTAGGGTTGCATAACCTCTTTGCCACTTGTACCACATTAAATTTCAATCTTCTGTCCATTTGGATGTCCAATCTTCCAATTTAATCAAGGTCCTCTTACAATTTCTTTCACCAATCAATCTTGCCCTTTTAAACAACTGTTTTGAATAAATTTTTGTGCTCATCTGCAAATTTTGATAACCTTCACTCCGCGTTATTCCCTTTTCAAAGTCATTTATGAATATGTCAAAAAGAAGCCGAGACCCAGCACAGATCCCTGGGGTGTAAAAACAATCAACTATTCACCCTTTTCTCCATTAAAACAAATTGGCCATTTAGCCCTGACCCTCTGCCTTTTCTATCTGTTTTAACTCGCAGTTCCTAATCCCACAATGACCTTTTTCATTTCGTCAAGAAGTCCCTCTTATGAGCTCCCTGCCTTTTTTTTTTTGTTTGTTTTCCCCCCCCCCACCCCCCCCCCCTACCTGTTTTTGACTCATTTAAGATTTATATTTTTTATCTTTTTATGTCTTTGTTGTGGATTTTGTAAAGCATGTTTTTGAGGTGAAATAGTATTTGATGTATTATAGATTAGTGTCAAGAGAACCTGCATGTCCGTGTGCGTATAATGTGAGCGTTTGTACTTTTTACACCCGCGCATGCATATCACAGCTACTTTGTAGCGCATCTGTTAGTTTGCCGCATGCGTTGGCGCTCCATCCCCTCATTTTCAAAAAAGTGCGTTTTAAACGCCAAGGTATTTTGCACACAAGCTCATTTGACATACATTTACCCTTTGCTGAATACCACCACCTGAAAGTCCTTCACGCTACGAAAACGCGTCACACAGCTAATAATGCAAACTTCAGGACCCACGTTTTCGCATCGCCTTGTTAGATTGTAAGTCCTCCTGGGACAGAGAAATACCTGTTGTGCAGAATATAACTCACCTCGGACCACTGGAAAGGGTGTGAGCTAAATACAAAATAAATAAAATAAGTTTGGAACTGTCAGTATTTTTTAGAGCTGGGCAAACCAGACAATGCCTAAATGTGGTTCAAGCACTGAGCAGAGATATCAAAATGAAGCAATGATTCAAAGTGGCAATGTGATCCTTTAGCACCAAGAGCTCGATTTCCTAAGGCTTTCTTCCTATTCTGTGTCTATGGGAAATCAAGTGTACATGAATTTTTCAGATCTCAGGAGAGCGGCGGAGAGTTGTCAGACTGCTGTTTTGTTGACTAGAGGGAACTGCAATAAACTAGGAAAGTGATTTTCCAAGGCAGTTCTCCAGGTAAATCGGTGCTTTACCTGAAGAATTAGACTGTTACAAAACTGGCCTCCCATAGCAAATGCAAAATGACATTTGTGCTTCATAAAAGGCATGGGCGGGGGGAGCCTGCACAGAGCAGCAGTTACAACCCTAATAAAAAAGCATTGGGTGGAGTGGAATTTATAACCCTGACCATTTTCCTGGGCCCATCCACACCATGCTGGTCTTTATCTGCCATCATTTACTATGTTACTCTATTATCATGTTTGAAGAGTGGGGTTAGTGCATCATTTGTTTTTTCGTGCATATTTTTGAAAATTCAGAGATCTATGTTTTGGCCTGATTCTAAAAACATAGTCGCCCCCAATGTGGACGCTCTCATTGGTGTCCACATAGATGTCCCTGATACAAAAACTTGGGGTGGGGACATTTATCACGTACTAGATTGCATTTGGGGATGTCCTCGGCAGGGCCAGATGAAAACAAGAGTCCTCATTCCCCGCCCATGTTCACAGTCGGCATGGAAAATATAGGGGATATGAGCGTACCTCCTTCTCCACACCCTCCAGATGTCTGGCTGGCAAAACAAACACTTTTCCAGTGCCTATTCGTGCTTGGAGCAGGTATAAACTCGGATACAGCTCGGGTCATGCCGGGTGTTTCTGAAATCGGGTGAGGATGTCTAGGTTCTTGGAAACACCCCAGACATGCCTACACCACGACTCGGACATCCTCGCATTGGGGTCATTACAACCACAAATGGGATGTTTCCGTGCTTTGGACGTCTGTATGCCAATTTTCAGATATCCAAAGCAAGAATAGGACTTCTAAAATGACCCCTACAGTTTTTCTGCATAATTTTGCATAAAAACTCTGGGAAAACCTGCACAGAAAAAGAGTCCAGAATGCAGCTGCTGACAACATCTTACACCTGTTTTCAATACTTTCCATTGGCTGCTAGGAGCTCAACAAATTAAATTTAAGTTGCTAGTGATAACTTTTAAAGTTTTTCATCATTTAAGTCCATCTTATCTGTCCTAGTAAATACTTCTTTATGGGTAACATGTTCCCAGGATGCTTAGCTTTAACTGAGCGACAGTTTAGAAGTGCTTTCTTAAGAGGCAATGAGGAGGCAGAGGATTGAAACAACGAAGAAGTTACCAAAGTGGACTGACAAGGAACCAACAAACGGTGGGAATGAATTGGAATAAATAATGATGGAAAAGGATGATGACCCCAATGAACAGGAATAAGGAAAGCCATAAGAATAAGTATACAAAGAACTGTACCTGGAAATTGGAGAGAAGAAGCAGCAATAGGCTGACGCACAATGGTTGGAACCATTTTCATGAAGTTACCGGAGACACTCAAGGATCAGTTGATTGACAGGTGGGACTGAGGAGAATTCTGTGAGAAGAACACAAAGGGAAAATTTAGTGGGGAACCAGCAGTACTAACAGACAGACAAACACACATACGATAGCATAAATAGAGCAACCGCAGCATGAAAAGCCGCTATGCTGGAAATCAAACCACCAGGGGCAGGCCAAGACTGAGTAGGATACAGCTTAACATTTTCCCTTAGGCAGCGTTCACTATTATGGTGCTGATCCCACGCCCTTTGGCATGGCCCTTAGGTGCGGCTCACCAGGCACAAAGAATGCTGCTGTTTAAAGTTCTGTAAAGGTGGTGACTAGACCAACAGGCAGGGGGACGGCTCCCACTGAAGAACCAATCAGAATGATGACAGCTGATGTTATTTGAAAGTCCTCTCCCAGCGCTGCCATTTAAAGTTGGTCTTTTTTCAGCTCTCTAATCGTCTAGAAAAAATCCAATCATCTTCATCCTCTGCAATCTGGTTTTAGATGGGGCCATTGTACCAAAACTATTCTTTCTGTTCTTAACGAGGTTCATGTTTCCTGGGAAAAGGGTGACCTTTCTCTGGCTATATCTTTGCATCTTTCTAGTGCATTTGATTTGGTTGATCATGTCCTTCTCCTTTCTCATCTTGCAGATTTTGGACTTGGTGATACTGTGCTGCAATGGTCTCATTCATTCCTTTCTGATCGCTGTTATTCTGTCACGTTGCAGAGATCCACCTCTCTTTCCCCTGTCTTGTGGCATACCTCAAGACTCGGTATTGGCACCTCTAGTTTTCAATGTTTTCTTTGCTCCTCTTGCTCTTCTGATTAAGCAGCAGGGTATCTCTGCATATTCCTAAGTGGATGACATCCTGTTGCTGTTTCACACTTCTGCAGTGTCACCTGATCTTACTATTCTGACTCTTGTCTGGACTCTGTCTCTTCCAAGCTTCCTGCTCATCGCTTAATACTTAATCCTGCAAAAGCATCTGCTCTATGGCTATCGTGTTCTTTCCCTTCCCAGGTCTATCACCTACCATCCATACCTTCCCTATCCCTTTGGTGTCTTCCCTGAGATATCTTGGTGTCACCTTAGATCCTGGAATTAGCCTTCATTCTTATATCAACTCCTTAGCGAAACACTGTTTCTTTATCCTGCGCCAGATTCGCTCCATTCATTCTGTTCTCCCTTTTTCATCTTTAGTTACATTGCTTCTATCTTTGGTGATTTCAAAACTGGATTACCGCAACACCATTTACTTGGGTCTTCTGAAGTATCAGCTTTGTCGACTGCAGTCCATTCAAAACATTTCCATATGACTATTACATCATGCCTCAAGATTTGACCATGTTACTCCTTTACTCATCAAGTCCCACTGGCTCCCTATCACATAACGTTCTAAATACAAATTGCTTACTCTCACTCAGATCATGCGCCCTGGTTCCCCAGAGTATCTTCATTCTCATCTTATCCCTCATGCTCCATCTCGAGTCCTACATTCAGTGCATGCTAACCGTTTGTTCATTTCTCCCCCTTCTCATACTCATCTTGAAAGTACCCATCACACTGCATTCTTTTTTATAGTACCTCATCTCTGGAATTCCCTCCCTTCCTTACTACACATGGAATCTTACTTTTTGAAATTTAAAACTGCCCTCAAAACTCATCTTTTCCAGCTGGCCTTTGATCTTAAGATTGGGTCTGTTTAGGATCCCCCTTCCTAATTCCTTAAACCCTCTTTCTTACTTTCTATCCTATTAAAATTGTTGGCGTTCTTTTCCAATTTCTATTTATTGTATTTCTGATGTTTATTGTAAACCATTTTGATTGTCAAGAAAGGCGGTATATCAAGAGTTTAAATAAATATTGATTCGAAAAGATAAAAAGCTGAGTATGGCTGAAGTTACATACTTTTCACCCACAGCTAATATACCTTTATCAAGTAAAGCATTAGAAACAATTGTAGTGAATCAGCTGATGTCCTATTTGGATAGATTTGATATTTTGAAGCCATATCAATTTGGGTTCAGGAAAGCTTATAGTACTGAATTGTTATTCGGAGTTTTAATTTCTGATAACTGAAGCATTGTCTAAGGGTCATCTGACAGTTCTTTTGCAGTTTGATCTAAGCTCAGCTTTCGATTTGGTAGATCATGGCATGCTATTGCTCCTATTAGAAGATATAGGGATTACAGGCACAGTGCATAGTTGGTTTCATGGTTTTTTGAAGGCTAGAAAATATCGGGGCAATTAGGTCAGGATACCTCCGCTGGATAGAATGCCTGCTGTTGAGTTCAACAGGGTTCCCCCTGGTCTCCAATTCTTTTTAATTTGATGATGGCAACCTTAGGACGTGCTTTTGAGCATATGAATGTAAAAAGAGAAATTAGACTTACCTGCTAATTGTGTTTCCTTGAGGAACTCCAGTTCAGTCCCGCACCGCTGGGTAGTGTACCTCTTCCTGCAGCATGGAGACTGGGCATGTCAGAAGCTTGACACATCTACCGGTGACACCTCCCACCAGCTTCCAGTGATCTATTGACAAAGCATACTCTAAGGAGCAACAGTAGTTATAACGAACATGAACTGTAAACTAGCGAACTCATTTACTCCACAATAAAATCCCTGTAAGGAGAGGATAACTGCTCCACCTCCCCCCCCCCAAGGAAACCAACAGTAAAGATAATGATATACATGAAAAAAGGCAACAGAAAGAAGAAACGAGCAGAGCCGCCACTAAGACAACTATCTCACCTGAACAGGAACTAGCCACTTACCTTTAGACTCTCCTTTGCGTGGCCGGTCCCTTTAATGTCACGAGACCATTGACTGAATCCCCAACATGGGTGGGAATCGGGACTGAAATGGAGTTCCTCAAGGAACAACAATTAGCAGGTAAGTCTAATTTCTCTTTCCTTATTGTTCCTCCAGTTCAGTCCCGCA